>JAODXP020000021.1:10151959-10166959 GCA_027497455.2 Sardinella longiceps | reverse complement strand
CGGTGCTCATAAAGCATTCTGCAGGTGTTCCGGTGGCAAACTCAACCTCTATGGCAACTGAGTCAGAGGGTAAAAAAGGAGCGAGAGTTCCAAACGTCCGTTAAGTTCTGTATTCTATTTTCGCAAGGGGGGTGAGGGGGAGGGGAAATCCCCCTTTATGCAGACCAAAGTCGAGCTCTCATGCGCTGATATGAAAGATCATTGAAAATAATTTTATAATATTGTGACGTAATGCACTTTCAGTATTACCAGAAATATTCATGTTGCTTCCGTTGAAATGTATTACATTGCTCTGTTTTGGTCAGTATTCTGTGATCTTTGACTGAGTGTTTAAGTGAGGAGATTCTCAATTTGAGGAAGAATCAAAATAAAAACGGACATTGGTCACTAAAAGTATTTTTTATATAGGCCTACAGCATGTCTATGTGTTTGAGTAGGCAAGAGGCTGTGCAGGAACAATAACAGCATAGTTCATTAAGGAAAGCCTACACATTCAAGTCTCTATTTTTAAGGGGGTATTAATTTCACACCTGCCTTGTTAAGTTCACTTCAAAACTTGTTTCGTCCCTTGGTTCGGGCCTTTTGGGTCAAACAAGCTCGCTGACACCCAGATAAAGAGGTGGTCTCTGAGCAGTTTCCGAACGAACTCTGGTGTGGTTTGTTTGAGATGTGAAAGTGACCTCAGTGTTGTTGACCTTTTTGGAAAGCCAGCTCGTTCTTATTCTATCATTAAAACCTTGTTGTTGTAACAGTAATTAACCTTGATCCCAGTCTCAATGTGTGTACTGTCGGCTTTGAACTTGAGAATTGGGCCTGGATAAACTTTTTTTTTTTAAATCCAATTCAAAGTTTACAAAATGGTGTGAACCTTGAATCCAATATCTTTAAGTCTTTCCTAAGGCACTACATGTTAAGGCGCATTAATGTTTTGATGTAGAAAAGAAAGGAGGGGATTCAGCACAAGGCTATCAGAGATCTGGGACAGAGTGACCTATAGCCACCTGTATGTCTGGATAACAAGCCAAGAAGGCTTAGTTACATCAACCCCTGCCAACAGCAATGGCTGAAAATGTCACTGAGCCATTCATGACTGTCACATGCGTATTTGACCAGCCATTGAGTGTTCATGGTATTTATTTCCTCATAGGTTTAAAGCACAGAGTGTGACCACATTGCTCATTTGTTTATTTATCTGATGGATCAACAGACTGCAGTACTTTGCAGCTCTGTGTTGATTCTGGACATTTGGGCGATTATCATATTTGTTTACAATCCAGACTGGGGATTTTCTTCATGCTGTTCTGCTTGATCTTTCTAGTACACACACACACACACACACACACACACACACACACACACACACACACACACACACACACACACATACGTAAACACACACACTGATACACACGTAAACACACATATACGTATATATAGCACATAAGCCCCAAGGAAGCTACTGGATAAATGCAGTGTGATGTTAGCCAGCATATGGCATCAAGAGGGTGTGGCCCTGCTGTAGGCCCTGGTAAGGCTCTCGCTGCCACGGTGGGTTCTGATCCTAGATGCAATGAAGTGCCAGTCTTTGTACCGTATATACTGTAATCTTGCCTTAGGAAATCCTCCATAATACTTACTGCTGAGGTACAGAAGCATGTTTGCTATTCTTAGTGCTATGATTGCTGTTGTACAAGTCAGATACTATAGATTGTTATATGTACACAGAAGTAAATACTGTAAAAAGTATGTACAGTACTGTACATGGTCCAGTAAGGTATTACTTGGAAATGTGTATACACTGAATGTAAGTTAATGTAAGTCAAAGTGGTGACTCTTTCCTAAATGTCGTTCCTGTACTGTAAATAAAGCCCTCTCAAATCTGTTTAGCACGTGCAGTATGGCAGGCACCTCCGTGAAGTTATGTGATGGAACACGGCGTGCTATCATGGGATATCACAGACAAACAGTTCCTGTACTATTTCCTATGCCCACTTAACTTTTCCCCTCAGGAAACACAAACGTCCCCCCATTTAGGCTAGAAAACACAAATATTTACGCTGCCTCTCTCCAACTGTCTGAGCTGAGCTGAGGTGGACAGACTGTTTCTGCCAAGGCTAAGAGGAGTGGGTTGGGCGTAAAGGTTTCCTCTCGTCGAGTGCAACTTTTTGGGTTTAGCCACCGTCCATCCCTGCCCCCCTCTCACCCCTAAATGAATGGGACAAAATGGTCTCATATGTGCATATGGTGAAGAACTGTGGTTTCTGATGTTAATTACAGACACACATACACACACACACATCATAGACACACACACACACACACACACACACACACACACACACACACACACACACACACACACACACACACACATCAGTTCTAAATCTGTGAGGGGGGAAATAACCTCTCTAGCTTCAATATTTAGCTTCCAGTCAGTGAATGGAGCTTGTGCTTGTGTGGTTTGTTCCTCTCAAGTGACCCTGTGAGGGGGGGAAGGTAGGCTAGTCCTTTTCAAAGGACCAGGAGACTTGTTTAGGTTGGCCGTATGTAGGCCAAGCTCTGGGCTTTCTTCCTCTTCTTTTCAACATTGCCAACAACACCCACCCCCCCTCCCACGCACACACACACACACACACACACACACACACACACGCACGCTAACTTAAGTCTGGCTTTGTAATTGGCGAAGCAACAAAGAGGGGCGTGCTCTTGCGCTCTGTCAGTGAAAACATTGATGCGTGATGCCCGTCATGCTCCTTTGGAAGTAGGTCACAGTGGCCTGGTTTGTGTTGTGTGTGGTTGCTTGCGTGGCCCTGACTGACTGAGTCACTGAGCGCTATCTCAGGAATGCGCTTGTTGCACTTACGGCAGGGATTTAGAACCTCTGTCTAACAAGGCAGTGTTATTGTTGGTTTGCTCGTGTGGAGGAGGCAGCTGTCGGCTGTCTCTCTCAGTCCTCTACTTGCTGGGCATTGGTCTTCTTCTTTGTCATCAATCAAATGTAACCTTGAGACATCTTTAATGTCTGGGCCACATATGCTAAGAAGGGACTTTTCAAGTGTTAGATGTGATCCACACCAACAAGGGCAGGTTTGTCACTTTTTATTAGAACCTAATGCCTTGTCTGGGCGCCAGCTGTTGCATCAACGAGAGAGAGAGAGAGAGAGAGAGAGAGAGAGAGAGAGAGAGAGAGAGAGAGAGAGAGAGAGAGAGAGAGTCAGCAGTGTGGAAGAATGACCTTGACTTCAAACAGGGGATCTTGCAGGTTTTTTTTTTTTTTTTTTTTTTTTGCTTCATCATGCATTTTAAATAGCACAAATGGATTACAATTTCTGGATGAGGGGGAACGTAATTCATTATCTGCTACTTTTTTGGAGGCTCAATTTATCTCAACACCTCTGGCCCAAGAAATAGGACTTTAAAACTACTGTAGATATGAAAATCATTTTCGCCATTGTTTAATCAGGTCACTCATCTCACTCATGAAAATTCTTTGCAGTCTCTTTTAGAGTTGAATACTACTAGCACTCATCTTGATGGCATACAAATATCAAGTGTACAATTAAATTGTATTTATGTATTATATATACATGTAAATATTATATAACCTACTTTATTTTAGAATTAAAGTAGGATATTATTCACATGTATAATATGTAATGTAGGCTAATACATTTATAATATTATATAATTAAATAAATATAGATAAAATACATTTATGTAGTAAAATATATTTGTGCTATTATACAATAAAATATACCATTGGTTGTGATGTTAAAAACATTGTGTATGTACAGTAAGGGTAGTGGGTACTATAATTATACAGTAAACACTGTACACTGAACATAAATAGCATGACCAAGGCATTTGAGTGTGTATTTAAAATCCCCTAATCCCATTTAACCTGACTAGGGCGCCAGATGATCTCTCGTAACTATAGAGGCGACAACCATAGAGCTACAGTACGTGCATTCATGAATGAATCATTATTACTTCTGCAGCATTTTCTTTCTTTCTTTTTCTTTGAGGGAGGGGGGGTTAGCCCTTTCATTATAGAAAATGGGATTGACACCAAGTACTTCTCTCTGTCTCACTAGGCAGAAGCTTGACAAGGCCTTAAGGCCCCCCCCCCCAACCCCCTCATCTCATCTCAGATGCTCCGTGTCAATGCTCTGCAAGTTAAGGTGTCAATTAGTGGCAGAGCCCACCCAGTGGACTTCTCTGGCCTAGTTTGTCACAGGCAGCCACAGGCTTATTATTCCACCTTAACAGATCACCCTCTCTTTCTGCTCACCAGTGTCTCCCTTGCCTTTAATTACTGGGCTGAAATGCTGTCATTTAACTCCCTTGTGTGCCGTTTTCATTGCTTACTTCTGCGATGCGTGGGTTAATTGTCAGGGTCAATGGTGAAGGGAAAAGATATCCAATTTACCCCGGCTAAACCGTGGGCTGCAAAATCAGTTTAATGATGGTTCAAATGGCTGTGGTTCCCCACAGAGTTGTCAGGAGGTTAGTTATTACTATGATCCCAAATCAAGCGCCACTGTCATCTTCCTAATTTCTGGCTCTTTGATGCGGCCTCACCTGCAGCGGAACTCGGCTGCATAACTGCCTCCTCATTTTGATTTTAGGCTACATTCTAGATTCTGTTGCTATGATCATCAACAACGGATGTTACCGCTTGAAAATGTAGAACATTTTCTGGTGGAAACCGAGGCAAAAATGCTGAAATGCTTTTAGGACAGCAGAATACACCCACACAACACCAACCACACAAACATGCCAGTATAGAGTAACACACACACACACACACACACACACACACACTGGCACTCACACACACCTACAGATGCTCATAGACAAATTTATACAAAGAGAAGGAGACAGAGAGGGAGAGAGAGAGAGGGCGAGAGAGAGAGACAATACAGTGATGGAGGCTGGCGTGTAGGTTGCAGCTGGTGGTGTTACCAGGGAGGCGGCAGGCAGGCAGGCAGGCGCTGACACAGCTCTGGGTGGTGGTGGTGGTGGGAGTGGAGGGAGAAGGGGGGGTTTTAACCGCAGAGGAGGGAAGGGTAGCATGAGGGGGCGTGACCTCAGACACACTGATCTGCTTCCTCTCCATAAACTTCCACACACATGCACCCAGGCACGCACAACACAGCACAGCACAGTACACACACATAGCACATAGCTCATAGGCCACACACATATGGCACACAGTCTCACCCTGTAGGAACCTGGCCTGTGACTCAGACCTAAATGGTATTATAAGTGGCACTGTTACACAAGCGTCTCCTCCCCTCACTGTGCTTTCACAGTCTCTCTCTCTTTCGCTCTCTTTGGAAACACTGTAAACTTGGACACTCTCCAATCATGTTTGATTCAATGAGCTGGACATCAGTCTTGGCCTATATGTGTGTGTTTTTTTTTCTTGTTGCTGTTGGTGTTGTTATTTTTTTCCCACTTATAAAGTGCATATAGAAGAGTGGCCTTATTCTTGGCATTCGTGTGGGTTATCTTGGCACAGGCTCTGTCAAAACATCTCATCTTTGCAGGGATTACACTGTCTTGTTGCTTTACTTAATACCTGGCCAATCAATCAAGTCTCTTTGTCTTTCGCTGTTATGTATAATGTTGCCATAATGAGCCTCTGTGGAGAGGCTAATTCCCGGACCTCATGGCCTGTGGTCACAATAAGCAGCAGGCTAATTGTAGGCTATGAACTTGCTCCTTTTGCCATGACCTTGTTTACCCTACTCTTGAGTCCTTGGCGAAACGCGGCCGGCGCTGGGCCTCGTGTGCGTGTGGCAGCTGGGGAAGGCAAGGGCAAGTGAGTGAGTGCAGTGACAGTGTGCACGTAAGTTGCGTGCTCACCACTAATCCTTGGCCAAGATCTCTCGCATGAGAGGGGGAAACAAGCTCTTGGAAGACCCAGCGCGTGCATGCTAGAACAGACCCACTTTTTTTTAATGCACTGCTTAAGGGTAGATTCAGGCTTCCTGCCCTGGCTCAAATACTGTATATACCTTCCAGAGCAGTGAGAAGGAAAGGCATTTTTTTAAAAAAGAGGAAAAGCTGTTTAGTCATCTGCTCTGCTGAAAAGTTTGCTGAGTTCTGAAGTATTATTTGTCATTTATTTGTAATATATCAGTTTCGATTTGTTGTGAGAGAAAAAGTTTGAGATGGCCAAAAAGAACAAATGTTATTAGCCTATGTGGGAATGGCAATTTATTTTGTCATCTAATTAAATTCATCAAATTACAAGGGAGAAAAGAGTGCCTTGCAATAAAATGAAATAATGCAATCATTGCAAGAATGTTTGGCAGCTTGATGCCTTGCATGAAATGCTACTCTGTCTTTCCTCAGGGTTTCAATTGTAGCTCAATTGCTCTTGTTTTTCTCTCGTAGGTTCGTCTGTGGGTGAGCCGGTGGTCAGAAGGTTAGGCTGTGGACGAGGATCTTCACAGGCATCCCTGAAGCCTTGGGGCAGACTGACCGCACGGCAGCTGCCATGGAATTTCACAGGGGAGGCCCTGACATGCCCCCGTTCAGTCCTTTCTGGGGGCTGTAACAAATCCACATGAACCTCCCTCTTAAGAGGACACAGACAGACATGACACACACAAGGTCATCTGTGTTGATCTGTGAAGAAATGTGAAGATTGGATTAAAAAAACAAAACATAATCAGTAAATTTTTGCAAGTGCATTTTTTTGCAAGAGCATCAGATTCTTATCTTTTTAAAAAGGAGACAAAAGAAGAGCAAAAAAAAAATATATAATTTCTTTTATCTATAATTTTTTTTCTCTCTGTGGTGGTGGCGAACCATACTAGAGACTATAGTGTTGAACATGACTCATGGGGAGGAACCTGGCCCTGAGACGCACCAAGATTCCGCTGTTCTAACTTATCTCGAAGGCCTACTCATGCATCAGGTCACTGGAGGCCAGGCTGCCACAGCTACACAGAGATGCCAGCCAGGGCACAACAGCAACCAGGAGCAAGGCAACAGTAAAGCATCCACACCAGGCCCAGGGCAGTCTAACAACCATGCCCCTCGACCGCCGCAAGGCACAGACCAGGAGAGGACAGCAGCACCCATTACTGGGGTCACACAACACCCCAAAAAAGCCCGGTTGCTGAGGTCCGAGGCCTGGATGGAGCATGAAAGCAGGAAGAGTTTAACACCACCGGCAGAGTTGAATGGCCAGAGACAAAGAGACTTAGAGGAGCACGCCACTGCCCTTAACGGCTCTGCTAAGTGTAAAGGTGAGAGTACGCTGCTCGCTTCCCTGTTGCAGTCGTTCAGCTCCAGACTCCAGAATGTGGCGCTGTCTCAGCAGCTTGTCCAGAGCCTGAAGCAGCAGCAACAACAGCAGCAGCAGCAGCAGGTGGAGCAGCAGCAGCAACAGCAGCAGGAGAACAGCAGCCACGTAAACAATGGCCAACAGGATGGCGAGAAAGAGGCCGGGCCGTGTCGTGAGTCGGCCTCCAGTCGCCTCAAGGGCCTGATTAAGAAGAACAAAGCCCAGGCTCAGAGCAACAGTGTGCCTTACCAGCGCAAGCGGACCAGCCAGGAGAGGCAGAGCGAATCTCCGAAGGTGCTGCAGAAGAACAGCCAGTCTTCCTCCACCGAGTCGCTCTCCTGTGCCGAGCGACTGAAAGCTGTGGCCAATCTGGTGAACATCAGGTCCAGTCCGGCTCCGTCCCCCAGACCCAGCATCGCTTGCAGTCAACTGGCTCTCCTGCTGTCCAGCGAGGCTCACTTACAGCAGTACTCTCGCGAGCAAGCCCTCAAAGCACAGCTCGCCGGGCGGTCAGCGAGTGAGAGGTTGGCAGCCATGGCCACACAGAAGACGCAGGACACAAAACAGATGACCACATCAGACACTGTAAGCTCCTTACACGCCAAAAACGGATCTGCAACCCCAGTGGCCTCGGCTTCCAGCAGGCAAAGTCCAAGCGGGACTCCTCCAGGTCAGAGCAGGACAGGGGGCTCCCCTCGGCCCCTGCTTCCTTTCCGAGAACGCCGGCCGTTCGAGAGGCCTTTCGCCAGCAGGCCATCTCAAAACTGCAGCAGTTTGCTCCTGCAGCTGTTGAATAACCACAACACACAACATCAGCTCAACAGTCAGGGCCACCTGCGTGGCGACTTGAGCACCACACCTCCCCGAGCCTCACCTGTGCTTTCCGACGGGGGCCACTCGAGTCCTGACAGCAGCTTCCCCAAAGACAGCAGTGATGCCGAGAGCACCAGTTCCAGCTGCTCCCCAATTGACCTCTCCATCAAGAGCAGGAGAGTCAGTGCCCCTCCTCCTGTTTTTTCCCCCTCCCCTTCCTCCTCCTCCTCCTCTTCCTCCCCAGCTTTGGACAGAATTACTGAGGGTCTGATAAACAAATGGAAGACTGAGCCCCCTCCAGTCGCTGCGGTTTGCAGCAGCAAGGACAGAGAACTTGAAAGTAACCCTGAAATGAAGCCTCATCACAAGGTTACCCTTTTGCAGTTGCTGCTAGATCATAAAAATAATGGGAATGTAAACAAAAGTCTGGATAATCCAGATTTGCAACCAGTCATAATCCCCAAGGTTAGCGGGGCACCAGTGGCCAGACAGACTGTAGTTAATAGGTGTGAGGAAATAAGGACTCACAGTCCTCAGAGTGGACTTGTTAGCAAAAGCCCCCTGATCTTACCCGCTTTGTCATACAGCAAAGACACCAGCAGTGCTTCCTCTCCTTACAGTTTATATGACTCTTCTCATTCACAGTCCATTCCCTTAGATCTGTGTAAAAACAAATCCTTCCCAAGTGAGCCAAGCCTCAGTGAGCCCGCTTTCAGCGCCAGTAAATTATTGCAAAATTTAGCTCAGTCTGGGAAACAGACTGTTAGCTCATCCCCACCACTCAAAACCTCCATGCCCTCAGTCCAGAGGCACCCTCAGGAAATGAAGCTGGATCAGAGTGTGACTTTGCTAGAAAGACTCACAGCACCAGTTCAACAAAGCCCCTCACCTAGGTCGGAGGGGACCTACTCGATACCCCCGCGACGGCCTGAATCCTCGCAGTCCACCTCTGAAATAGAGAACCTTCTAGAAAGACGTACCGTCCTCCAGCTTCTCCTGGGAAATGCCACCAGCAAAGACAAAGTGGGAGGCAAGAGGAAAAGAGAGGCCGTCCGGGGCAACTGCCAAGAGAAGCAGTCAAGTCTCAGCGAGAGCTTGGGTGCCTCCAAAAGCCCTGTGAGAGATGTTGCAGTGAAGATAGAGCCCAGAGGGGAACATCACCACGACGGTGACCACCATGACAGGCAGGTCAACCAGAGCCAGGGTACCTTGTCATACGATTCCTGCAGAAGCAGTCCTCTCAGTCTTCCTAACATGACTGTCATTAAGCAAGAACCTAAATCCCCAGAGTGTGTCCCTAGAGATGGCCTCCTCAGCCATCTCTTGAAGCAGCCAAGGGCTGTCCTTTTCAGCACCCCAGACAACTCCCTGAAGGTCTCTGTCAAGGAGGAACAGCAGGAGCAACAAGGGCCAACCATCCCTAAGAAGCGGAAATATTCCATGGAGCCAAAAGCACACCCTGCAGGGAGTGAGACTTGCATGCTTCCTGACAGCCATGACGCCCAGAAGGTCAACAACAATGGCAGCAGCGTTGGCAGCATTGGCGCCTGCTCTGCTTCTGGGTTGCCTAGCAGCCCAGAGGTCAAAGGTCCTCGGAGCCCACCCGTGGCAGACAGCCCACCGGTGAGATGCCCTGTCAGTGAGTCTCCTCCAAGTGACAGCCGTGGCTTTAATGTGCTGAAGCAACTCCTGCTCTCCAACAACAGCCTGAGGGAGCCTTCTCAACCAGGAGGCCCCACAGGCTCTCCCAAGCACAGCTACACCCTGAATGGCAGCAGAGTTCATCACCATCATCATCATCAGCCGTTTGGACACAATACTGAAGCTGGAGTCCAGAGTCGAAGTCCGGTCCCAGTGCACGGTCCAGTAGACCACAGGTCAGCAAATGCTGGGTATCTGAACAGCCATAGTGCTCCTGGATCACCTTGGGGGGTTCAGGGGACACCAGAGTCTCCAAAACAAAAACCGGCCCCCACTGGAGGGGATGAGGACTCACAACCAGACTCGCCTCGATTGATGAGGTCAAACCCCATTTTGTACTACATGCTCCAGAAAGGCAACGCAGACTTGTTAAAGGAGCGTGAACGTCGGACAGCAAGCCAGGTGCAGGTGAAGGTAAAAGAGGAACCACCTGCGGACATGCAGGGCTTTGAACAAGTCCAGAGCCCAGAGGACCAGACTGAGAGGCCTCAGAGTGAGAGCCACAGGCTCAATGGTTCACTCAAGAAATGCCAGTGATGACATTCAAGATGAATCTGTGGATGTATAGTGACCACCAGACATTTCTTTTTGTGGTTGTTTGACTTCCCCCCTCCCTCCCTTTTTTTTAAATCTGCAATTTTTTGTCATGCAGAAATGAATTTCCAGACTGTTGGAAAACATTTTGCTTTTCCTTTTGCTTTGCTTTTTGTTTACATTTATGTAAAACGGTTTCACAGATGTGTTAAAAAAAAAAAAAAAAAAAGTTTTTTTCTCCGTTTGAAAAACAACCATCTCCATTTATATCTGAGCTCCTTCCAGCTGATGACCCGTTTGTTTTTGTTTTTGTGTTATATACATACTCAAAGCTGATTGTAGCATTTTAAGCTATGTTACACTTTTTTACTTGCAGAACACATTTAATATTATCCCTTTCTGTGGGAAGTGCAACCAAACAGTACTTTTAGATATTTTCGACAATGTTTCACTAAAAGTGATTTAAAAAAAATCTATAAAATTAATAAATAAAAAAATAAAAAAATAATTTGTTTATATTTGCGAGACACTGTCTCACTCTCAGAAACTACCAATTTTTTTTCTTTCTTTTTTTAATTTCAAAGAATGACCATTTGAAATCTACAGCTGAGGTTTGTAATATTCTAGATGCCCCTATTACTGAGCCAAATGGGAATCTATTATCAGTTTCATTTAGTCAGGGATGGTGCAATGTCGATGGATTAATGTTCTAATGCTGTGACATATTGTCTCCACATTTCATGGTACGTGATGTGGGCTGAATTTGATTTTTGTATTTTTTGGTTTTCTGAAGCCTCTCTAATTTATTCATTTATTCAGATTTTTTGGTGAACTGCTTGATGTAAGTTGTTGTTGCATTTAAACTGTGCCAACATGTCAATTTAGATATTTTTTTATTATTATTATTATTTTCCGCTCTTTTTTAAAAGAAAAAAAAATTGGCTCCAAAGGGCATACTGTAATGAAAACACAATGAAATCCGCTTCTTCAGTCAGCTTTGGTGAATAAACATACACTGGACAAGTGCAGTCTCTGCTATAAACATTGGTTTGCTGTCAAGTGAGTTATCTCCATGAGGTGGCTAGTCCATGTCGACTATGAGGTACACCCAAATGTCAAAGCTATTTTATGAAGTGTCATGGATGTGTTTTGCTGGAGGATGGTCAATGATACAAAGAGGTTTTTTTCTTGTGTCCCAGAGAAAGTTTGCTGAAGTGTTACATTTTAAAGTCTTACTTTTCCACTCATAGCCTAGATATTAGTTTCATTGCTTTTCTTTTCTTTTCTTCAAACAATCTTGTCATAGACTCATTACAATCTATATTTCTGTAAATAGCCAAAACTTTATGAAAGACGAACTATTTTGTACGGATGAAAGAGAGATGTTTTAAAAATTCCCAGAGGAAATATGAGCACTGTTGTGTGACACTGTACATATAACTTGAAGTTCTTTTTGTTTCCAGTCCCTGTTTTGCATGTGTCTTTACATGGTAATATTACAGTACTCTGTTCTGCAACATGTTGTGTTATGTCTGATATTGACTGCCTGTTGCATGATTATGCATGGGACGGCCCCTGTGTAACGCTGGGCATGGGGACCTTCTGAGTCTTAAAGCATAGGTATTTTGTCATGAAGCCCATAGCATTAAACAATGTGATTTGTCTGTCAGTCATAAGAAGTAGACTGCTGAACAAAATATAAAACAAGAAAAAAAGAGAAGCTGTTTAAAAACTTTGGAAACAGATGTGCATTATACTAATTTTTTTTTGTTGTTGTTTTTATTTCTTTATTTTTGTTTTTGTTTGTTTCTTTTACAAGTAGAAAACCAACAATCAAGCTCTACACAGTACAAGTGCTAAAAATCAATTATTTTGGAGCTTCAGAATGAATGCTTGTTTGAAGAAGTATATGAATATATAAATATATGTATTGTTTTCTTGCAGGTGAACTGCTATATTATGATTATGGTTATTAATATTATCATTTTTTTAATGTTTTCATTTTTGGTGTTTACTTGCACAGGTTTTAAATAAAGTACTAAAATGAACAGCTGGAATTCTAATGTATTTATTCTTGGTATTCTTGGACCGTTCTGTCTCTAACATAGCCCAAACTTTTTTATCTAGCAGATGCTCATACAGTACATTCCTGTCTATCAGTGCATGTTCAGTACACATACTGTAGCCTACTAATAGTATATGGTAGCATATGAAGTACACTATATTTACATACAATATTTATATACATATAGTAAAATACAGTGTTACAGTCCAAAGTTATAGCACAATAAAATTCACATTAGTAAAGTACCGTTGTCTAAAACTACTTTACTATTTAGCATGCAACAATGTAGAGCAGAACAAGAAGCTATCTTAATCTATCTATCTTAATCATTATGGTACGTAGGCCTACTATGAAAGCAATGATAAGTAGGATAGCGAGGTGTCCATCATTGTCAAACAGGCCTGGACATACTGATGCAGGAGCCTGACACATCTTATTTAACACAATATACAGGGTATAAATGGTTATGGTCTTTTCCTTAATCTACTTTTCAATCCTTCACTGTCTGAGTCTGCTTTATTAAAAGTAATGTTTGATGTTTTTGTGTTGATGTCTAGTTCAAATGACTAGTACCATAGACTGTATAGAACGACTAGTACAGCCTGAAACAACACACAGACATTTATAGTACCACCCAAATATCTTACTGCATACACATTGAAAAACACTTTTTTAAAAATGCTTTTACATTTTGAATTCAATACAATACAAACTGAATAGTATAATATATAGAAACATCATAGAATTTTTGCCATAGAATACAGTTGTAATTGGCCTGTGTGTGTATTTTAAAGCAAACTCTATTCTTCATTAAAAAATATTTCTTATTCGTGGAGGGACAGACAAATGATAAAATATATACAAAGTACATCAAATGTAGCATTCAGCAAAAGGATATTGCCTATACCGCTGGGGCTAAATGACAAAGCAGTAGAGAAAGTTTTGACTACAGTATATTCAGCCTCCCAACCTTGTAGCCTGACCTAAATACTGCGCTGAGCCCCCACTTGTGACCTTAATTCCTGTTGGTCACCGTGACATAAATGTGGAAGGAAATGATGGAGTGGGGGTGACCCCGAGCTTCAGCTAGGTCACCATCAAGACAGATCAGTGGCCTGTGAAGAGGAATTATTCCAGAAAGACACACTCTGTGAAGAGAAGAGAAGAAGCCTGCCTCAGGCTGCTCAAGGGTTTGTGTATCTCTCTCAAGAAAGAAAATGGAAAAGCCAGAATGCAATGCATGCCTGCACACAAAGACTCACAAAACTCACTTTCTCTCTCTCATCCATACACATTCTCTCTCTCTCTCTTTCTCTCTCGCACACACACACACACAACACACGCACACACACAAACAGTGTACAGTAATTACCTCTCTCCCCTGACAAACCTCTTCTCTAAAAAAACACATCTAAAACATATTTGTCTGTGAATGTAATGCAGTGTGAAGCAGTGTGTGAATGTGATCTTTGTGCTCTGTCATAACCAAAAAGCATGCTCTTTCGCCTTGCCTGGCAGGAGTTCTGAAGGCAGGCTGCCTGCCTGCCTGCCTTCTCTATCGGAGGGGCTGCCGCCACCACCACCACCACCGCCACACCGTGCAGACAATGGCAGGAAAAGCGACGCAAGGTCAGAGGCGTGAATCAGCAGCATGCTGGAGGTGCAAGATAAATGACACCAACAAGCAGAGGGGAGTTACGGCTCTTGGCATCCCAAGAAGCAAGGTCATCGGGGCTGCGCACAGTCCTGATTCAATAGATTTTCCACAGAGCTGAAAGATATGACAAACGTCTACAGCTCACCCAGCAGTGGTGGAGAGATACCTCACACCTGCAGCTGACGGACTATTGTTTTATTTTGCTGGCATTCCTGGCCACAGATGGTCAGGCCAGGGCAGGCCAGTCTGTACCTGCTTGGGTCATCGGGAGGTTTACAGTATGTACACAATGCAGAATTGTCCACATTGATCAAGACAGAAATATTTATGTGTGCATTAACACACTTTTACTAGCCTCGTTCTAACCTGCCCCACAGTCTACGCTGCTCGTACTAAGGTCTGGGATTCCTGCCATTGACCTTGTTTGCATCGACCCCGAGCCAATCAGTGAACTTAAAGAATGCAGCACAAGAATACGATAGGCTATCAGTCAAGGGCTGATCCAATCGTTTTGAATCTCCAGCAAGCAATCGTTTCTCAATAGCTGAGATCCCAGACCCTCATATGAAGAGAAGCATAGACTGAGGGGCTGGTTAGGACCAGCCAGGCTACGCTTTTACCACAGTTAGTAAAAAAAATATTTCACTATATCTTTCACACCAACATAAGGCGCCATTTTGAAACACCTAGAGTGGGCTATAACTATCTAAAAGCATGAGCTAAGCTTTCAGTTTCCCCTATTCAACTAATGCAATGAAATTTTCCCTCCAAAAAAAGGCTCCTGTCAGTGATCCATTGGGCCCCTGTGCTTTGATGGATGGTGAGAGGGAGTAGTAGAGCCGCGTTAGCACTCGCTCTAAGTGGATGACACACTTCATGTCCCTGCTGAAGGTTTTACAGATCCTCGCTCGGGTAATTGGATGA
>JAODXP020000021.1:10099459-10149459 GCA_027497455.2 Sardinella longiceps | reverse complement strand
TAGAAACAACAATGTCCGCATTCATAGTACTACATCAGCCTTCATCCTCTCGCAAGAAGCTTTTTTATTTATTTATCTGTTCTTATTGCGGCCAAGACCCCCTCCTCCAACTGCCAACTGCCATGTCATATGTTGGTCACTGAGGTGTAAAATAGGGGAAGGTAAAACACTTGGGTCAGGACCTTCTAATCAGGCAAGCGCTAACCAGAGATCTCAAAACAAATTTCCACTCTGTTCACCTCCATCTCCTCCTGTTTCACCTGGCCTCTTTTGGTTGTCTGGGCTAACAGTTTACCTGCCCTTTTGGCTGCTCTTCTGTTTCTGTAACTTAGAGTTATCATGTTTCATGGTCCAATTCAGCAATTAAGTCAAGTATATTTTACAATATTATAATAACTTACTGTGAATAGTATCGTTTCTTGTCTACTTATTTTGCCTATGACAAACATAAGGAAACTGCATAACTCTCAGCATGCATTTATTTGGTTTGACGTACAGTATGTTCATCTTTATTCTGTATGAACTACTGTATGTTTGACTTTGGTGTACAACCAACCCACCTTTTTTCAACATTCTATGAGAAAAAAAAATCCATGTCAAGATAAAATTGGAGAGGATAGTAATAAATTAATATTCAGGGCAATTTAGACCTATCACTTTGACATAAAACAACCCAGTCTGTTATGTTTATGGTTTGACAATGGAACATTTTGCATGTAGATAAGAGAGGTTGGTTCATTCTCAGACAATAGCCTACTGATAAGTAAGTAAGTCAATTTTCTTTTTTTTTCATCATTTATATGGTGATTTTCCCTACATAAAGGCTACATAATGTGCTGAAGACAAACACAAAAATGTAGACAAAATAAGAAAGGGTGAAAGGGTGAAAGGGTAGATATCAAAGACAGTGAGAAAATATTTTGTTTAATACGCAATAAGGTCAATCATGTAATGCATTGCTTATAATATAGTGCTAATAATAGTGACTATGCATTTTTAAATGTGTAGACACACTGCATGCATTTTCAATAGCCTATCCATGTCACCAATTTTAAGGACCATGCATGTGCTTAGCCACCTTGCTTGACTAAGTTCTTAAAATAGCATATGGTGTTATTGCTCCTCTCTGTGGTCAAACAAGGAAGTGTTGTTGTTTGTGATTTTTGAATATGAGAAAATTCATTTAGTATTTTCATTGTTCTGGACTCATCAGGAGTGTTATTATGTATGTGTATGCATGTGTTATGTATCATTGCATATTAATCATCGATTGTTGTCATTGTGTCATTGTCACTGTGTCCTGTTTTTGTAATGTATAATCAAAGCCTTTTGGGTGGGCTACAAAGGGACACAGACAATTCTAGCCAAGGAGATTCTGTATCTCTTCAAAATCAAACCAAAATGTTATCCTTTTTTCCATCACAAGAAAACAATTATCCTTGTTTTCCACATTGATTAACAAACCCTTACAAGACTTTCTCGGCATAATACATTTTTTTTACTTTACTTGACAGGTGAGTACATAACACATTCATATACTGTAGCTGTAATAAAATGCTCACAAATTCATGGCTGTAGTATTTGTACCCCATACAGTATTTGTGCGCCATGATTGATCTAATATAACAGGTTTAAAAAAAAAAATGCTTGCTCCAGTCCAACTGTCTCAAAGGAGCAAGCAAGATGTTCTTGGTGTAAACATGATCCAAGTCAAACGACGCAAATCATATGCAAGCATGTAATTATAATATTTTGCTACCTTGCCTACATTCAAAGGGGAATGTCCAACTGTTCCAAGGTCATCTCAAAGTACCTCACAGTGTTAAACTCAGATAAGTGATTATGAACACTTCGCAACCTGTATAGTAAAGTAACATTTCAAGCAGACTTCATGGGACATTCATGAAATATTCAGATGTGACATGATCATGTGACAAACGGCAGTGCTGCTTTGAGACCACTGGACTTTTATTTTGATAAGTTACCGCCATTCTGTCTTCCACATTTATGAAGGGTTGGGTATGAAGGTGGAGTCATGTCTTATGAAACAATCATGAATGCTTTGTGAGCATTTTATGATAGCTGCTACAGTATGAATGTGTTATGTACTCACTCAACAAGTAAAGTGTTACCCAATGCTCTTGCTTCAAAACAGAATAAACTGTTTTTTTTGCTGCTAAACTACATCAGTCTCATTCCGAATGGAACACTATGGAGTGGGGCCTGGTGATCTTCATAAATCTTCTTCATAGCAGAATCTAAAATGATTCAAAAAACAAATTAGGAGATCAAGCCTATTTAGGCGAACTGTTATCTTCTTTGGTTGTAGGACAAGTCCAGTTTGTATTGATTGCTAGGAACTGCTGATACATCATGAATAATTTTATCACGGTTAATTTTATCATGAGTCACAATGAGTTTGCATAACATAAAAGCAGTTCAGAGTCCACCTTGTATAGGGTATAATTATTGTGCTTATTGTCAATGGGATTTATTTTGAGGAGTGCTGGTTTCAGGTGAGTCCAAGTTCTTCAAAATCTGACAGGGAGGAAATAGTGTGCATCACTCAATCTAGATTTCTGCCTATGTTGTGTGTGGTATGCTATGTTAGAGTAGTGTTGTGTGTGTGCTATTCAGAGTAGGCGACATGAAAGACAGACATACAGCACATGCACATGCAGACATAACTCGTCCAAGACCAAGATTGAATTTACTGCATTAATCTGTGGGAAACTGTAGTTATGATAGGCCTATGCTACAGCAGCCTAATGCAGGATTTGCAACATGGGATACAATTAAGCAGTGTCTGAAAAGCTATTGAGCTTTGTTCAGTAGAAAATAACCTAACCAGTTTCCCATGTAATGTCAAATACTTACATTTGTCAGTGCAAACATAGGAAAACCACGAAATAAACTTAGAGCAGGTCAGCTATCAAGACACCCAGCCACCAGACAGCGTCATAGCACACCGGAAATGGTCCTTCTCGGGGAAAAGGGAATTAAGACAACGGTCAACTTTTAGTACAGCGCCTACCTTGACAACTCGAGAAGTTTTGAGTAAGAATAAGACGAATTCGATCGACAAAATTGTGCAGGTGCTATGTAAGTTAGCCCTATGAATCCAAGAGGCTTGTTTAGGCTATGTTACTGTACAAAGTGCAGATAAGTTAATGCCCTCAACCTAATCAAATCAGATTGTCAGTTCACTAACCTCCATTTAATGAACAATAACAATACACTTTTTTGCTGGAAATTGATCGAATATGGCTGTGTTTGATATGTTTGCCATGTTTTGCTTATTTCTAGATTGTTTTTCAGCTATAATCAACAAATAGGCTATAAAGAACACAATGGCGTCGCAAGTGCACGAGAATGTCCAGGTAGGCTACATTGCATGTCTAAACAATTGTTACAATAGTAGCCTTGCTTAAACAGTGTAACGTTAGGTCATGTATTCACTAAACTGCAAAACTCAAGTTCGTCTGTGTCTGCATGCACCCAACTTCCACAGAACTATTATGGTTCGCGCTTGGAAACTTCTGCAGATCTGAATACGAGTGCTACGTCATGCTCCATGCCTGTACGCCAAATGCTGAAGAGTGCCTGTGATGCCATGAAACTAGTCCATCCTGAGGTCATAAAAAGGTATCCCTAACCTCTATAATTTGCTCTAGCAAGCTAACCTGAATAGTCTTTCTTCTAGTGTGTGATTTGATACTGTTCCACAGTTATCCAGATAAGTGTAACCACATGCCTGTGCACGACTTGATGTGATTATTTTCAAAATGACTCCATCCAAACACGGTTTTATAATGAAGCTGTAGGCCTACCCTGAGCTATGGCATAATAGATGCTGTCTTTGTGGTTGTTGCAGGTTCTTTGGCTGTGGTCTTTGTATCCCAGAGAAATTGGATGGATGTAAAGTACTGGATCTGGGCAGTGGTTCAGGACGGGATTGCTATGTCATCAGCAAGCTGGTTGGAGAACATGGCCATGTGACTGGCATTGATATGACCGAATCACTGGTGCGTATTGCTTAAATTATAAGTTCTGAAAGTACGGCTCGGAGGGCGAAACATGCTGACGGGCTGCGATAACATCTAATAATATGTTCAATGAAAACCTTACATTGCTCTTGTAGCCGGTGGTGGTCCGCACCGCACAAGGGCCTCGAACCCGCCACCCCGCAAGCTACAAACTTCAGGCTTGGGTGTTGGGTGCTCTAACCACTGAGCTAAAAGCCTGAGTTTCTAACTCAGCCGTTAGAAGCGCCCAAGGAATTAGGTGATGAGGATTTACACGGCCTCGGTTACAGTCTGAAAAAATTAATCTCCATTTAGTGGTGTTTAAAGGCATCTATGGCAATAAATATAAACTTTGGAGATGCAACCTGAACAGTAAAATGATTACAAATGGGATCCCCCGCCCCACTTTCCCGTTCCTTGTTCGCCCCTTTGGTGGCCCTCAGTTCAATGTTGGCCCCTCACGTATCAAAACTTTGAGAACCCCTTGCTTGGGATGGCGATAGCATAGTGGTTAAAGCAATATACCGGAGTAAGTTTAAGCATAGCCCTGCTGCACGAGCCTTCTAACAGCAATATATTTCGCATGAAATGAAAGATTTTCGAACAGCACAGACCTAACGCGAACGCAAAACACTTTACATTGAGTCAATGTAACTTAAGATCTTACTTTCGGTTTCCAACAGTCAGGTCCCGTTCGTGCCTGTTCGCTTCTGCGTTCGCGTTCGGTCTGTGCTGTACCAAATTATTTTGTTCCACTTGCTAACTAGCGCATTTAG
Source organism: Sardinella longiceps (assembly GCA_027497455.2). Classification (NCBI taxonomy): domain Eukaryota; kingdom Metazoa; phylum Chordata; class Actinopteri; order Clupeiformes; family Clupeidae; genus Sardinella; species Sardinella longiceps. The sequence goes on along the minus strand of JAODXP020000021.1, from coordinate 10,144,658 downwards.
CAAGCTCTTTCAACAGGGCTATGTTTGAATTCACTCCGGTACTCTCCTTTAAGGACCCTTACTCTGATGGGCTCGTAGTTTGTGGGTTCGATTCCTGGCTGACACCATTGTGCCCTTGAGCAAGGCACTTAACCCTAAGTTGCTCTAGGGGAGACTTGTCCTGAAGTAATTGATAGTTGATAAATCTAAGTCGCTTTGGAGAAAGGTGTCTGCTAAATGCATAATGTAAATGCTGGAAGTACAGTATTTGTATGGGCCTTTTTTATTGTGCAAAAAACGGAGTCTGTGACCATCCTCTCTCTGCCCACTTCTAGGTTGCTGCCGCACAGAAGTTCATTCAGTACCACCAGGAGACATTTGGTTATAAAAAAGCCAACACCGTCTTTGTGCAGGGCTATATGGAAAAGCTTCAGGAATCTGGGATACAACCTAACTCCTTGGATGTGGTGGTGTAGGTTGAACTATTTTCCCTCTTTTTTCCATTTGTGTTTCTATAAATCCAGTGCTTATAGATGCTGACAGGGTGTTCTGCATGAACAGTGGCAATGATCCAAAAAGATTACATGAGATCACTTTGTTCAGTTTGCGTCAGTTGTGGTATAATAATAATGCAGACCTCTGGCTTTGTGTGCAGGTCTAACTGTGTGATATGCTTGTGCCCTGACAAGCGGAGCGTGCTAATGGAAGCCTACCGAGCGCTCAAGGTGAGTGTTCACTACCACCCTCGGTTAGGTGTCATGGGGAAATGTGTGGGGACAGTGTTCCCGGCTCCCAACCTGAGGACACACACACACACACACACACACACACACACACACACACACACACACACACACACACACACACACACTAAAGAGAAAAAATGTCCCTTTAAAATTTAACAGCTTTGCATACATTACATTACCGTTAGTCATGTTTGACCTTCAGCAAAACTGCAGCCAGGCCATACGTAAAGCTAGCCATGTGTGAGGAATAGCATACACATACATTTTGTCATTATTAAATAAATAACCAATCAGCCATAAAAAAAAGGTTGGTACTGAGTTCACATGTGTGAAACTGCACCCTGTGTTTCCCATGTGGAGCCTATAGACCATAATAAATGTCAGGCTAAGCCTGTTGAGTGTTATTATCATGGGTGTGGGTGGTCTGGGAGGAAACGGGAGCAAGCGCCAGCATACCTGCAATACAGACAGAGAATCCACTGTATATATACATACAGTACAGTTATCATACAGTGCATATACATACATAGTGTACATTATGCATACATAGTGCAGTTATTATACATTATACACAGTGTACATATATAGTGATACATATTGGTTTTGCTGTGTCATTTTTAATGATAATATACTATAATCTCTTAGGAAGGTGGGGAGCTCTATTTCAGTGATATGTACGCCAGTGAAGTCTTGCCAGAATCCTTCAAAGAAGACCCTGTCTTGTGGGGTAAATGTATTCTTGTTACCATTGGCACTATACAATTTGGGGACTGATGAGTGTCCATTTGTGCACTGATCCCAAATTTTTATAGATCTAGATTTGACTTTTTCCCCCCAATGCTTTTTTTCCCACCTCAGAAATGACAAAGACCATAATAAAGTGCCCAAACTCAATAGTGATATGATGATGATGATAACCTATCAGGAGGTTTGGTCTGTCTCTGCCTTTAACCCAAACCTGTGTGTGTCTTTAATGAATGAATGAATGATCATAGATGCGATTCTTCCTGAAAAATCAGGATTTCCTGATTTTCAGACCTAAAAATGTGGCCCTCGTAAATCGTGCTGATTAATTAAACAGAGTGGAAGGAAGGTTAAACTGTATTTGTATTTAGGACTATATCTACAGGTAATGGGTCAGTACGGTAAAGTATGGTAATCTAGGATACTTTTTTGCAATTTTGCTGATGGGCTGTATATTTTCCTGCTTTTTTGCTCTTGGCCAATCACATCCTTGATGGTGGTTCTGTAGGTGAAGGAATGGCTGGCTCTCTCTACTGGCAGGATTTGATATCACTGGTGCAGGAGATTGGCTTCAGCACTCCCTACCTGGTGGCTGCCACTCGTATTGAAGTCCACAACTGTGAACTTAAAAAGAAGGCTGGTAAGCTCTCTAGTGCTTGCTTTTCTTTCACTCTTTCTTGAATATCCAGTTGTTGGTGGATTAAGTATTACTGAATATGAATAATAAAAAAAAAACTATTCTCTGAAAAGTTAATATCTGTGGTCTAATAAAGGCTTTTTAGTTTTGCGTTATATTAGTAAAACACCAATAATCTTGTAATTTTGCTGAATTTATTTAGTGAACAACACGTTTCACACTTGCCTCATCATGTTAACCCTTGAAGCAAATGTGAAATGTGTTGTTCACTAAATAAGCTAAGCAAAATTCAGTGTGCGATGATTTTTACATTTTTTTTTTTTTGGATTTCAATAACAGCTGCATATTGCCAGTACCTGAGAATTAGAAGGCTGTGCATAAGGACATGATACCAATAATTTATTTATAACCCTATTAAAATAAAACTTACACTAATCTCTGTGGTTTCCTGTAGGTGGTATTAAGTATGCATCTGGAACATATCGTTTGTTTAAACTACCCAAGAGTACTCTGGACAGAAAAGCCCTGGTAACATACAAAGGAACAGTGTTGGACTGCGCAGAACAGCTGGAGTTTGATGCCTCGCACTCCTTTAAAGTAATTGTACCCTCCTATGCAGGTTATTCATCAGTATGGCTAAGGCTAGGGGGCAGCATCGATCTGTAGACATGCCATTCTTTCACAATACTGCTGCTGACACCTCAGATTCCAATGAAATTAATTTATCAGGTTACATAAAAGAGTCATAAAATAATCATGCATGTGAAAGAGAAAGAATCTTAAAAGAATCAGACTTTGGGTTTTCACTATACATTTTTCTCTGATGTCTTAGGCAAACGTTGCAGTGGAGGTGGATGGAGAGACGGCTACTGTGCTGCAGTGCTCTCGCTTCTCCACAGATTTCAACATCCAGATGTTGGACACCCCTCATGAGAAGCCCTCAAAGGTACCAAACTGGAGTTTTCAACTTGGATTAAACACTTAAATGTTCCGTGTCTAGATTCACTTAAGACCTTTATATATCCATAGTATGTAATTGTAGTCTCTTTATTTAATTCTGATATATAGTACTGTATTTCTTGTGTTGTTAATGTTGTGTGTGTGTGTGTGTGTGCGTGTGTCTGACTCTTTTGTGTGTATGTTTGCTGATGTGTGTGTGTGTGTTTGTGTGTGTGTCTGACTGCTTCTATGTGTTTGTCTGACTGCTTCTGTGTGTATGTTTGCTGGTGTGTGTTTGTGTGCATGTCTGACGGATTCTATGTGTATGTTTGCTGATGTGTGTGTGTGTGTCTGTCTGTCTGTCTGTCTGTGTGTGTGTGTGTGTGTGTGTGTGTGTGTGTGTGTGTGTGTGCGCCTTACTGCTTCTCTGTGTGCAGTATTGCCACCTCAGCCCTTTCCTGCTGGCAGACAGACTGGGTGCCTCTATAAAGCAGTGCTCTAAGACAGGCGGGGCGACGAGCGGAGCATGTGACAAGGCTGGCAGCACTGGGGGCTGTGGACAGTGAAGAACCTCGGCCAGTCACTACCACCACCACTGCAACTGTGCTAGTGGTGGTAGAACATGGCCTTTACAGCAGCTCAGTTGTAATGTGAAGGTGTGTCAATCAGCAGAAAGATCCTTTGTTGTTGATCCTTTGTGTTAGGTGATTCCACATACAGGACGTAAATTGAAATATATGCTACCAGTGTTAGTTTGCTTATAGTGATGCATATGAAGTAGCCGACTTTCTAAAATATGAGAAGAAGAGATATGATAAATAGGCTATGACCGGTTATTAGTGTGCATTAGTAAGCCTTCAGCTCCAAACAACTGAATCTGTCCCCAGTGTGTTTTGAATGTTTTAGCACTGCACTATGCAATATTGTACTGTCCTCTAACATAATGCTGATGTAAAAATTGTACAATCAAGTGAATTACTGTAATACCCTGTATTGTCTAATTTTGAAAAGTGCCATATTGGAATTGTCTTTTACAAGTTAAATATCATGAGAGATGTCTAAACGATGACCAATAATAACAGATGATATATTGATGATTTTGCTGTTTTACATGACATGGAAAAGACATGATAAAACAGTTAAATTTGATTTACCGTCTTATAGTGTTCTGTTTTTAAAGACTACATGATAAGAATGTCTTTCCCTCATACAGATGCAGCCCTAGAGTACAGTAGAGGTGATCGCAGAGACACAAAAGCAGCTTGAGGCAGGTGAGGTGAGCTTGACTGTCAGACAGGTGGAGATCAATGAGGTTTTTAATCCAATGTAGAAAGTTCTCAGTGTGAAGGTTAATTTAGGTAAATTATATTACTTAATTTAGGTCAGGGGAAATATAATGAACAATCTAGTCAATTATGTCGTAGATGTATTTTTCTTTGGACATCTCCACACAGTTAGATGCCAGAAATAGCTTTTGTTGTATACTGGCAAGCCAGACTATAACATCAAACATAACCTGGCTATGACCAGTAGACCAGTGTCATTTCAAGGAGCGCAGTCAGCCGTTGTCTCTCAAATTGCCTCAGTATGCAGTAGTAGCCTGAAGGTGGCCGTCCGCACACCGGCTCCGTCAAAGTACAGAGCACTCTGTTTCCAACATCCCATTTTCTTGGTGTCAGTACAACCCAATGTATGGAGGTGAGTGACAATAGTTGAATTCGAAAGTGCTCCACAATGCTGTGGGAGCCGGTGTGCGGCCACCTTGACGAGCTACCACTAGAGGGCGTCTAGGCGACTCTCTACAAGGATAGAGTAATGTGATTGGTCCATCCAAACGTGGAAACAGCTACAGAGACCCTATGGTTAGTATGTACATCCTGCATAGCAAAAACCATTTGCGACCACGAGGGTACATCTCATTGTAGTACTACTGGTTACATTTCTATAGCGCTTTTCAAGATAACCCAGAGCACTTACTGTGGAAGGGGGACCTCACTAACCACCACCAGTGTGTAGCACCTACCTGTAGTTTCTATAACAACAGGAATATACTTTGCTTAGTGTCCTTTGCTTAGTCATAGGAAACACTCTTACTGAATGGTTCACTGAACAGCCTGGAGTGAGAAAAGGATGAGTCATCTCTCCCACCCTCTTCCTACTTGCAATAAACTCTAATGGGCTGTTCAGACCTGGAACGATAACTATAAAGATAACTGTAACTATAACAACTTTTCCGTCCACACTGATGATCGATAATGTAGGTCTGTCTTCATGCGAATTAGTTAATGCCTAAAATTATATGCTTTCTGATTGGCTTATGAGCCCTTTATCGTTCTAGAAATCGCTCTGAATGTGATTCTCAGCTATATCGTTGCACATGACCTTGACGTTATAGTTGTGGTGTGAACGTTGTCATTCATAATAATTAGAACGATATTTATTTGTCGTTTTAGTTATCGTTCCAAGTCTGAACGGCCCTTAACACAAACAACACAACAGCTAACAAAACCACCCAGAGGCGTCCAAAGTATCCTGTCCGAGAAGACTCCTCCCAGCTCCCTCCTTGACTTTTCAGATTATTGAAACACAACTGACAGGTTGTCAAACAGGTTGGCTTAATATCAACGCCACCAAAACTTAATTGATGTACCACCATTTAGGTGTTCATTTGGCAAAACTCACGCTTAATGTGAACGTTTAAATATCAGACAACTTGTCAGTTCAAGGTTTAAAGATGAACTCCACATCTAATTTCCTTTACCCTTCGTCTTGCCCAAGTGTTAAAAAAGTTAAAAGTTAAAAAAGAAGTTAAAAAAGATATTTCTTCAAATAGCTGAAGCCAATAATGCTAGTTGCCATGTTGGCTATATTACTTGGCATTTTAAACTTTAATTAAGTTAAACTTCAACAAATTTTCACTCTCAAACCACTGCCTGTCTGAGAATATTAAAAGCAACGTATTTCAAATATTATCCAGCAGTGCAAACAGTATAATTGAAATAAATACATTCTAAATTCAAATTTGTTAGGAAGAGCACAGCCAAAAAAGACAACAGTACACAAAAGCATCATTCACTGAAACCCCAGCAAGTGCTGCCCTCAGCAATTTGCAAAGAATTAGCCTGTAGCCAAAGAGGACCAGGTTTGACAAGTGTGTGTTTTCCTTTTGGCTTTGAGGGGGTGAGTGGGAAAGACGTACAGACCATGTAGACCTTCCACAGGTCCTTGACCTGTCAGGACCTATTAAAGGAGCCTCTCAGACTGCCGCTGCCGCTTCAAGGGTGCTGGCATGGGCTAGCATAAGCAGCTGTGCCAATGCTGCCTCCCCCATTTCCCAGAGACTGGGTTAAATACACATCACTCTGCAGGAGATCCAGGAGGTTCTGGAAAATTCTTGACAGCACCATGGCAGTGCCCATTAGGTTTGATGCCATTCTGTCACTCTTAGCAGCTTAAAGAGGGGGGAAATGACAGCGCTTTTTATAATGCTACACTGGGGTGCCTGGCTGAATGCATTGAGCTGTGGAAGTATTGCAGAAAATATCCCGTTACTGACATGATGGAATGAGAAGTCGTTGAAAGAAGTTTCATAATGATCGTAAAGTTAGAGTTTTTTTGACAGTGGAGTTGGTGGAATCATGGTGTTCTATCATGAGGGGCGAAGATGGTGGAGAAAGTAAAATAAAAGTTTTAGAGGATATTCAAGTTTTTTGGAATTTGTAAGACTACGCATTGCATTTTATACTATGCATTTTACTGCACATATTTTTGTATTCACTGACCCTCTATAGTGTGACACGGCCAGTCATACCAGTCAACAAGGGAGCTACAGTAGTTTTCACAACATCTGTGCCGAAAACTAAGTCTGTTAGTCCATGAGCTTTAAACATTTACTATTCATGGTTTATGTATGTATCTTATCTCTTTTATAACTGCATCTAGACTGATATTGCTTTCATCTAAGGTCTGTAAACTTTTGTCTAGCTGTGTAAGAAAATGGCTTTGTCAAGAAATGGTGCTGAAACTGATTAGAATGCATACATTACCTGCCACTAGGTGGCAGCAAAGTCTAAACAATGCTGGGATGCTTTGTAGGGTTTCTATCATAATGACCTTAATCAGGATTTACTAGTGATGGCAGGGAGCGAGTCTACAGTATCAGAGCAGACAGAATCAATAAATGATGCTTTGTTAGATTTATACACGCTAAAGTTAGTTTGGTGAGAGTACAGGCATACAGTAAGCATGATGTCACATTCTATTGATTTAGTAATTAATATAGGCATAACTACTTAATTATTTTTTGCAGCATGGCAAATTGTTTCATTATGAACTTTTATAAATTAGTTGTAATCAATATGTTCTGACATGTTATATGCTGGATGATGTTTGTGTTTTGAGGAGGATCGATTGCGCGGTGTGTAAGGACTTCATCTATCGCTGTCACATTTTATCTTTCACACACATTAACACTTGCTGAGCTGTAAGTAAACACTGTAAAATGCTGTGTTATGATCTAAAGCTGCGTCAGTGTCTTGCCAAAGGATGTGTCATTGTGGAGGCATCTGCAAAGGTTCAAGGCATGTCAAACTGGGGACGAAGTGAGCAGTTACATCCACTATGCAATTGGACACCTCCAGACGTTTTCTGAGGTGTGCAGAAACTTCCTGTGTTTTTTTTGTGTCTTTGTCTGGTGGCTGCTGTTGTGACATTTGATTGGCTGGTGCTGGTACAGGAAGCAGGTGTGTGGTGGTGGGGAAGTAGACACTGTGTAAGGGTGCATGAATGGGCTCTCCAATGTCCTCGTTTCACCCTCAGTACAAGCCTGTCCAGAATGGAGTCTGTTTCCTCTTTAAGCCGTCCCATTTGCCCACTTATTTTTTAAGGGGGGCCAATGATGCCATAATATAATATTAAATTGAATAGTCTGGCATTGATTGATAGACCGAACTCAGTCCTTGCGGAACATGGAACCAGCAGTTATTTTACAAACTGCCTCTGCACGCGATAGGATAACGCTGCGACCAATCAGAGGAGCAAACAAGACTTAAACGCCAATTCAAAAGAGCGCTGTTCTGGGCTAAGCCCGCCCAAGGAGTCTCTAAACACATAGAGCTTTGATATTGGTGAACACCAACTGTGTCCGGCTAATCAAAAGACCTACTAAGTCCCTGTGGCTCGATGCTAGTCTAGATTTCTGGACTACAAACAGTGTGAAACATCAAGATAATGTAGTGCTCCCCACCCCATTTTGCTAATCTTCTGGGTGTTGGCTTACAGCAGAAAGGCGGATTGGTTCTATTCAGGTCTCTGTGAAGGCGTTGTGTGGTTGTGTGTGGTTTCTTACTGTAGGTCCGCACTCACACATCACCTGATGGAGCCGCATTGTACCGGAGATCAAATCTGTGCTCTGGGATTGTTGGGTCTCTATGCCTGGTCAGGCAGCTGCTCCAACAGGGAGTCTGATTTGTTCTGTATGTTTGATGGAGGCAGGATGAATGATAGTGTTGCATTAAGACAGAACGAGACATACTATACCTGCTGAAATAGGGATGTGTCTAGAACATCCTATGCATTTGTTTTGGTTAATTCAATAAGGGCAGTAATCTCCCAGATAGCTCAAGCTGACACGCTTATTTTTGGCCACCTGGGAGAATACCTGGCCTATGTGTGAAATATCTTGCACACAGGCATGGACTGACCAGGGTTAGGCATACAGGACAATGCCCGGTGGGCCGATGGTCGTTTATGGGCCGGGGCTATCATACTCTTAATATTCTTGAAGGATATTGGGCTAGCCTTATACATTTTTTTTCAGTTTGCCATCAAGTTAAAAGTCAGGGTGGGTTGTCATGGCCAAAAATGCCTGAGCCATTTTTTGATCCCAGTCCAGCCTTGCTTGCACACAATTGATTGAGAAGGTGGAGATGGGTATTTTAGCACTTTTCTTATTGGGGAAGAAGAGACATATTGGAATATTCCAGTAGGAGTGTGTTTAATGAGAGCTGATGAGGCCAGCTGGAGAGGTTAGAGGTTGTGAGGGGCTTTGGCAGGCCAGTGGAAAGAGCCTGAGTGAGGCCCAGTGGCTCCACCGTTAACAATGTAGGCAGAGCCATCCCACGTGTCCCAGGGGCAATCACAGACAGAGGGGAGAGAGGGAGAGGGGGGGTCTGGCCAGAGGAGTAAAATAAGCAGTGCTCTTGACCTGCCCTATGACCTTCAACAGCCACCCATCCCCAACCCCCCCCCTCCCTTTTTTTCCTTTAAGCTTCCTCCCCCCTTCCTTTCTCTGTCTCTTTCCTCTCTCTCTCTCTCTCTCTCTCTCTCTCTCTCTCTCTCTCTCTCTCTCTCTCTCTCTCTCTCCCAACCAACCGTTGGAGCAAGAAAGGCAGCTGAGAGCTGGGGAGGGGAGCGCACTGACAGATCTGCTCTATGGCGAGCGCGCTTGGTTGCCCGAGCGAGATCAAAAAGCCTCTCTGAGTCCCCAGCACCACCAGCTGAGCTTTGACTGGGGCACTGTGTGACCCCTGTGTTGCCAGGTCATGGCTGGTGAGAGATGAGGAGCTTGCCACACACACACACACACACACACACACACACACACACACACACACACACACACACACACACACACACACACACACACACAGCCAACCAGCCCGCCAGCCAGCTAGGGGCCTATTTCACAATGCAAATGAATATTTGGAGCTACACACCGAGCAAACGCAGGTGCTTGTCTATAGGCTGCGCTTTCATTGTCCTGTATGTCTAGAAGATGGTCACAGATGTCATTGTGGACCCTTTTCTTGTCTGTCGGTACTTTAAACATTTATAATATAGGTTTTAGATATTTTATGTAGTAAATATTTTATGTAGTTTTGTTTTGTGTAAATTGTGGTTTTTCAAAAGACTGACTGATGGTTACTGAGTAGTACTTCTAATGTTAGTGTAAGTGCCTGGAACATTAACCACACACACAAACACACAGTTTTCTTTTTGTTGTTTACCTCTATCTTCAAAGACCTACATAATATCTTCAAGTTAATGAATACAAACAGTAGAATTTACCTGCAGAGGCATGGCCCAGAATTACCCTGTTATACTTCATGGTTACTGACATCAGATAAAAACAAACAAACTTCAGTCCATTAGTGAACTGCAGGTGCCTCTGTCTCAAGTCTTGCACACATAGCATCGTTGGATTTGTAGAATGCATTGGTTCAATTTGGACCTTAATGTACGTACGATTTGGTCATCTGGGGCTCAGACTAGATGTTCCATCCCTCTCTCATCACCGCAACTGCAGAGATTCTTGGTAATGGCCTCTATTGATTGTGCTGGTAGATCCTGGCATGGACCTATTCAGCCTTTGTCCGGTGTTGCTCTTGGTTTTAATTAAAAGGTCATTAATACGGAATCAGGCAAGAAGCTTAGCTCCATGGCTGTTGAAAAGGGGGAGGGGGTGGCTTTGTGGAATCACCACTCTCCAGAGTCCCCCCCCATGTTTATCAGGTTCACAGGGAACAATAGGTATTAGAATATCAGCCAACGAATCCCCAGACCTTTTGTTGGTGCAGGGGAGTGATCTGAATTGTTCCGAAAAGCTATTTGTTCAGAGGCTTAACTGTGATGATGAAAAGGGGGGAGAATCATGACTTTGATCTCTCAATGACAAATAGACAATATTGCTTGTTTTTTTGTCAAGCCCTCAGAATGAAACCCATTTACTTCCTCTGGTCATCCCTGACAGATTTAGTGGAACGTTTTCAGGAACAAAGATGGGGGTTCTGTTCAAGTGCAGGCACCAAATAAAATCTTTTGAGGGAGGTGAGGATGTTTGCTCCATCATCAATCCCAGATAATGAAACTTTTATTAGCTCAACATATATATAAAAGAGGCATTAGTTTGCAGGATAAGATTTTTAGTAACAATAATTGGTGAAATGCGAACTTGATATTTTTTATCAAATATATATGATGACTTTTTGTTATTTACTACTCTTGTGATTCTCAGTGCCGTTGGTCTGAACTTCAACAGGCAGAATATATTTGTTAGACATGGGTGCCCAGAATTGTCTACTGCCACACTTCACTGATAACAGCCCAACATTTGTAATCTTTAGTTTTCTGTCTAGACATCCTATGCTCACAGACAGGGACACTTTTCCACTGTCTGAGATTGTCCCTCCGCCTCCTTTTGAAATCACTCAACGTTATCGCTGGACTGGTTAATGCACCAGAAGCTATTGCAATGCAGAGACAGCGTTTGCATCCTGGACTGAATGAAATGAAATGTAGTGAGACAGATTTGAATTTCACCTGTTCAATTTCTCCGTATTTTATTCAGTAGCATGTGTGCTAGGCATCTGCAAATGTACACTTATCTGCAAGAAGACATCAGTTTAATTTATTCTTTATTTTATTCCACAGTTACACTCCAAGTCAAGACAGTCGAGAGATCATTTTATATGCACAAAAAGAAAACCAGCAGGTTTGTGTTGCAAGTAATTGTGTGTTGTAACAGCAGGGGGGAAATGCATATTTCTGAGTAAAAAATAGCTAGTGTTATTATTGCTTTTTAAAGTGGTCAAGTCTCAGGGGTATTCTCACCCTTTTCTCAGACTTGGGTATGGTTTGATCTCATACTGTATCTTCTATCTGTCATTCCCAGGGGATATAGAGATGATGTGTAAATCATTACAAATATATTTACCAAAACTTAAGTCATACTTAGTCATTTTTCCTTGAAATACAAGCCAACAGGGGAAAAAAAGGAAAACTTTACTTAAGAAAATGAGGCTACAGTATGCTTGCTAAAATATTTGTAGTATGCTAAGCGTGTTTTGTATGATGTAGACAAGGCTTGTCTGTACAGTTTGAGACTTTCTGTTTTATTGATGCTTTTGTAGTTTGGGTGGTGTATTAGGGAGCGTGGTGGTGGTGGTGGTGGGTGGATGGGGCTGAAGGGGTTGAAGAGCTTTCTGGGCTCAGTGCCAATGTCTGGTGTTTCACAGCGGCTACTTCCTCACGCAAAGGCTGCCGGGAGACGAGGGGGAGACTCTCGTAAGGTGGTGGCCATTCCATGGAGAGACTGCAGCTCGGGCTGGGGAGAGAAGCAGATTCTCTTTCAGCCTGCAGACAAGGAGCAAAGCACCCAGAGTGTCTGCCTCTGCCTCTGCCTCTGCTTCTGCCTCTGTCCTGGCTGCTATGGTTACTAGGCGCGCCGGCAGCCAATCCAGCCTTCCTACACTGGACGTCCATTGGGCACAACTCCAGTTCCCAGCCAATCACAAACAACAATGGTGAGAAATTTCAATCCCATGTGCTTAATGAATGTGTGTGTGTGTGTGTGTGTGTGTGTGTGTGTGTGTGTGTGTGTGTGTGTGTGTGTGTGTGTGTCTAAGAGAGTTAGATTCTGTGTGTCTGTTTGTGTGTGTATCTGAGAGAAAGTAAGAGAGAGATGTGTGTGTGTGTGTGTGTGTGTGTGTGTGTGTGTGTGTGTGTGTGTGTGTGTGCCTGCCTGAGAGAAAGAGAGAGAGTCTGTGTGAATATGTGTTTCAGAGGTTTGCAAGCTGTTGTTCTTCGCTTCTAAAAAATGATTGCAGATAACTGCATATTTTTTATGTCATTACCTTGTACTTCATTTCAATCTCTCTCTTCCGTCCTTTGCTTTCCTCTCTCGCACTTACTTAGTATCTACCTCTCAATTGCCACGTTATGGGAAATAATCACTTTTCTGCCTGTGTGTATGCAAATGCCTTCCAATATCAAGTAATCAGAGCAGCATCATTATAGAACAAATTATGAAGCAAATGGCCTTCCCTCCCTCATGCACTAAAATTGAGTGCCTCAGGGCAAGATGATATCTTTAAATGATGCCTAAATGAAAATGATAATTATCTTTTGTAAACAGTATTTGTGTGAATTTCTGCTCATTCTCTCCACCTTTCTCTTACCACTGCTAAAATGCCTGTATTTTACTCTGTGCCTTTTCTTTTGTCTGAAGGTTTTAGTCTTTTGTCTTATTGTGCATTCTGAGTAAGATGAAATCCAACCAATCCAATCCCAGTCATTTCTGATATCATTTAGATGTTTTATTATAGAGAAACAGTACTATCTTGTTAAACATAACCTTAACCATAATTCCTAAACTGCTCAGGGCAACTGAAAAGGTGTTTCACAAAAAATGAGATTCTTGAAAGCAAACTCAAACCACAGCTCTTAACCATCTTACCAACCCTCCTCAACTCTTTGGAAGAAAAAGGGGGCAAAAGCCCAAGAAAGCCAACTCCTAGTTTCATTTCTTCATCTCAAATTTGTGAGACTAAGGGCTGATTTAGCACAGGGCTTTTTCCTCCTTTCTGCCGTTCAACTTGTAATTTGAATAATCTGTAATGATATATGAACTCTCAAGGGCAGGCTCACCAGTGTGGGCCAGGGCTGGGCTGGGCTGGGCTGGGCTGCCTGTACTGTACCACTGCCTGTCCCAACCCCTTTCCCCTTCCACTGGCACACCGCCTGCTTAGGCTATCATTCACACAGGCAAACTGTCCAGCCACCTTTCAACAATAACATCTGGGAGGCCAGATCGGGCCTCTCGGTGTCAGCAGCCGCTCCTCAACGCCCATAAATTAGGATAGGAGAGAAGCTGATCGGAATGATTCATCTGGAAAAAAGTTGTTCTCAAAAATATAATTTTTAAAAAGTATTTTAAAGTATTATTAGTTTTTTTTTCTAAGTTAGAGTTATTTTTAATCAGTGCTGTACACGTTGTACTGTCTGAAATAATTGTAAAATTAATTAATTAACGAAGGCACACACTCAAAATCGTGCACATGCACATGCTTCTCTCTTATTGTGAATATAAAACAAAAAAAGGACATGCTCAAATTCATCCAGTACTTTGATGTTTAATTCAGATGTCACAAGATCAAAAAGATAAATCGTTGCCGCAAATTGCACTGTAAAATCAATTACAATTACCTTTGTTAAAGTTGCTTACTTTACCCACTGTGTAAAATTGTAGCCTCCTACCTAGGAAGAAGGTTTAGGAGACTCTAATGAACGCTTAGATAGAAGAAGCCCCCCCACCCTCACCCCCTCTTAACTACCCTAGTGAATACAAGCATCTCTATTGCTATTTAATGACCACCTTATTATAGAGGTATTTCTCAGTAATTAGGGAACAACTATAAAGGAAAGTGCTAGCAGCCATGGTATGTTAGCTCCACTGGAGCCTAGTAATTGCAGGCACCAAAAGGGCTGAGACACTATTTGGAGTGGGGTTTAATATAGGTATGCAGACTTGAAGCATGCCCACTGGCCTGTGGTATCCATAGTGCTTCAAACCCCATGGACAAAAACAATGCTGCTTCATCCCAGAGGTGGATGGTCGTAATGGGCAAGGACCAAGCCACTTGTCCCATTGGCAATAATTCCCCCCAGTGCTGTTTTGCTGGCACCGGCCCAAATGGGCTTCTAATAGAGTGCCTATTCTGAGCCCACGGCTGCTGAGGTGCTTCTCCCCCGGGCGTGATTAGGCTCCAAAATAATTCTGGAAAAGGCCACGGTGAAGACAAGGTTGAAGACCGCTCAACTGCTCTTGCGTTTGATATTTTTGGGCTTGTGTGGTCTTGGGGGGGGGGGGGGGCAGTGCTGCAGAGAGCTGTTGTTGGATTGTGGGTGGATTGTGTTCCAATCTTTGGTATGGTCTTGGAGAGGAGCACTCACTTCTGTTTGTTTATCGTGCTTTACTCAAGTGTCTTTGACGGCATGCCTGCCATAACTGTTCTGAGGAATCCGGAGCTCTTGTTGAAGAGAGAAAAGATGGGACAAAGATGTGGAGACTTGAAAGAGTTGTGAGAGAGGAAGCATCAGAAACTTTTCAAAATCGAAGTGGTTGTTGAATGATATCATGAGAAAGCGCGGAAGAGAGAGAGAGAGAGACACATATCCATAAGGTCTTATAGATCATAATAAAAATACACTTCCTTTTAAATTGAGCTAGTCTTATTTCTCCTTACTGTTGCTTAGATGTTGTTGTAACTGCGTTCAAAAATGGCTCTGGTGATGTGAGAGGGAAGCCATTTAGCTGACTACTTCTTCGCAAAATGCTCTACACAGACATGGAGAGCCCGCTGTGTGGTCAGAGACCCTGAAGGAGAACCTATCCACAGTATGTCCACCTCCAATAAACCAACGGAGACAACAAGGGCTGTAATTGGTGGAGTTTGTCTAATTGTCATATTTCACCAGGATTAGAAACTGGCCTTCAGAATGACTGGCAGTCAGGCAATGGCATACCTTTGCTTCTTTATCGTCAGGTAAATGAACTGTTCTCCAAAATACAAGATGCCCAATCATTTAGGTGTCAAAGAGGGAGATCTTTCAGAAGAAATGGATGTTTACATCAGACCTTGTGAGAGAAGAGCGAACAGTCAGAGATCAGACACTGACAAAGGACCAAGGGTTTGGGTGTGTGTGTGTGTGTGTGTGTGTGTGTGTGTGTGTGTGTGTGTGTGTGTGTGTGTGTTTGTTTGTTAGGTGTGTGTGCTGGTGTGTGACCGCTGATTCAGTTACTACCAGAGTACAGTCCACTGCAGTGTGAGGACTACAGGGACAAAAAAGGGCGGAACATAATTATAAGGATCCATGACAAGAAGTCGGCATGAGGTCATGGTCGTCTCTGCATTTGAATTTATTTTCTTTTCCTCCTCAGGAGTTTAATAGTTTGGTTTGGACATTTTTCATACAGTGACGTCGTAGGTACTCCAAAGCACTGCCCGCTCCGATTGAAATATAATGTGCTAATGGTCTCGCTTGACTTGAATGTAAATGATAGTATGTTTATTCTCCACAAACAACATGCTCAGGTCTTCAGGACTTGAGACGTTTGTATACATATCCCATTGGATAATGCGTGTGCGTGCTCGTGATTTATTTGAAACGGGGTGATGTTTGTGCAGAGGGTCAAGTGCCGGGATATCTGGCCAGGGAGTCTGAAGTTCTCTGTCTGCTCAGCCGTAGCAGCACCAGCACCAGCAGCTCCATGTCTTGTGATGGTCTTAAGACAGACTGTCAGCTTCATTATAGTTTGAGGAAGTGCTTCTCAGAAGTGTGTGAAGCACACATCAACATCAGCGGGCCCCTTACGTTTGTAATAGTTTCGTTAGCACAGTTTCACTTACATCAGAGCCCATCTCAAGGCCCTGCTGGGCAAATATATTTAGCTCAAGGTCGGGGATCAACACATCGTTCACCTACAGCTTCGGTTTGTCATGTAAACAGCAAGAATGCACAGTCTTAGTAAGTTGCCATCATAGTCTCCAGCCATACACATTCTGAGCTCCTCCCTGTAGAGTTATTATCTGGCAATCCTTTTTTTTTGGTCAGGCATATGGTTGCATTATGAGGGTGTGTGGGAAGGACAGCAAGAGTGCAGGTTTTTATCATCTTTTCACAGTTTCAGTCTGACAGTTTCACTCTCCTCTCACTCAGAATGCCTGAAGTACCTTAGCTGTACAGCAACTTACCTCAAACTTGACTACTTTTCTGGAACACTGTGAATATTCCAGAAACTGTATCTCCACTGTTGTATAAATTCGCTATCAGTCAGTGTGCACCTTTATGTCTAGTGTTTGTCTTAATTTTTCCCTTATTACATACAATTTTTGATTCGGCACATTTAGAGGTTGGGAAAACACAATTTCAGTCTTCTTTGTAATTGCTGTAGCATGGTCTGATTCACAACAAACTTCACTCGGACTTTCACTTACTTTTTATTGCCCTTTATCTCTGTTGAAAGACCCCGTTCTTTGACACCTAATGAGTGGACATGTTGTATTTTGGGTAACAGTTCATTTACCTTACGATAAAGAAGCAAAGACATGCCACTGACTGATTGCCAGTTGTTCTGAAGTTAGTTTATATTCCTGATTAAATAAGATTAATATGTGAACCCAAATACACCCGTCCCTCATCACTCCTGAAGCTTTGTTGTCAATTAGCCCGGAACGGTGCATTGCCCAGTCAAATAGCCGAAATATAATTCTACAACTCCACTACAACACACTATGTAATCATATTGACAGACTCGTTCATTTTTCATAGTTTTCCGTCAAGTGTTGTGTACATACATGTAGCACCGCTAGGCTACACAACCACCACACACTTCGTTGGTGCAGAAATAGTCTGCAGTACCCACATACTGGTCCAGCCGTACACACACTCACTCTCAGCTCCTCCCTGCAGAGTTATTACGTGGCTTCCCTTCCCTTTTTTTTTCTTTTTTTTGGTCAGGTATATAGTTGCATTATGAGGACGTGTGGGGAAGGAGAGCGAGGGAGCAGGTTTATGTCATTCAGCAGGATGGCAGCTGTTATCTGATACTGCAGGCCCCACTGGAGTTAATAATGGAACTGTTTCTCTGTTTCAAACACAAGCCAGTCTTTATTTAGGGGAGGGGGGCATAAACTGGGGAGGTGGTGGTGGTGGTTGGGGGGGGGGGGTCTGGTGTGTTTGCTTTATCTTTGATCACAGCACAAGGGACAGTTTTTGAAAAAAAAGAAAAGAAAAAAAGAAAGGAATGAGTTACATGGTTTGGTTCATTTATATTCAGATTTACAAAACAGTTCAGTCACAGTGAGGGGCTGAGTTTCAATCCAGACTTGAATGTGCAGAAAAGCGAGTGAGAATGGTAGTGAAATGTGGCGAGAGAGAGAGAGAGAGAGAGAGAGAGAGAGAGAGAGAGAGAGAGAGAGAGAGAGAGAGTGAAACGTATCGTCTGAAGACATTACTTCTGTTTACCTATGAGTTCAGTTTTGTGTAAGGTTATGGAGAATGCACAAGCAAGCTCACAGATAGACTCACACTTACAGGCAGGGAGACAGACAGACAGGCTCACACACTCACACACACACACACACACACACACACACACACACACACACACACACACACACACACACACACACACACACACACATACACACACTTGCTGCGTCTGTCTGACCTCGGGTCTATGGTGAAATGACTTAGAGGGTTTGTCTAACTGGGCCCCTTCAAGCCCGGCCTCAACATTCCAGACCAAGGGGTAGCTGCACTTATTAGAAAATGAGAGTCAGGAAGTTTCTGCAGGCAGGCAAGGGATTATGCAGTTTCCTTACCCGCCAGCCCTCCTCCAGCCCTGTAGTCCTCCTCCTCCTCCTCCTCCCCCTCAATAGGAGCCTTTTCAATTCCTCCGTCTCGCTGAGCCGAGCATAGCAGTGCCGAGACCCAGGCGAGCTGAACCTCAGCCCCTGAGAGGAGGGAAGAGAAGTGAGTCTGTCCCCTTCCAGTCCAGGTGGGAGCTCTTCTCCGTCGTCTCTCTCTGATCACCCAACTCAGGTTGCAGCTGTGCATACTTTTCTCTGCCCCCCCCCCCCTTTTTCACTCTCTTTTCTGTCTGTTTGCTTCAGGCCAAATCTTATGCTGCCGCCAATCCCCCCCCCCACCCCCCACAACCATCCCCACCCCACCCCCATTGCCCTTCCCAACTTTTTTTTTTTTTTTCCTTGCTTTTTTCTTTGCTTTCATGCAGTAGAGGATTAGGGGACCTTAGTGGGAGAGAAAAGAGAACTGGACATGGCTACAGCTGCACCCTGTTGAAGCCGGCTCCCAATCTGATGGGTGCTGCTCGAAAATGATTCCCTCGTGGATGGGGGGCGGGGGATGGCTAGAGAGAGAGAGAGAGAGGGACGGAGAGAGGGAGGGAGAGAGAGGAGGGGGTTTGCTTTCAGCTTGGGCTGGAGAGAGAGAGAGAGGGAGTTGTCTGAAACGCGCAAAACTGGAATGGCACAGGAGGTTCGCTGAAATGGATTCTGTGCTTCTTGCACATGGTTCAACTGTTGCTCAACTACGGTGAGTGGAACTCTATTCTTGTTTTTTCCTTTTTTTTCTTCTCTCACTCTAGCTCTCTCTCTCTCTTTCTTTCTTTCTGTTTCTGTGACTCTGAAATCACAATCCTTAGCACAGAAATGGCACAGAAAGTGTTCCTCTAAGCTGTAGTTGCACTCTTGTGTTTGCATGATATATGAGATATATGTGATAGACCAGATGCTGTATGGATATCCTCTGTTCTTGCTTCTTAACATTGGACCGTTTGACTTTGGCGTCTGGATTGTCTTTCTCCCTCTGTAAACAAAGTATGGTTGCCTTATCTGTGGCTGGGCTCTGCCCATGGTGAAAAGAAAGCTTTGTGTTAGAAATTCCAGACCAACTGAGGTTCACAGCCTATCACTAGACTGCCAATGTGAAGTGTAATTGATGAAGAGAAAATGGAGACATTTTAACAGGATTTCTGTAAACTAACAACGGTCATTTTTTTTCCATTCCGTATTATTTCTCTTTACGTATTGGGATTGGGACAACTTGTGTGTAGTGTATTCTGTAAAAAAAAAAAAAATATGAATCATGACACAAAATCTTGATTCATGCCTTTTTCAGTATTTAATCACAGTGTTTTACAGTAAAATATATATATTTATGTATAAATAGGCAAGGGAAACTAGTAAATGATATGCCTATATACCTATATCATCTTTGCAGTTACGTGTGCAATAACAGCATTTGTGATATAAGTTGGTTGAACAGCATAAACAGGCTACAAAAACTTAACTGAAAATATAAGTTGTAGACTTTAATTGCACCTGTGAACATGACGGCACATTATACCGCTAAAGAAAATTTAAAAAGAAAACACTGTTGATGGAAATGTTATTTCAGTGAGCAAAATGCCACACTTAGACTGTATTCAGACACTGAGGTACTACTTATTCAGAACTGAGAAGTAGCCATCAGTTGTTAGGTATGTTTTAAAGTTTCTAAAACTGGAAACTGTAATTCTTATGTACAGTATTGATTATTAATTAAATCGTCTGACTCGACATGTTTTGAACTTTCTTAGTTGGTTATTGTCAGAGAGTCAAGTTTGAGGGCCTGTTTCAAGTTTCAAGTTTATGGTCATGGTCATATACTCATAAATCAGTATGATTATCAGTAATGAAATTATACATTTAATAACTTGATTTAAAGGAAGAAGTTGATAAGTAATTGTAAAAAAGAATGTTAAATAATTAAAATAGGTCCATGCTTCAATAAATAAGACTAGAACTTGTCCCTCTTCGGTTCAGGCTTCATAGTAATAAACAAACGCCCCTCCAAGTTTGGAGTATAACCTGCTGGCCCTGCATTTATTATTTTTTTTATGGTTGTAAGATTAAATGATTATCTATGCTGTGACCGTACTTGGAACTTGATCTGCAAGCAGATTTGTTGTCACAAATTCAATAATTAAGTTTCGTAGTAAGTTGGCAAGTAAATAAATAAATAGATCCGTCATGCGGAATTGAGCTTCAGCATTTTTCTTTTCCCCAATCTTGCAAAGACTACTATGCTACTTTTATTACTTTGCTCTTTAAGAATGTAGGGCCAGATTGGCAACCACCACCCCCACCCAGCCCAACACAACACTGCCTCCCAACTCCATCTTTAGTGAAAGAGTTTTGCAAACAGGACCTGCTGTATTAAGATGGATGCCACACAAAAGCCTTCTGCTTCACCTCGACTGCAGCAATAGTATTCCTTAGCAACTCATGTCAGAAGAGGTACGGTGGCCTGCGTGGACTCTTCTCACAAATTAGTCACAGCAGTGAGATCTCCCCTATTTTGCCTTTTGTAAGTCATATCGGTGAGGAGTGTTTCTGAACTTTTTTTGATCCATGTTGTTGCAAGGTTAGGCCTTTGAAGAGGAGCCTAATTGGAGTATTGTATTATTTGTGCTGTGTTGGATGTTTTAAGGTGATTTGGATGTTACTTGCATCATATATTTTTGTTCAATCTAACTTCTTTGTGGAAATTTTGCAATGTGCAAGAAGTGCAGCCTTCGGGTCCTTGTGAAAGATCAAACATTTTAAATCCCAACTAAAGTATGGTACCTTTTCAGTGCTTCAAAAGCAATCGCATAGCCTACAATCTTTCGGCACTGTAGCAGGACCTGAAGCTTCTAGCCAAAGTAAGGGACTCGTTTTGACTGAAGAGTGCATTTGTGGGCAAATAGAAACGTATGTATGTTTGGAGTGGATTCAACAATGTAGGAACAGATAAACAATAAACACATATAAAATATGGCAACTATGGCATGGCAAATAGTCCTTACAGCATGATTGAGACAATTCCAAGGCAATTTGATTTTACAATTACATAGTAGGCCCAGTAAGCATAACTTACGGGTGGAAGGGTCTTAATAATGTCACAAATGCTTACATACCCAGTAAAAAATATCTGGACTTAGCATTAAACAAAGCTTCTACTCGGCTGGATCGGTTGCTCAGTCAAAGGTACAGTAATGATAATGACCATATATTTTAGTTTTTCCAACAGAAGAAGGTGTGATTATTACACCTGCATGATTTTGGCCAAAGACAGAATGTTATGTAGATTCACGGGATCAGAGCAGAATCTTCGGGTGGGTTGTACTGAATGTGATTGTCCAGTCAGAACTTAGAATCAATCAGGATACCCTGACATCATTGCTTATGTGTAATCACTTTAGGACTTTGTTGTGTGCCGTCCATTGTTGACTCCATTGTTCCATTGTTGTCCATGTGTTGTGTGCTGTCTCCATGCCGGTCTTGAATCACTTTCTGTGGAGGGTTCTTTGCAGGCTACTCAAAATGCCCATTCACACTGGTGAAATAATACATTACTCCATATTTTGACGTTGTTTGCATTGTAGAATCGTTTTTTGTTTTTTTAACTAAACAACAGCAGTTGGCATATATAAAATCATATGATATTTGTAACAATAGCAGTAATGGATAATTAGACAGCCAAGAACTCATCAGCTGTTTTCAGACCAACAAACCCGGTGTTGGAGCCAAAACTGGAGCCTAAAATATTAAAGGGTTCACGAACATGTGCTGGATTAAACAAACTAACTGTGGCAACGCCTTTAATACCTGATGCAGACCAACTTGTTCATTTGTGTACAATAAACTAGGAGCAGCATCATTGTGTGGACCTTTTCTTTTGTTGGCCAACTCAAGTACTTGCATGTGAATCCTCCGAGTTTATACCATTATGCTAGCCCATGATGCATCAGTGACAGCGGTCTCTGCTTTTCCTAAAGAAAAAAAAGGACATATGAAATACAACATGCAATGTCTTCACGGAACAGCCACAGCTCGCATAATCAATAACTTGCAAGCATTTCATACTCTTTATCTCCCTTCAGAACGCCATTCTCTTCTCTGATTGGCTGCTAGGTGGCCATTAATTCCAGATAACCGGCTACTTTGGAAGTAGTTCCAAAAAATAACTCATCTAATAACTGATTACCGTTCCATATGAATGCCTTTCAGAATGGTAACTATAACAACAATAAGCAACCTTGTAGATCTACTTTCAACTGAAAGTAGTACCCAAACCGAACAGGTTAGCTTCTTATAAATTTGAGTTGCATATTTCTTTTACGTTTTATACGCTTCTTCAAATATACGAGAGATAGATAGATACGGGAGATAAGCGGGATTTTGGCGGAATAACTACGTCTCCGCGCTGCGCGCGTCGCCGGAGTTCTAGATTCCGTCTCGACAATTATAAATGAATAACTGGACACCTCGTCGGCCGTTATCCCTTACTTCTTACACATAAGCACTTAATACTCTTCCTCTTAATGCAGATCCTAAGCACGAAGTTTTTCTCCTCTGCTAACCATTGAACAATTTTCTTCTCACTTGGTTTCTTGGCCATTTTCCACACACACATTTTCTTGCTATTGTATGTTTATTTCCTAGCCCAGAGATTTAGACGTACCCTAGCAGCGGCAAATTAATATGTTCAGCCTGTACGTCTAGTAGCAAGCCATAGGGAATTTAATTGGATGACGCTATTGGCGACATCTAATCACAACGCTCTGTGTTTAGAGCGGGCTTTGCCTATCTTGTTTGTTCCTGCGATTGGCCATAGGCTATCCTGTTGCGTCCAGAAGTAGTTTGAAAGATTGCAGTGTTGTACAGCCCGCGATTGAGTTCGGTCTATCTCTCGATGCCAGACTATACATTTCAATGATATAGGATGGCCTGCCAGGCCATTTATTTCCCACTTCTGACCCAGATCAACCTGATGATGTCATCACAGTTTTCACTGTGACTTTGACTCCGCCTTTCTGTGTGAACATGTCAGTTAGTTTGAAATTAGGTGCGGGAGGTGGCACCGGCAATCTGTCAATCTGAAAACTCCTGTTGTTGTTGTTGTTTTTGCCAGGCTTCCCACCGATGTAAACGAGTCATGTGATCAAGGCATGACCAATCAGGCCTCAACGTTTTCATACGCTTGCAGATTCAGGTGGTCATTCAAAACCGCATCTCTTTTTTTCCAGATAAATCCATGCTCAACAGCATTTTCAAATCCTTGTGCAGAAACCACTGTATGGATGAAGGGTGCAAAAGCAACAAAATTGTTGCTTAAAGGCCATAATCAGCGTTCCCACCATGCAGTGCTAGTGGAAATTAGCGATCGCTCTGTCCCTTAACCAACTAGGGCCTCAGGCAACGTTCGTCACAAGGTTCTCAGGAAAGTGACATTTCTATCAGAAAACATGGCCAACTTTGCCTGGGTCCTTCGAATTACAGGGCAGCCGACACCAACATCGCAATGATCTTTGATGGGTAACGATCTAATGATATCCTCCCTCGCCACAGATTGCAGCGCTGTCCCCCTCTGAACCCTATGATTTGTTGAGGGTTTGGCCAGCTAACATCTCGCTTTTCATAAACTGTCTATGCTGCAGTTCAAGTCAAGACCAGTTACTGTACGGAGTATGTTGCCCAGTCATTTGGGGGAGGATCTAGCATGCTTAAATACTTTCACATCTCAACCTTGCAATTTGAACAAATCCTGCTGAATAAGGCTTATTTTCCACTAGACCAATTTGGTGGTGACTACCACCACCACCACTACCTCTAACACTATTAAAGGCATGGAAGCCAAGTTGAAGACTGTCATCGAGGCTGTTTGCCTTGTGTCAAGGTATATCATTTAAATGAACTTTAAATTGAAAAATGCGAACAGTGGCTAACGGTGCAAATGCCTTTACCTAATAGAATATTGTAAATAATGGTGAAGACATTTTGAAGAAAATATTGGCATAACTGGCAAGTTCAGGAATTGATTTAATGTTGTTGGATCGTGCAGCTTTCTAGTTGAGATATTGGAAGAATTGGAGAAGCAACATGTGGCACAAACTGTTTGAGTTGGTGGAATGGTAATTTCTCTGTGGTTAGCCGCACACAATCAAGCTGCCTAAGCTCGGGTTTGCCTCGGGCTAATTTAAACTCATGCATAGTCTAGCATGTTTGGTCTCCTTGGTAAAGACTTTTGTTTCAAATGCTTTGCAATGTTGATAAATCAGAGATGATGGGCTAATTTGCATTGAACCATCCCAGAACAATAAAGAGGACTGCACTGTTGGTTATATTATATGAATTTCTCCAAAATATACTCTGGTTATATTTTGGAGGAATTCATAATGAACTTATTAGCACAGAAATATACTTAGTAAACTCTCCAAACTTTTTCATTTTCTGCCACACTTAAATGCGGCACTAATATTTACAGTATTTTAAATGCCATTACAAGGGTAAAACCAATCTAAAAAAAAAACTAACAAAAAATTCCCAGCCCACAAGGCACCGCTAAAAGCTAAATTGCTTACTGACATCTTTATACTGTAGTTAATAGGGTCGGAGACACTATGGTGTAACTCTAACAACAAAAGTATAGTTCTTAATCTGTGTGGCTAGTAGTTTGTAGTAATGAGGAATATAGCCTATGTCTTTAACATTCTCTAATGTCAGTATCAGAATAAATCAATCAAATAAATAAATAATGAATTAATTTAACTAATCGTATTAACTACGATTCCTTTTTTAAAACTTATCTTCAGCTGTTTGCTTTAGTCGTTCAAGTTGCAAGAATTGTACATGAAAAACATTACAGCCAGTATATTAGTATGCATTTAGATTTGTGTATAATTACTTGCTAAAATGTGCTAATTACTACCTTGGAAGAAGTAGCAAAAATGTAATTATCTGTATAGACAGTTGTTTTTAAGCATTACTAATTTAGAGTGAGCTTGTGGTTCATTATCATCTTGACTCCCCATTTTCTGTCCCATCATCTAAAAGAGCAATCCTCACCTTTAAGAAAGGCAAAGCCTGGAAAGGCTTCAAAAAAGACCCTCTTTTAGACTGTAGAGATGACTACTCACTCCAATACACATCCATACACATTCAAATCAATTGAATTCAATAATTCAATTATATTCATGCAGCACCAGTTGCAATTGTTTTGCTGCACTTTACAGACAGTAGCACCAAAGAGCAAGGGGGGTAAGGGAAAACTCATGGCCTAATATATATATATATATATATATATATATATAATGAATAGAGGCTAATTACAATGAGGTACCTTGGCTTAAAATAATAATTGGGTCTTTTTGGGAGAAGAAATGAAAGGGGAAAAAGTAGTCAAAAAGTGTCAAAGCAGTTGGTGGGCGTTGAAAGATGTACACAGAATGAGAGAAAATACAGGAACTTGGCCTTTTCAGACTAGACAAAGAGGAAACCCTGTAACATGTTGGGAGGTTGTCAAAGAGGCCTTTGGAAACAGGTTTTAAAAGCAATAAAGAAAAGCAGGGAAGAGGAAACTTGATATTGTCTTGGGCCATTGTGTTGTGTCAAGCCTAGCCTATAACAGTGAGAGTTAGCCTTCGGTGTGAAGTAATTAGTTATCTGGTGTCATATTGAGCATTCTGCTTCTTTGCTGCTGCTGATGTAAGAGCTTTTTAATACAGCCAGTGAATAGACATGGGGACTTGCCTCATAGACCCAATTTGAAATAAGTAAATGAAATAACAATGTAAAGGGCTAGTGGAATGCTGTCAGTGAGTGTGAGGAGTTTAATTAGCCTTTACTTTGTGAGAAAGACAAGGCTTTTCTGCCGCCACAAAGGAGGGAAGAACGGGAAATGTGAAGAATGCTGGAAGTAGCCCTTGCGAGTGAGCTAACCCTTTTCATGCTCTTTGCATGCATGACTTTTGTTGGGAAAGTTCATTGTGTGTTAGTTTAGTGTTCAGGGACTTTCCAAAGGCCTCACCAACAAATATTTGATAAATCACACAATCCTCTGAAATGTGCTGTGTGCATGTGGCAACACAAACCTCGGAATTATCAATTGAGCTCCACGGTAATTCTGCATTTTCATTGGGTTTCATAGCACATTGTTTATGATCAGATATATGTCTGTTGACTGATGGGGCATCTCTGTTTTTGTAACAGGAGACAGACTTACAGTAGATGACTCAGGTTAGTTGGAACGAACAGGAATATTGAGTTTTTCTTAGGAATCGAAGTGTAACATGTCTGTCTTTGTATAGGAGTAGGATGTTTTTCTGTGGAAGAAACCAGAGTGTGCAAACCAGAGGTGGTGTGTGTGTGTGTGGGGGGGGGGGGTGCGTATGTGTGTGTGTGTGTGTGTGTGTGTGTGTTTGCATGTGCATATGTGTGTGCGAGACAAAGTTTGTGTGTCTGTGAGTGTGTGTGTGTGTGTGTGTGTGTGCATGCGTTTGCGTGCATACAGTATGTATGTGAGAGAAAAGGAGTGTGTGTGCACACAGCTAGAGTTTCACTGGAATAAGCCAGCTTGGGGCTGAAGCTCAGTCTCAGTCTGTAATCCTTGAATAGATCTTCCAAATGACAGAGTGATGATGTCATGCTCTCCTTCTGTGTTTGTCTAGTTGGCAGAAATGTCCACAGGCCTCTAGCCCTTCTCAAGGCCGGCCAGCCACCCAGCAGCTAGACACACAAGTTAAAGAGTGTTTGTCAAGTTGACTTGTGAAAATGAGAGTCTCTGTCACACTTCCTCTGTTTTTATTATCAATAAAGGCACATAAAGTTGCTTCTATAAGTACAGTGTACCATCTTATAAGCTATACCCCCTGTATTATTCTAGGATATTTCTAGGATATATCTAGATTCGGGGTTTATTTATATAAGGGAAAAGTTGCGTTGTAGTATTAGAGCAGCGCTCGGTAGTTTTTGGTGTAAAACTAGAGCTAGCAATCTAAAAGTAACAAACACCCTCCAAACATTTTCCAAAACTTTACTGGCACTGCTAGATGATGCTAATTGGTGTTTGATCGCTATGCAGTGAACAATGCCAATGCTTTCTTTTTCATTTCCAGTGGCTCCTCCACCCAGAACTGCACAGTTTAAATGCTGGATGTCTAGAGGGCATTATTCTTGTGTTTATCCACAATTCATACTGTATGACTACTACATGCCATCCTACTTATTCATTTGCAGATGGACCAGACCAGAGCAAAATGTTGCATAAAAAAGAATATTTCAAACAGTGGTGAAAAGTTACCGGTACATCGTCTTTCTTAAAAGAATGAGGATTTGAGTTCATGCCATCCTAATTAATTAGGACATGGAACAAAATGTTGTACAACAAAGCTATTTCAAACAGTGGTGAAAAGTTTTCCTTTAAAGGATAGGGATTGGGTAAGAGTGTTTAAAGGGGTGCCTACTCCTCTGCCAAAGGTTTTGCCCTTTCTGATGCCATACAGTACATTGAGTTTGAAGGAATTCATTTTCTTCCTGTGGAGGAATAAACAGTTGTGTGCACAGACGTCTGGATGGATTTAGAGCGGCCTCCCGTCCCGTCCCGTCCCGTCCCCACGCTCCAGATCCAGGCCCTTGCTTGGCTTTAGCACTGATGTGGGACTCAGGGCCGGCCTCCAACCCGCTGAGGGGTTAGCAGATGAGGAGGCTTTCTGCTAAAGGTTAGCGCAGGACTCCCAAGCACCGCACTTGCAGTGTGTGTGTGTGTGTGTGTGTGTGTGTGTGTGTGTGTGTGTGGAAGAGGGAGGGAACATTTTCTGAAAAATATCTGAGCAAACTCAAGCAGGTATTCTAGAAGATTATTTTCTTTCTTTCCCTTTTTTTTTTTTTTTTTTTTTTTGCTTTTGAAAAGTGTTGACTTTTAATCCTGGAAGTATTTGTGTTTGACTAGTGGATTCAATTGCCACAGAGTAACATTTGCACAGGAGAGAGAGAGCAGAGAGAAGGCCTGTTGCTTTGGCATCCCAGGCTTCCTACAGTAAAACCAGACACACACACACACACACACACACACACACACACACACACACACACACTCTTCCATTTAGGCGGGAGTGCTTTGGTGCTCCGCAGATTCGAAGTGACAGTTAGGTTTGGAAGAGTAGCTTTATTTCCTCATGTTGGTCATGCCTCAAGCTGCTGGACCAGATGACTTCTGTTAGAAAAAAGGTTCCAGTACAGTCAAGGGTCACTCAGTGCAGCTTTTGAGGCTGCTGGGAAGAAGACCGCTCTGTGTGTGTGTGTGTGTGTGTGTGTGTGTGTGTGTGTGTGTGTGTGTGTGTGTGTGTGTGTGTGTGCGCACACAAGATTAAAACATCACATGATGTGACATGATGGAACAGAGTGTGTCTTACGAAATCTAAGCACGGAATTTAAATCTAACTTGGTTTTTAGTAAACTAGTAAGCAACTGGGTACAGAAAGTTGTTTCTGAAAGTTGTCTGTGTATATTTGCGTGCATCTGTGTGTTTGTGTATGTTTGTGTGCATCCCTGTGTGTGTGTGTGTGTGTGTGTGTGTGTGTGTGTGTGTGTGTGTGTGTGTGTGTGTGTGTGTGTGTGTGTGTGTGTGTGTGTGTCCAGTGAAAGGCATAGACACAGAATGAAAGCACAAGTGTCCAGGGGCCCTGCAGAGGTTGTGTGATAATTGAAGCAAATCAAAGCTTTCATTTTCATATCTGTCAATCTTTTCATCTCCATCTCTGCTGTATTCAAGCTTGACTCTTGCAGTGTTCCACAACTACAGTAGGTGCTGCAGTCTTGGAGTCTGTTACTGCTGCAGCTGTCATGGGACAAAGCCTTTAGTCCAATTAAAGGAGAAATCCAGTGTAAATCAATCCATAGCCATGTTATTCAAACTCACCAACTGCCGTAGGTAGGAAAAAGAATAATACAATTTTATACAGCATAGACTGAGCAGTTAACTAGCAACAAACACTAAGTGAATGGGGCATAACAGCTTACTTTCAGTTTCGTTTCATTATGCCCCTTTCAATCAGCATTAGTAATTGGTTTGTTACATCAAATCAAACACAAATACATGTTTTAAACATCAAATTTTCTCGTTCTTTTTCTTAAAGACAGCATTCAGGTACCTGGAACAACAGGGCTATTGACTGATTCACACCGGATTTCTCCTTTAATTTCAGTCAAGACATCCTTTAGTTTAAAAAGTGCAGACTGCAGCCAGATGACTTGAGTTGAGCGTTTGCAGAGCAGACCTTATGGGCGCTGAGGAGAGGGGCGGAGAACGCTTGGCTGCTTTAATTTACAGCGGGGCCAGATTTACACGTATGGCGATTAAACTGGAGCCTTGTTTGCCGTCTCCCCCCCTTGGTGCTGCAGTTAATTTGAAGCACAAGATTTACGTCCTTGACTCTCTCTCTCTCTCTCTCTCTCTCTCTCTCTCTCTCTCTCTCTCTCTCTCTCTCTCTCTCTCTCTCTCAGAGATGGACAGGGAGTCTGTCTCTCTCTCCTTCGCTTGTGTTTAGATTAGGTTTATGCTCTCGTGGCAGCTACTCAAAACAAACGGTCGGACTGTGGGTGCAGTGGGTGCTGCAGAACAGGTATCATCGGAGATGGAGGCACACTGGGGGAAATCATATACAGTGCAGAAAGTCTCATTGCATCAGTTTATAGTATTTCTAATGCAGTGTGTATGTGTGCAGCTGTGGCTTGGCAAGGTGCTTATTTAGCTTGTATGAATGGGACTATCTGGCTGTATGTGATGGGCACTACACTATGTGATATAAAGATAGCAGATTTCTGCTGGGATCTTAGATATGCTTCCATTGGAATGTATGATGAAGAGAACTCCTGTATGGATGAAAGGATAGATGGAAGGATGGAGGGATGAATGGATGGATGAATGAATGGGAGTACAGAGGATGGCATGGACTAAACTATCTACTACAGTTTCAAAAGCGCAGTAGCCGGGTAGTCCTTTACTACGGGTGACGACAAATTCTTACAAACATATCTGATTGGAGGGTTTGAGAGAGTGTGAAGATTCACTCTGTCCAATCCCATCGCCCCCTCTCCCCCTCCTCCTTCTCTCCCAACCCCGCCCTCTTCTCACCTCTGTGCTGATCAGCTGATGTCTTTGGGTCCCGTTTGAAGCACCGCCACCGCTGATGCCGTATGTGTGTCTGTGTGTGTAAGTGTGTATGTGTGTCTGTACTGTGTGTGTATGTGTGTGTCTGTGTGTGTGTGTGTACTTTGTATATGTGTGTGTGTATATGTTTGTGTGTGTGTGTTTGTCAATGAGAGACAGACAATGTCAGACGTCATGTTTAAGGCTGGAGGAGGTTGGGGGATGGGGATGTGGAGGGGGAGATAGGAGTGTGTGTGTGTGTGTGTGTGTGTGTGTGTGTGTGTGTGTGTGTGTGTGTGTGTGTGTGTGTGTATCAGTGGTAAGCGGGCAGCAGAGCCATGGGAAAGTGTGGCAGGGTCAAAAGGCACGTGCAGCTGGGCCGCTCAGGGTCAACTCTCTGGCCCGTCCCAAACGCACGTTGGGGGGATGGGGGTGTCAGGGAGGTGGGGGTCAGCCCGCTGGTAATTAGACTCAGGGGGGTGATGGGCTCCCTTGCTTTGGGTCGTTCCACTCTGTCTGTCTGTCTGTCTGTCTGTGTGTGTGTGTGTGTGTGTGTGTGTGTGTGTGTGTGTGTGTGTGTGTGTATGCATTGTGTGTGTGTGCCTGTGTGAGTGTGTGTATGCATGTGCGTGTGTGCATTTATGTGTATGTCTGTGTGTAGTGTGAATGTGTGTGTGTGTGTGTGTGTGTGTGTGTGTGTGTGTGTGTATCATTATCCTTCTCCGCAGTGTGTTTTCCTCTGTTCATGTCCCCCCATCTCTCTCTCTCTCTCTCTCTCTCTCTCTCTCTCTCTCTCTCTCTCTCTCTCTCTCTCTGCTTTCCTCTGCCATGGTGGTGTTTGGCAGGTCTGGGGGGTTGCGAAGGAAACATGGCTGGAAAAGAAAGCAAAGCGTCGCTCCGAGAGGGCCAGCTCCCAAGCACCTCCCCCTCTTCTCCCTCTCTCCTTCTTCCTCTCCTCTTCCTCAGATGGGGGGGTGTTTGGGGGGGGGGGGGGGGTGAGTGGGGGCAGTTCTATTTACATCCAATCATCCCCTCACAACCCTTGCTGCAGAGGCAGCATTGCATCTATTTGATATATATTATGCATGTCTGTGTGTGTGTTTGTGTGTTTGGGGGGGAGGTTATGGGGAATGGGGTGTGTGTTTGTGTGTGTGTGTGTGTGTGTGTGTGTGTGTGTGTGTGTGTGTGTGTGTGTGTGTGTGTGTGTTTGGGGGCAGGTTATAGGGAATGGGGGTGTGTGTCTGTGTGTGTGTGTGTTTGGGGGGAAGGTTATGGGTAATGGTGTGTGTGTGTGTGTGTGTGTGTCTGCGTGAGTGACTGAGTGTTTATTGTGTGAGCCGAGTGTGAATTGTGTTCCCTCTCGGTATGTGTGCCACCCAACGCAGCCAAAAAGGAGAATGAATTTGAAAAATTTCGCTTAGCCGTGAGAGTGCCAGCAGAACAATTAGTGTCTGGCCATTTTTCACTGTGCCGCTCCCTACCCATGCCCCTACCCTCCCCTACCCTACCCTGCCCTGCCTGCACCATGTGGCTCTCGGGGCCTTGTTCCTGCCCCTCGCTCGGCGCCTCCGCAGAGCCATGGCTTGGGATTGGGTGGCCTTGCTGAGCGCTCCGCAGGGGTTTCGGTTGAGGCAGAGGTTACGTGTCTGTTCTATCTGTCTGTCTGTCTGCGCCATTCCTCAAAGACGTGCATATGACAGTGGCTGGTTTGCTTGGTGGTAGTGGTGGGACACCACGAGCTGCTGATCCTATTCAAGGCTGAGGGATGAGACCCACCCCAACCCCCCCTTAACCCCCCCCCTCCTCAACCTCCAACCCCCACCCACGCCTCCTCCTCCTCCACCCCCCAAGTCTCTTTTCTTTCCTTTTTTATCCCTTTTTTCTCCCCCCAACTAAGGTTTTCCCTCTGCTTGACTTCACCCACTGATGGGAGAACACACTTGTGGTGGTTTGCGATTTTATTAACAATTCATATGGAAATGAATGTGGGAGAGAGGGAGGGAGGGATGGAGAGAGCGAGGGAGGGAGGGAAAGAGAGCGAGAGACGGAGTGCAGCTGAAGAGGACTGCTGGATTCTCCCATAAACTTGATCTGCCCATGAATGTGCTTGTGTGTTCCCCCTGACCCTCCGCTGCCTGGCGCTGGCTTAAGAGTGGGCCAGCCAGAGCCTGAGTGTCACACACAAAGGCAGAAATGAAAAGCAAGCACATTCCTGCGCTGCACACAGAGACGGAGAGAGAGAGGGAAAGAAAGAGGGAGAGAAAGAGGGAGGGAGGAAGGGAGGGGGAAGAAATTTCCCTTTCTCTTTTCTGGAAGAAAGCAACAGATTGCTCTCTCGCTCTCTCTCTTTCTCTTGCTCTTTCTCTCTTTCTCTCTCTCTCTTTCACACACACACACACACACTCTCTCTCTCTCTCTCTCTCTCTCTCTCTCTCTCTCTCTCTCTCTCTCCCTATCTCAGTTTGTCCGCATAGCCTTTTATTTCTCCCTGTCTTCATATTCGTCTATGGGGCTCCTCTCGTAGTGTCTGTCTGCACCCCTTCTCTTGCACTCCCACCCTCTCTGTCTGCCCAGCTCAACCCAGCCCAGCCCATTCTCCCTTCCTCATCCCCTGCTTTCCAACGTCTCTCAATCCTATTTAATACTGCTGAAAGACAGTGTTATTCAATTGATTGTTATCAACGGTCGCTCTTGCCAGAATAGAAGAGAAATGAATTGAATAAAATTTCCCACCTCTCTCAGTTCACCTATAGTATTAAGTGGGCAAATGACATTTCTATACTATCTTAAATATTCACCTGCTATATACTGCACCCTTTATGTCTTTCCTGTAATATTCAACTTCACTTTTTGGTTAAGATTTTTTTTATTGACCTTTCTGTTTCTTATTTTGTTTATTAAATATCAATAGCAGATAAAAGACCACAAAGAGAATGTAAACCTAACTTTAATGATTACATCCCACTTGAGCTTTCAAGGTTATATTTGAATCTGATTGTGATTTTATGAGGTTTATTAATTAAGTTGATAAATTCTTGCTTGTCTGTGTGTACCTGGAATCAGAGGCATCCATACTTCTCATATCCGGCTACCATAAGGAATTGAGCATTTTAGTGTGTGTGTGTGTGTGTGTGTGTGTGTTATTGGAAATGGAATTGTTATTTTCTCCCATGCTTGGACAATAGGGAGCCATTTACAGGCCTATTAAAAACAAAGCAGACAGACAGATTTGTCATTCAAGGGACGAGTTCTCCCTGTGTGTGTGTGTGTGTGTGTGTGTGTGTGTGTGTGTGTGTGTGTGTGTGTGTGTGTGTGTGTGTGTGTGTGTGTGTGTGTGTGTGTGTGTGTGTGTGTGTGAATAGGAGATGGAGAAGAGGGGGACGGCTGTATTATGGGGTGTTTGTAACGACACAGACGACGAGCCCATCAGCTCTTGTCTGATCTTGTGTCCGTGCCACACTTCACAACAAGCGGCATCTTGTCATGTAAATGTTGGGTCTTTAACTGCCATTCAGACTGTTAAGCACATAGCTTAATGAGAGACAATGACCAGGGAGACTCCCTGTGTTTAGGTTAAGACCCCAAAATGGGCTGTGTGTGTGTGTGTGTGTGTGTGTGTGTGTGTGTGTGTGTGTGTGTGTGTGTGTGTGTGTGTGTGTGTGTGTTTGTTTGTTTATTTGTCGGTCTTCTCCAGAGGCTATAATGGTAGTGATAGCATGGCTCGTTTCCTCTTCTCTCTCTGTGAGTGGTCCGTAATATGAGATAAGAAATCTGGAAGTAACCACTTTCCCCAAACAATTTTACTGTACTAGTGCATGACATTTGTATAAAACTAAACATATTTTGTGTTTTAATGGTCCAAAGCCAGTGATTATTTTAGGTTTTAGTTTCATATGTGATGGACTATAAAATAGTATTCACATTGAATGGGTGGCATTTTTTTATTTTATTTATTACTGAAGGTAAAAAGAATATCAATATAAATATCAATATAAAACCTATAGATATCAGAAATATGTAGATGTAATGATGAGAAAATAATTTTAGTTCACACTCATTTTCAAAACAAAAAAAAACTTGTAATTTACCAATTCAAGGTAAGATGTTACTTTATTCAGCCGAAGAAAATTAAAATAAATCCAGTTTCTGTGTGTGTGTGTGTGTGTGTGTGTGTGTGTGTGTGTGTGTGTGTGTGTGTCTGTGTGTTAAAAGGAGGTTTGTCTCAGCATTGAGAAGCTTGTAGAAGTGTTTGAAGTATTTCACCAACTATCACAGTGCTGTTGGTCCGCTCACATATTCCCCTATTTTAGTGACCCAACATGATCTACAGTGTAACCTCACTGTGTAGTATGATACATATGGTGCGTGCGTGTGTGTGTGTGTGTGTGTGTTTAAGAGGGTTGGCGCAGGCCTTGTGGAGACAGTGGTGGCTGTGGGCATGCTTGGCAGTGTCTGGTGGGCCTGTGTGTGTGTGAGTGGGCAAGCAGGCAGGCCAGGCCGGCTGGCCAGGGGAGAGTGGGCCTTGGCAGGGTCAGCCCAAGCTACTGATGGGGCTATTAATAATGCATTGAGCAATCTCAAGCCTGCACTCCAACAATACAGAGAGAGAGAGAGAGAGAGAGAGAGAGAGAGAGAGAATCACAGTTGGCTCTGAAAGTATGGGACTCCTGAGTCACTCCTTGGTGTATGTTTGTATATTTGTGTGTGTGTGTGTGTGTGTGTGTGTGTGTGTGTGTGTGTGTGTGTGTGTGTGTGTGTAAATTCTGGAAATTCTACTGTCTATCTGGAGGAGATGAATGGTGTGATGTACGGGTTTGAGCCGTCATCGGCTGGGGGGGCTGAGCTCTGTACAAAACAAGGCACTTTGCGGCTGATTTGAACGTGGAAATTTTATTTGGATTTACCTCAGGACTGTAATGGCACAAACAGAAGCACTTGAAGTAGTTTAGAGAGTGCACATATCTTTATGGTGCTCACTAAAAATCATACTCAACTCTGTATGGTAAGATGACAAGCTTGGCAACAAACACAACGTATACAGGCAGGTCACTGTTTATCTTCAACTTTTGTTGTTATTGCAACAACTTTATGAAGAAATAGACCACTTGAATAAAATATTTTAGCGTATTTTCCAGTTATTTCTCTTTCACTTTCAGTTATTTTTGAGAGATGTTCAGGATGTTTTTGTTTTACTTTTTTTTCTTTTTTTTTATTAAAACAAGTGTGTTAGTTCTGAATCCTGCCCCCTGTCCATTTTCCCTCAAACATTTGATGCTTTTTGTACAATTAACTACTTTAGTCAATTTAATTTTATTATTAATTTAATATTTTTATTTATATTACTATTATTTTCATAGTTAAATTAGTGGTCCAATATGTTTTATTTAAATACAGGATATTCTATAAGGATTATTATTATTATTAATATATTGTCCCATACACAGCCTGCATCAATTTCAGTACCAACCCCATATTTTCTATAGTATTTTTCTATTCATCTGTGCTATCTTGTGTGATGTCTTGTAATCCTAGTTATGTAAGAGTGGTTGGAGCCAGGCATGGGAAGCGTGCTGTATTATGAAGTGTGTGTTGTGGAACAATCGTGTCGACAGGCACAGGCTCTCTCTCTGTCTGCAGGGACTGCAGGGATTGCGCTCCCCCATGCCCTACTCGTTTCTTCCCTCCTGCTGCTTCTGGGTGGTACCCAGCGGGTGGTGCCTCTGTGAACCCCCTCACACACACACACACACACACACACACACACACACACACACACACACACACACACACACCACCCTCCACTCATTCGTTGCACTCTTTCTACTGTCCCATCTCCCTTTATCCGATTAACAAAACCGAAAAAAGCAGAAACAATTCTTTTAAAGAATATAATCTTTTAAAGAATCTAAATAGGCTTTATAATAAGGCAATAAGACAGGTGTGCATTTTCTGCAATGACCTTTTGCTATTAGTAGATTATACCTTCTGTAGGCTACCTGTTGCACATATGTATAAATATGGTGTATAACTTTGCAAAATTAGGACAGTCTTCATAATTGCACACACATTGTAATAACTACACTAAATAGGAGCATTAGACAAAATACCAAAGAGTCTACCCCTCGTCATATCACACACACACACACACACACACACACACACACACACACACACACACACACACACACACTTAAATGCTCAGAGCTCATTTTCATTTGTGTGTGGCCCATAATAAGTTGACAAAAGTGCAACATAAAATTTTATTGTTCCATTGACCTTGGGTCATGACAGTTTAGCTTTGGGCTCCTTGTTCCTTTTGCATCTCGTTTTCAATTGTTTGTTTGTTTTCTCACTAAGCCCGAGCAATTAGGGTCAATAGTCATTTTCAGCCCCTCAAATGTTAGGGTTGTGCACATCTGTAGTCAATGTTAATTACAGAACAATTAGTTCTTGGAGAATCCTCACTTGTGACTTTTATTATTATACGGTTTGAAGTGTCTCATTCATGCTAATTGAAGAGCCATTAGAGCTCTTTAATGTCTAACTAACTGTCTTGCTATGTAATCAAGCTTTGTTTAATCGGAGTTTAATGCTGTGTTACATTTTTTTAGAGATTGAATTGAAAAAAATAATATATACAGCATGTTCCTTAGGTTTTAGAAATATGCCTTAGAAGTAATTAAACTCTCTTAATACAATTTGTTCACCTTCTTAGGTCCTTATACGTCATAAGAAAAATGGGTAACAGTATTTCTGTTCCTACTTTTCAGTTTTTCTTTTTAGCTTTACATCTTTATTGTTTACAGTCGAGTCAAAGACAGTCATAAAAATATGGCAGATGATGTAGAAAATCTGAACTAAATCTGAACAGATTTATATATTTTTTCCAGTAAATACTATCTGAAAAAAATGTTATCTCAATTGACATTAATGGATAATATTTGAGCAAAATCTGCAGTATTAAAGCTTTAGTAATGTAGGCCTATATTAATTCTGTAGTCTAATTTTTGCACCAAATGTCTGTCCCTAACGGGCAGTCATATATGGTTGGTTCACATAAATTTTAGTAACAGGTTCAAGATACTTAATTTTTGTTTGTGAGGTTGAAGTGCATCAAAATTGCCATGAGCAGAAAATGTGTATTTTCTGGCTCAATTACTTAATTAGTCTGGCGTAGTTGTTTGATTTTCTTTTTTAAAAGCCTAACCTAATAAAATGTATGCATTTTTCAGATGGCTAACAGTAGCTGCACGCAGCAACTAGGGCTTTATAGAGTGACAGTCTGAAGTAACTCACCCTCTCAATAAATACATTTGTAAAATGTCTCAAAAAGGAAACCAATGTTATACACTCATAAAACATAATTACATAAAATAAATCTGATTTATGAAGAAGAACCGGTAATCTTTTTCTCTTTTTTTTTGCCTTAAACTCTATAATTCAGGAGTCTTTCATTGAATGTTAATCTTGAATGAGGACATTTCCCTCCAAGATCAAACAATGATTGTGACTAAGAGAAGAAAAGGACTAAATCTAATTGTCATTAATTCAGAGAACAAAAAAGCACTGTGAAGGATTCATGCTTTTCAACGTACAACAAAAAAAAAACAGATTAAGAAGAGAAGTCAGCGGGAGAGCAAAGTCGGAGTGCGAGACAGACAGACAGACACAGAGAGGGAGACAGAGAAGGGAGAGCGTGAACGAGCGCCAGAGATTTGGCCCACGGCACAGGTTTGAACAGAAAAATGCTTGCTAAGCTATCAGTTTCACACACATGCACTGACAGAAGGCTCGATACTCATTCGATCGATGAGTTGAAAAGGCACAATGGCAAAATCGGATGGGAGCTCCTTTTCAAATCCACATCTCTGCCCCCCCCCCCCACACACACACACACACACTTCAAGCGCCCCCTCCACCCCTCTCCCGTCCGCCCCAACCTCATCCCCCTGCCCCCCCATCCACCCCCCCAGTCCCTACCCCCCTGCAGTCTGCGCTAGTACAGCTCTCAGAGAGCAAGGGTTACCTCAAGGCTGCTCCGCGGACCACGCAAAACAAGTCTAGACCAGTGACCCTGCAGAAGCGTTTCCCTTTCAGTACGAGGCAAGTTGGGTCAGGAGGAGGAGGAGGAGGAGAGAGGCGAGGCGAGGCGTGCCCTCTTCTCTTCTTTTTTTCAGCCGCGGGAGCAGCCCACTGCCACAGGGAGGTAAGGAGCTTCGGTGTTGCTTCCATGGTTACCGGCGAAGTATGAGAAGCTCCCCATTTAAAAGAGGGGTTGGTTCTCAGGCTCTGGAATAACGCCGTCGTCAGACGAGCAATAATGTCATGGGGTGCTTTTTTTGAAGAAAAAAAAATGTTTTCTGTTTTTTTTTCTGAAGTAAGAAGGCAGGCAGCGCGCTCAGGTGTTAGGATGATCCGCGGCTCAGGCGACTAGATTCTTTAGGAGGGATACGAAACCTCAGAGCACATGGCTGTTCTGAAGAAGGGAAAGAAAATGAGGGGGGAGACGAGTGTGTGTGTGTGTGTGTGTGTGTGTGTGTGTGTGTGTGTGTGTGTGTGTGTGTGTCCATGTGTCACATGATCACAAATCTCAACGCAGTTGTTTCCAAATGGCAAATATTCTTTTTGCCCCTCCTTTGGCAGGCAATACAGCTTCTTTTTTTTCTTTTTTTATATATATATATATATATATATATATATATATATATATATATATATATCGGTCTGTTCTGTCCCTGTTTGTATAGTGGATTTTTTTGTATTCATACAAAATGAATCTTTAATCTTCAGCATGTACAGATACTTTAGTCTGTTCATTCCATTTTTTTTTACATTTTTAACCTGTGTGTGTGTATGTCCGAACAATTATAATTTGCCTTTGCTGTAGTTCCATTAAGTTTTTATTTCAGTCTAACCAAAATCTTCCAATTTTTATATCTTTATGGAAATTTGTACGTATTATAATATTTCTAATCCTTATACCAGTATATATTTTTTCCTCTAAAAACAAATCAGGAAATTAGAGAATTCTTGACAAGTGCTGTTTAGGAATGTTAAGCTGGTGTGTGTGTGTGTGTGTGTGTGTGTGTGGCGCAGCTGACGCTGTCTCCTCCCAACACACACATCCCCATTCCCCTCTGTGTGTGTCTCCCTCGCTCACACAGACAGATGGCCGTCACGCAGGAAGGGTCAGTGTTGGAGGTTTAGCTTAGGAGCGTGGGAAAGTCTTCAGCTCAGTTCACCTGCTACCAGAAAGGCCACAATTGAGGCAGCGTTTGACAAGCAGTGACCCGTGCTGAATAGAAGTTTAGAATGACCAGAACAGAGCGGAGGAGGAGTGAGAGAAAAAAAAAGAAAGAAAGAAAATGGGAACAAATCTCACTTGCAGTAGGAACCTTTGCTTCTGAAGAGAAATTACCATCCCAGAGCTAAAACTTTAACAACGGATATTAGCAGCAGACTGCAATGAACTGTAAATGTAGCTTTGGATAGAAATGTGCCTCTCTCTCTCTCTCTGTCTTTGCATTGACATTGATTCTGTGATTAGTAATTCTGTAATTTTTTTAAATCACACCCACTAAACCACTACGTTTACATTCAAATTCTTATTAGCATTTTTTTTTAACAGTGTTAGAGATTACAGACCTTATTTGACATGGTATTTACATTTGATCTTATAGAGCCTAACTTTCTTAAGTTGATGTGAATTCAATAGTAGCCTAATTAATTTAAGTTTAATGTGAAGTTTAAAAACACCTGTAGAGTCAGTGTCTCCATGCCATGGACAATATTACAACT
This sequence comes from Sardinella longiceps, assembly GCA_027497455.2. Lineage (NCBI taxonomy): Eukaryota > Metazoa > Chordata > Actinopteri > Clupeiformes > Clupeidae > Sardinella > Sardinella longiceps. The sequence goes on along the minus strand of JAODXP020000021.1, from coordinate 10,104,500 downwards.
GGATTTTTTATATCACACCCTAAATCCTATGCTACATTTTTTACTGTTTCACTTCTTTTTAAAATATATACTGTATATTTTGGTGATTTTCAGCCTTTTTATGATATTAGGAAATTAGGGTATGGTTAGGGAAAGTATGAATCAAAGAGTTGTCAACAGTTTGATAGTGAAAGTTGTTTCCTTTTAGTGAATAGGTGCTTTATAGAGAGGGCTGGAGAATGACACCTTTAATAGGAACTAAGTGATGCTGCATTGTCATGACAACATGTTGACAAGGTGAGATGACAGAGGATATAGCCAGCTTTTGTTGACACCGATTGTCAAATACAGATAGGTGATGGACTTTGTGTCCAAACAAGTTCCGTGAGATCATTGGTTGGAGGAGAATGTGGATGACGCAGTTAAAATGTGTCTCTCCTCAGGTCTTCAGTCATTGTCCGTAAATATCATAACTTGTACCAAAGCTTCTAGATTGAAGCACTCTAGAATCTTTCCTTTCTATTGCCTCCTTTATGGACTCGGGAAAGATCCTTGTGCAGCCTGTTTCAAGGTGGCGCAGACAGAGTTACCCCCTCTTTGTTAAAAAAAAGAAGAAAAAGAAAAAAACCCAAAGGGCAAAGTTGGGTTGGGGAAAGCAAGAGGAAGCCTGGAGGTGCTGGGAAGTGCTATTGATGTCTAACCCCTTTAGGACTATTATTCCAAACAAAGGCCAGTCACAATACCCCCCGGGGTAGATGACACTCCAGTGAATGGCCACTTAGGTGGGATTTGATGGGTTAACACCACACAAAAGGAGGTCTGGGTTTGGAACCCAGCAGGAGAGGAGCAGTGGAAGCCTTCTGTGTGTGTCTGTGTGTCTCACCCTTCTGTCCTGCTTGTCTGTCTGTCTTCCTGCCTTTCTGCCTCATCATGCCACACACTTACACTTGCACCCACATCCACCAGACAACACTAGCACCTCTCTCTCTCTCTCTCTCTCTCTCTCTCTCTCTCTCTTCTCTTCTCTTCTCTTGCTTTCTCTCACTCTCTTTCTCACACCTTCAATCAGCATGGGCTTTCATGGTGTTTGTGTGTGTATGTGGGTTTAAATAATTTTCAATTAATCTCCCGTCTTCTGTATGTTTTTGTATAAACATACAGAACCGTGTGGTTTATGACCACTTGGATGGTTGTTGCCTTACTAGCTATAACGCAGAGACGAGCTCTTAAATGGGATGTGGATTGGGATGTTGATTGTCCTTGTTGTGCTATCACTGTTTGAAGTGGCCTGATCTGAACTGGGGTGTGTTAAAACATCACCTGAGACATGTATACATTTTATTTACAGCCACCTGTCAGCATTGGCAAGGACAATTACATTTTCTGTTTGCTTTGTTGTCAGCAATGATTGCATCATTTCCTCTCATGTTTTAACGCTGCCTGCTGTACATGAGCTACGTATAGCAAAAACCTGTGTTCTGAGTTCTGAATCTCTCCAGAATGCAATCTCATTTGATTGCATTCTGGATTAAGTCGAGGACAAAAGAGCAGTGTGATTTAAGGAGCACATAGACTTGTCACAGAGACAAGAGGATTCGGACATTTTTTGATCATTCTCACTAAACACTGCTGGAGCAATGCAGCCAAATATTCTAGAACGCTCGCTCTAGAATCTTTGATTGCAGCTTTCATGACAGTTTCATTTTGAGTGAGTGAGTGTCACTGACTTTCAGACTGGGCTGGGTATGCAGATTTAATCTTCTGTCCAGCATGCCATTTCTATTTTTTAAATGGCTGCATATAATGCATTTGTTTGTTATCAAATGAAAAGTTGATAAAAAATATTTACAGCTACTTTAAAATTCAGCTTATTAATATTATTGCATTATTATTCAATGTTTTTAATTTCACAGACATAGTAAATGATATGAAACCATCAACATAGACTATTACTATTTATCTACATCATATTGTGAGTAGTTTTGAGATGCTACAAATCACTGCATTCATTTTATACAGCATTGCATTTTTCACAATTGTCACAATAATTTACCAAGTCTTATAATAACCTCTCCAATATGGGGTGATTCAGAAATGCAGACATACAAGTTGTTTTCATTTGAAATGTTTTGGATGTTTCTGTTGCTTCAAATAGGCGACATAAGACAGGTAAATGAACAGCTGTAGACTAGACACAAAGATTATACTGTATGTATGGTCATGCATGCCTCAAGACACCTGCATGCCTGTCTTTATAAACACCTTCCAGAGATGAATATATTAATGGCCTTTAAAGTGAGCATTTTTATAATTATTAAATGACGCTAGAGCTTTATTTCGTATGCAGAATAGTAATTTTAGTCATATTAGATTAAGTCTGTGCTTATTACAATAATATATATTTTTCTATCTTCATCCGGAGGGTCTTTCTATTTTACATTCTTATTGTCTGCCACGTCAGCCTTATCTAAGCTGCTCTGTTTGCTATTTGTGATTTGATTAATTTTATGGACAGTCTACTGTGAAAATGCCTCGTCACTGTCTGCCCATTCTTTTGTCAGTTTATGAGTTTGTCCCTGCGCTTCGGCTGCACTGCCAGACTTTTCACCCTCTGTGCTGTGTGTGTGTAGTACTCCACCGGTCTTTCCACTCTCCCTCTTTGGGATTTATTCATCAAACCATCTTTCTTTTTACTCAGATTTTATTCTCTCTGAGATGCACTACGTACATCACAACATGTTTGTAAGCATTCATTATTTATGCCTTGCAGGCTGTGATAGTGCAGTATAATTACAGTCATTTTACATTCAGTTTTACGCATAATTTGAATTGAAATAATTGAAAAATGAAAAATGTATTTGATTATGCAGAAGCTATTCTCAACAAGAGAGTGGAGTAATATATATTTCATGTCATTTCCATGTTTGCCAGTGTTGTGTTTGAATTACACAGCACAAGTTCCATTCATGTGTAGTAGATCATGAATTAAATAGCATGAATTAAATTGTGGATTGGAATATGGTGTGCTCACTAAGTGATGTTTCTAGAAGTATAATCCCCTATAAAAGGTGATAATGGCACCCTCTCTCTCTCTCTCTCTCTCTCTCTCTCTCTCTCTCTCTCTCTCTCTCTCTCTCTCTCTCTCTCTCTCTTGTTTTCCCCTATTTAAAAAGGCAATATTGCCTGTGCCAGGCAAGGAAGGGACTGGTGGTAATGGCAGTGAATGGTGGCCTCAGCCATCAAGAGGAGGTTATCAGTTTCAGGCTGCCTTTTGTGTGCCTTTGCCCTGAGGGAGTCAGGCACCTCGTCTGGCATCTGCTGCGCCCCACACCAGCTTTGCCTTTTCTTTTCCCTGGTTTTGTTGTGGCGTTGGAGGACCGCCCCCCAATGCTATTCTGTTATCGGGTGGTTCTTGGAAAAAAATTGTCCCATGACCTCTGTGTTTGGGCCCATGGCTCATACAGCAGGCTTTTCTACGCCCTGCACAGTTTTGTAATTGACAGTCAGGTCAGGAAACAACAGTTACTGGGCAAACACTGTTAGACCTTTAGGTTTTGTGTGGAAATGACAACAATAGAGATTATAGAATCCTATAGTCAATCACCCACCAATAATATAATATCTTTTCACTATTTTTTTTCTCAATTTTCTCTGTGGTGAAGATTCAGCCCTTGCAAAAAAAAAAAAGGGTCAGATTGGCATACAATACGTGTGAAAGCTCACAGCGTTCTGAACCCAATACTGTACCATTGTCCTGTGTATAGAGTTTCATCTGTTAACAGTCATGACTGTAAATCAGTTTTTTTCTTTCTTTCTTTTTCTTTTAAAAAAAGAGAATAAAACACAAGCTGCTAATCTATCGTGGAGAAAAAAATAACATATTACAAATACATTATTAGCCTGTATTACTATTCACATTTTTCCAATACAAACTTGTGGATGAATAGATGGGAATTATAACTAGTGTGTAGGACAAGATCAAACCATTTTTTTCTTTCCTTATTTTTCGATGAATAATGGTTAAGTTGGCTTATTTTCCATGCTTACAAAGGAGTCCATTTCAATTCATATTGGTCAGCCACACCTAGACACACATCAACACATTGGGCAGAAGCACGGACATAGACATGGACAGTTGTGATCGTCGTTCTGCAATGACAACCTGTTCGACACACTGAAATGTTGAAGGACCTTTGCGAATGATTTGTCATTCTCTACAATATTGGCTGCATATTCCGAAACAAGAAAAGTAATTAAGCTAAAATGTCATTTGAATTCATCTGAAATGCTTTCAGAAAGCCAATCAAGAGAATGTGCTCACTCGCCTTGTGAAATGCCAGAAGCATCGATCCTGGCATAATGCCTTATTTAGTCACATGGAGGGTTATGTTTATTTTGTAGACTTGATCATTTGAAATTCATAAAATATTGATTTCTTCTTTCTCTCTAAATCCAAACTACCAAGCTGGGTAGCAGTCTTTCCTTTGACTGTTATGGCAGTTCATCAATACATGCCCCTCAAAAATTGCTGCATTGCTGCTGCCATACTGTTGTTTTCATTGACGTCTGCCATTAGGAATACTGGACCTTATTTGTGGCTATCAAAATGCAATATGATGGCACTGTAACACACAGTCTGATCGTTTGCTCTTGATCCTGAAACTCATCACAGATTTTGCCATTTATTTATTTTAAACCAAGCTATAAAGTGGAATACTAGGGATCATTTTTTGTTTGTTTGTTTGTTTGTTTTTATGAAATGACATGACAAAATATGAAAGCAAGTGAAATGACAAAATATTTTCACTTGCAGAAGGAATACTTTGTCATTTATAGTGAGCTTGAAAAAGACGGTTTGTTGATCAGAACGCTCCCTCTTTCCCCTTCTGTGTGTGTGTGTGTGTGTGTGTGTGAGAGAGAGAGAGAGAGAGAGAGAGAGATAGAGAGAGAGAGAGAGTGAGAGAGGGAAAACTACCAGCCCATGACTCAGCATAGTTTTTTTGTTGTTTCTGGATGGTCATTCTGTTGTTTAATTTCATTTCCAAATCAAAAAAAGTAACCA
>JAODXP020000021.1:10089459-10094459 GCA_027497455.2 Sardinella longiceps | reverse complement strand
TACTGTGCAGAATATTGTTTATTTACCTCTTTTAATTGTTAGCACATCATTTTAATTAGCAAAATATTTTGTGTACTGGATCATTGGCTCCATATGTGAGCTGTGTGCAGGCGGCACCTACAGTAAAAGTCATTGGTGTTTGTGTTGTAGCTGTGTTACAGTGTGCTGGAGTCCAGTGCCTTGCTAAGCATTTAGTCTATGAAAAAGTTTCCACAGACAGAGTGTGTTGAGTTAGGCCTGTGAAATTGTGAAATTCTCTTGTCTTTTCCCAGCCTTGTATGTGACAAATAAATCCCTTGATTCCTTGATTTAACTTAAGCTCAACATTATGCTCCCCCCAAAAAATACAACTTTCTTAAAAAGTTTCAAACTGTTCTGCTGCTGAAATTATTTTCTCTGTAATCTGTTTGTGCTGGTGTAAATGAGAGGGCTAGTGTTATTCGTTTAGGTAGACAGTTGTATTTCATTAAGGAGATTTTTGTCTGGCACTTTACATAAAAGGAGTGAAAACAGGCGCCTTGTGATTCCACTGTATTCCACTATAATTGCTGCCGGCTATTCAGTCGCAACTGTTTTTGTTCATTTTTGCAAACATCATGAAAAGTCCTGAATCTTCTCTTTGTGGTTCGCCAGTCAGATCTCAGACTTTAAACTTAAGCACATTGTGTGTATCTGCAATCATGACCTCTGACTCACAGTACACAGCCCAACCTGTAGATCTCCTATTTATGTAGTTTTTCACTGATTTAGTAGCCTATACCCTACTATCACAAGACAACAGCTGTCTGTATTATTTCATAGCAATGATGCATCCTGTATAAATCTAAGTTCAGTTTGTGTTTTATGCCAGCAAGAAAATAAAATCATACTTTGACCTCATTATTTATTAATTAACAGCAATTTATACTAATTATTTATGATAAATCAGGATCAGATCATGACCTTATGAAAAATAAATAGGTACATTCCTACACACCGATGGCTGAAAGTCTCTTGAGAAGCTTGTTGATGGTTACAGGCGATTAGATTCTCTTATCTTTTCCAAATCACATTTTAATTTGAAGGTGCTAATAATTTTGTCAGGGCCATTTTTTTAGTTCTGCCTGAAGATTAGATGAAATTTGGCTTTTTTCTCGGCTTGTTTTGTTTTGTTCCCGTGTATAGAAAGGAAATGAACATGTGTGTAAGAAAACATTCCTAATTTCAAAAATGTTCTTGGAGAAATGGTGCATTTTCTGGAAAAAACACTTTTGGCCATGACATAGCCCTACCCATTAATTCACCTCCTAGATGAAGATATTTAGCTAAATCAATATATTAACCTCAGTTAATAATCTGCAAATTACAGTACTAGGACAGTAAGTCACTTGTGTCTTAATAATGAATGCTTTGTATGACATGACCACCAGTTCACCTTGGTATTTATGTATGCGGCATGCACAAACATCAGCTGAGATACGGAACTCAGATATGCTCTGTGGCTCTTGCAAGCAAACCCACTGATCCATCTCCTGATTTACCTGTGTGTGTGTGTGTGTGTGTGTGTGTGTGTGTGTGTGTGTGTGCTGCCCAGTCCCCTTTGGAATGTCTGAGGCTCCCGTGGGCCAACAGTTAACCTTAGCCTGGCTATGCTCTCAGAAGTCTGGCACGACTTCAGTCACAATTTGCTGGTCATTAGAGTTAATGGAAGTGGGTACTCAGAGAGAGAGAGAGAGAGAGAGAGAGAGAGAGATTGACAAATATGTCAGCAATGTCTTCCCCTTTCGGTCCTCACTGCAAGTGTTCAGATTTTTTCCTCCTCGCCCCAATGTTCCTCGCTGCATTACTGGCATTGCTGCATTGTGTAAGGACAGCTTTACGGACAGCTTTACTTTTACAATGCCCAACCACAGGGAGAGAGAGAGAGAGAGAGAGAGAGAGAGAGAGGAAGGGAAGGAGAGCAATAGAGTGGGGTGAGAGAGAGGGAGGGAGAGAGAGAGAGAGAGAGAGAGAACAGGAAGAGGGAGAGTTCTGCTGATAGCAGCTCCGTGGGCCCTGGCTGGGCTGGGCTGGTCTGTTTGAGGCCCACACTGTGTAAAGGGTCAGCTGCTCTTGGAGTATGTGCTCAGCCTGGCCCCAGTGACCTCCACATGAAAGGGAACTCTGTCTCCGAGGCAAGTGGAGGCATGCAACATGAGCATCGTATTTACTTTGGATACAGTGGGCATTCCTGATCATCACCACATTAGCCAGTGCAATTTCATCTGTCTTGATGGCCAGGGGAAACAGGCAGCAGGCCAGATGGATGTTTCCATGGCACCCAGATCGTACAGGACTGTACGACCCCCAGCCACCTGAGGTGGTATGCCTGCCTCTCTGCCTGTCTGCCTACGGGGTTTAAATTGTCTCATAAAAGTCTGTACGCATAGAGGGTGATCTAGAAATAGTCTTTGGTTTGCATGTGTGTTTTGACATCCACTCAAATGCAAATATCCTTTATGTAACTTATAACTATGTTGGTCTTCAAAGTAATTGTAGATGTATTGATTTCCATTTGTTTAAAAAACATACATTAAAACTGGGAATTCTTTAGATGGAGAGTGAAAATGATTGCCTGCTAGTATCAACATTTTTGTGGGTAGTGTTCAACTGTGAGTGTTCGTACTGGCATCAACTGAATTCTAAGAATGTCCACACATTTTATGGAGATTCCTGAGTTATTCATCTGACTTCATCTTAAATTGCTCCAAGCAACATGTCCATAAAGACATTGCTAATGTTACAAGACTCCCTAGCGTGCAAACATTACTTGACCAGCTATCAGTGGGGATTCAAATAGGAAATGTGCATTTGTAGTATCAAAATGCATGCAAGCCAATAACTTCAATCACCCTTCATGCATTTACAGATATTTAAGAGACATTTTTAACCTTATACTTGCTGGATTGAATTTGTTGTTTTGCTTCTTCTCTCCACCCCGAAAAGCTAAAGGCAGACTTTGCGTCTTGTGCAAAGCATTTGTTGAACATTTGTTGAACATGCGAGTGACCTTGTGGCTGCAATGTATGTGGTACAGCACATAGGAGAATGTTATAATGACTTATGTGCTACTATTTTACTATTTTGTTTTCCCCTTGCTGCTCAGGTGTCTGTTTCCCAAAAGCATAGTTGTTAACCAGTTAGCAACTTAGTCAGTTGGCAATGGGAAATTGCATTGCAACTAATATAGTTGATAAATTAGTTAGCGACTATGCTTTTGGGAAATGGACGCCAAAACGACTCATTAAATGCCTCCTTTGCCTCCTCACTTGACTAATTTTAGCCTACTCTTTGTCTTTCTTTCAGCACTCCTGTTCCTTCAAGTTCCTAGGCCTACATGAAACCCAAAGGGACAAGACATATTTCTAGGTAAGATATGTTCTCCTAAGTATGTTTGGACCTGTAAAGGAGGGTGGGGTGTTTACATTAACGCAGATACAACTGTTGTGTATGGTTTTTTTACTATTATAATTATTATTATTATTATTATTTCTCCATGTCTTGCCAGCATCTTGGATGAGCCACTTGTCATAAACCCGTAGATCCGAACTTGTGGTAATTTGAACTGCACAAGCTGGTGTCTCTGGGTCTCTGTCTCTGTGGTGTGTCATACATCCTTGATGGCAAAGAACGCTCCTTAGAGCAGCAGGTCCCTGGCCTGACATTCTAGCAAGCCACTGATCACTTCTTCCAAACTTTCAAGTTCTCCAGGTAATGTCCTCTGGGCAGATAGGCCTAGTGTCTTCACTCTTGTAAGGGCTTTTTTATTGGGGTATTAGGGAGGATTCTCCAGTGTCTTCCTGGAATACTTTTCAGAGGCACGTCCTGCAAATACATGGGCCATAGAATAATTGTGGTCAGAGAGCTGAATAGATAGACTCTTGTGTCAGGTGTTTCATGGATGTGTTTGCTTTGTCATTTTGCCCTTGATGAGATTCCAGTAGGACCGAATGAATCCTATTGAATGAAAACATGGCCTAATATGGCTTTCACTTTATATGACTGAGAAGAACAAGGTCATTTTTAGGCTATTTATTATATATTTCAACTGCAAGAAAAAAGCCCAATCCTAATGAGAAGTTGTGTGTATCCGGGTTGAGGTAGTAGGTTGTATGGTTTAGAATTACACCCTGGGAGTTAACTGTACAACCTTCTAGCTTTCCTTGGAACTCACCTCACTCATCCGGCAACATTCAATCCAGGATAAGACCTCAGCTAAGCAATACAAGTGGGAATTCAAAAGGATTTTGGCCATGGGGTTCAGCTAGGTCAAGCTCTTTTTTCTTTTGTGTTCTTTCACTGAAATGAACACTAACCCCTCAGTAATACAATTTAGTTCCCCAGAATTATTGGTATTTAAACACCGGAAGCCATGAAATAGAAGAGACATACATGTAGCATGGAAAACCAGTTTTTCTTTAGCTTCGGAGAGGTTGTGCTCATGAGCATGAGGCATGGTTCTGCCATCCTTCATATGGAAATCTTGAACTCAAAAATAGCCACTAAAAAAGGGTGAATTCAAACAAAGACTACAAGTGATGTCAAATAGCACTAACCCGTTGTATTTAAATTTCTATTGCCAAAGGGGGTGGCAAAGGCCTATTTCAATACACCGTCCATAAGCCTAACCTTTCAATAAAGCCTTTCAAATTGCACTTGAGCTTATTTTTGGTAAATTAAAGTTGAATATCTTCTGTTTTAACATCAGAGATTGAGGTAAAATACTCTATTGATTCATTCCATGTCCCCTTGGCTTTATGATAGTATTTGAGGCTTAATTCATTTGTGAAATCCAGACATGGAACCACTACAGAGAACCACATCAGAACTGTTTTTCAGAGCTCTGGAGGCCTAGTTGGTTTTTTTTTTTCCTTTTCTTTTTCAAGGAATACACTGACCACTGATTTACCGCTTCCTTTGCATCTAATCAATTCATTAAAGTTGTTAATTAGGACAAGGGGCATTCTCGTGTTCTGAGCCCG
>JAODXP020000021.1:10021959-10086959 GCA_027497455.2 Sardinella longiceps | reverse complement strand
TGATTGATTACCGCCGTCAGTTTAAGGCCTCTATTGATTTCATTTGCTTTAATATTCCTGTGCTCCTTGAGCCTCTCGCCGCCCAAGCACAAATGGACTTGGACTTGAAACACAAGCCCATACACAGATTACTCTTCCTTATTTGGCTTCGGAAAAACAAACGTCTCAGAAAGATTTTCAGGGATATTGAATTGCACAACACACAGCCCCGAGCTGATGTACTTGAACATGCATTTAGAGTATTGTGTATTGATTTATTGAAGGCAAACTTTGTTTACTGTTATTTGGTAATACTGAATACTAAATAACATTTGGTTAAATATTGCTGCTCAATAATGAGTAATTACAAGTTTTGTAACATTGTAATTACACAGTAAAGTACACCCTCAAATCTACACTCTTGACATATTTGCATTACATATTCAATCACTACACCACAGCTTTGCCCTGTCTTTTTGCTAAATCTTTTGCATTGTTTGTGTAGAATGCCGGGGATGGGGGTAAACAAAGGATATACAGTCAAGCTGGGCTCCTGTGACATGTGACTATCCCTGCCTTCCGTCAAGTCAGCCAAAGGAGCTTTGTTCTCCTCGTGAGACGAAACCATTGATTGTCCAAGGGTCAGTGGGAGCTGTGTGGACACAGAGAGAGAGAGAGTGAGAGAGAGAACGGAAAAGGAAGGAAAAGAGAGGTGCGGAGAAACTGAGAGAAAGAGAAAGAAAGAAGGAGAGAGAGAGAGAGAGAGAGAGAGTGATCAGCCTAGTGAACTGGTAAAGAGTGGAAAGTGAAATGCTGGTGCTGCATTGCTGTCTTCCACTTTCTGAAACTCGGTTCACTACGGCTGCATTGGGGCACTCACTCGCTCACTCACTCACTCACCACCCAGCCTGGGAAAGGCTAGCAACAACTACCCCTCTCCGCGGTAGGATCATAATTTCTTTCTCTTCCTCTCGGTAATCGTTTATTTGGTCTGTTACACTCGTTTATGTCTCTCGTCATTGTTTCGTGTCAGACTCGCTGTCTGGCGCAACGCGGGTGTCGTCAAACCCCCTCCCCAGCCCGCGCTCCTCTCCTATGCTTGGCTAGCATGGAGGGGGAAATGATGGACGTGGCTAGCAATCCAATCATGAGAGGAGAATAAATAAGGGAGCACCTGCATCCCACCCACCCCCCAACCTGCTCCCTCATTCAGCTCCCTTTCCTTCCTTCCCTCCCCCTCCTCCTCCCCACTGTTCCCAGTCTCCCTCTGGTTCTTTCTCCTCATATGATGGCTACTGATGGTGCTCAGTGGTAGCATTAGCGGCGTTAGCATTACGGTGCTGTAGACTGTTATAGACAGGAATAGTCAGAGGTAGGCTAGATAAGGACTGGGCAACTAACAAACTGACAATCGCAACCGATAATCGATGATGAATATTGATATAAATCGTTTAATATTATCGTTATTTATTCTGTAAACTTTTCCTTGAGATTATTGTGCATTCTTCTGCGTATGTTTATGTTCTGTTCTTTGGAAGCACACTACAGTGCGTCGTCGATTCTACCCCATCCAGTCAATATAATACAACTTTGATCTGAGGTTTTATCGTCTAGCCCTAATCGTGACAATAACGGCTGCGCCCAGCCCGAGGTTAGATGATAAAGTAATGCTTATCCTTAACGCAGCTCTGGGATGTTATCAAATCGTGTCTGGCTTTGTGTCTGTCTATCCTTCCCTTCACCCCATATCACCCAGTCCAGCACCCCCATGGGAATAGCCAGGGTCTGGGGAGGTCTAGCCATGGTGCTCTTGGGGGGTTGGGCAGTGGGATGTGAAATGTGTGGTTAGTGAAGCTGATGAGATATCATTTATATTCTTGGCTTGATGACAAGTGACTTGTTTTTCATCCTATAGGATAGGATTGATTATTATTATTATTATCTCTTAGTATAGGAGCAATAATAATAAACGGTGGTGGATTGTGTGGAGATTTTAAAGTGATTTCCCTGGAGATTTCACTATGATCTGATGCACATATCTGTATTCAGATGACAAATGTATGCAGATGTCTCTTTCTATACTTGTGGTCTCGTCCTCCTCCAATGGCAACTCTCTTGTGTAGCCAAGAACCCTTTTCAGGAACCATTTTAAAAAATACATTAGCTCTCTGAAGATCTTTGAATAATACTTGAGACTTGTAAAGGTGGAACCCAAAATGAGGAACCTTTACAAGAGCCTCAAGTATCCTTCAAAGAACCTTAAAATGTACTTTAAGTATACTTTAAATTTTAAGAGTGTATACTCGTGGTCTCGTCCACCTCCAATGGCAACTCCTTTGTTGCTGCTGCTCTGGTGCGTTGCTTTGTGTTTAGTTAAGGGTGTGTGAGGATGTGTGTCTGTGTTAGTGTCAGTCGGAGGGAGGTGGGGTGTTTGGTTTGGAATGGGTGGAGTCATGCTGGTCGTGCATTCCAACGAGATGAAGTCAAAATGTGTTCACTCGAATTATTATCGAAGTTGTTTAATTTATTTGTTCTTTTGTGTCAACACTGCTTGACTGCGTCAAAACGACTAGTTCTATAGCGTATTACAGTACCTGCAGTCCAACACGTGGTATACGTATTGGCATGGGTTTTTTTTTACAATGAGAAAAATGTAAGTTGTGTAGCCAGACAGTTGTGTGCGGATTTCAGGGACAGAACTGCCCTCTGCAATCCCAAGATGAGTGTGCTGGGCGGCTGGACGGCGGGGCAGCGTGAGGGGGAGGTGTGGGTCAGTGAGGGTGTGGGAGACGGGGACTGATGACCTGCATTTTGCAGTGTGGACAAAGAGGAAGGTCTGACTGTCTGGCTTGTGGATGAGGTTGTGGTGGTGGTGGTGGTGGACGGCGGAGGTGGTGGTGGTGGTGATGGGGAGGGCTGGATTGTTCCTCCAGGCACACAAAGCCTTCTTCCAGCTGAGCAAGATGCATTTGCTCCTCGAGCTCCAGTCTCCTAAACTCTCCAGCTTTGCTTTGAAAGCGAGAGAAATGAGAAGTCTTCGGACACACCGATAGTAACACCGATAGCAAGCCTCGTCCCCATCATCATGCCGTTCCCCTTTTTCTTTCTCTCCCTCCCTCTATGGTCTCGTCTTTTTTTTCTGGGGTTCCTTTCTCTTTTTTGCCTTATTGTGCGCAGTGATTTGAAGTAGTGCTGCTGCTGCTGCTGCTGCGTCTCCGTGTCTGCGTGTGTTTCTTGAGCACGAGGAGCAGTGCAGGGCTCCCGGTGACTGGCGCCGAGCCTTTTCCTTGTCTGCCAGGACCAACTTCAGCCGCATAGCTCTGGACTCTGCACCGCGCCAGCCGCCGGTGTGGCATGGATCAGTCGGGAAGTTACCTTTTGTCGTTTTTCGAAAACGAAAGGAGGTGAAATGAGAAACCAGAGACTTGCTACTCTCTTCTCTTTCTTTCTCTCTCCTCTCTCTTCCTCTCTCTCTCTCTATCTCTCTATCTCTTTCTTTTTCTCTCTCTCTGTGTGTGTGTGTGTGTGTGTGTGTGTGTGTGTGTGTGTGTGTGTGTGTGTGTGTGTGTGTCTTCGTTCTCTCTCTCCCCTCCCTCCCTTAATTCCTCTCTTCCGTCCCTCCCTCTCTCCCTCCCTCGCTCCGTGCACAGGGGTGAGAGGTAGGACGGGGACATCGAGACAGAGAGCCAGAGAGTGGCCCATGCATGTGTAGCAGGCAGACAGAAAGGCAGCCTGCTTCAGCATCCACTTCTGCCAGGCAGCCACCAGGGTGGGCTGCCCGTGCAAAGCCGCAACTACGGGGGGGTTCCGAGAGCGCCAGTGTAAGCCGCTGATCTCTATTGTGGTGGTATTTTTTTTCTCGACGGGGCAGGGCAAGTTAGTCAGTCTGCGCTCGATTGTGTCGCCGGTTCTGTTCTGCAGGAATTGGACCGAGTGTGTGTATGTGTTTGTGTGTTGTGTGTGTGGGTATGTGTGTGTGTGTGTGTGTGTGTGTTTGTCTGGACGTCTGCCGGCAGCCGCACTCCTCCCGTTCCCTGAGACCCTAACTCGTGAGGTTGTTGGCTACAAAAGATCACGGGTGAGGCTCTTGGGACCTGGGTGGAGGGCACCAGCAGCCCGGGACATGTCCAGCTATCCCCCCAAACCCCCACCCCGCCCTACCCTCCCTCCCGCCCCAACCACAGAAGAGTCTGCAGCTCCTAACATCAACACACAGGCGTGTGTGGCTTGGCTGACACTGTTCAGAGCCTTATTTTGCATTCTTTGTGTTTTGGCCTGGCAGATAGGGCCCTATGGCCCACAGAGGGTCCTTCTTTATTCCACAAATATGGAGGCCATCACCAAGGTACTCTACTCGGAGGAGACATTTATGATTCGTTTTTACTGCTAACTGGACTAAAGGTTTGGAAGTAGAATGGTCTGTAAGCTCTTAGGGAATAAATGAGAATTCTATTTTAGTACAACAAAGAAACAAAGTTCTGTCAGGCCAATAGATATTAAATATGATTATACACACACACACACACACACACACATACACACACACACACACACACACACACAACCCACTTGTGATTATACCGTAAGCTATACGGTTCTACGAAGTCTCATGCACACAAACACACACACACACACAACCCACATGTACATGTTTATAAAAATACTGCTTCTTTCTTCAGTTCTAGTAGTGCCCTGTAGCCATTTCACAAGCGTGGTGAATGCATTATAAAGTGTATCAACAGAAGAATTTATAGCAAATGTAATATGAATGTAATACATTCACTTTCTGAGCTGCCAAAGCATCTGGTTGCTATTAGTTTTGTATTGCTTTAGTTAGACTGTGAATGCAGGAAAGCTGGAGAAAATGTCGGTAGTATAGAAATTAATGTTGGACTCCTTTTTCTTTTAAGTTACAATTATTAAATTGTTAGAACCTAATTATTTAAAAATGCTTATAATTTTTAAAAAATGCTTACCTTCTTCCTTCAACTTTTAATCCAAGTCTAATCCTGTCTAATGTTTCATTTAAGATATGAAAGAAACGTCATGGTCCAGCACACCAGTAAATGTTCGCGTTCTTGACTACCAGGACTTACATCCGCTCTGACACTGGGAAGCTGAAATCAGTCTACCACCCAGTGTTAAATGGGCGCTTAAATACATTTATAGTAAAGGGATTAAACTAAGGGCTTAAGTAAACGTCTGTAAATCGATCACATCGTTGAATCATCATTTTTGGATGAAACATGGGTTCTACTTCACTCGTAACACATGTTGTTCTTTTTTTTACCACCATGGTTAACAGAGTCGGTGATTCAGTCTGATCTTTTCTAGTTTTCTTTCTTTAAACACCGTCTGGGGCGTATTTAGATGATTTTTGAAGCCAATTGGCTGTTACAGTTGGTCAGTATAATCTAGATGCTGCTACCCCCAGTATCTGTAATTGTTTACTGACAAAAGACTTTAATTTTATGCATGTCTCATATGTGGAACACAAGTGCAGTATGAAATATAAAACATTTTAAACACACTGTATGCTTGTAATGGAATGGAATAGACTGTGAAATGCTCTCTAAAATGAACAAGATTTTTGGAGGATGGAGATGATCCAATACGAATCAGGTCTGCTGGCCAGATGTTTGCCTAAAGGTTTGCTAATCAAAAGAGTCCAAACATTTGAGACAGAGCTTTCTAAACTTCATATTGCTTTTATGAAATTAAACAGCTTTGAAGTCCATGTTCCATCCAGGCTATTATAAAGCTGGAATACATCCTGATTTCAAGTTCTGACTTCATTTCTTTACTCCCATCACGAGAGTCTGTATTTTTCCCATGGATTTTTGGTTCTGGATTCATTCGGTAAACAGAATTAATCTTGATGTCAGAATTGATGAGCTGGTTGAAATATGACTGTTCCTTAGTTCATTTTTTGTCCCAAACTGATTAGAGTTTTTATTTCTTTATTTATTTTTTTAAAACCTGGACTAAAAAGGCAACAGGGACAGAAAATGCAGTCTCAACAAAATAGTTTCTCCCCATTGGCTCTCTCCTGGTCTCATTATGCATGGCACGTAGTTTGTTTGTTTATTTATTTATTTTGAATCTTCCCTCTCAGTGGTGGCAGTTTTCAGCTAATAGTGGCTTGTTCCTCAGAGCCCCCAGCAACAGTAAAGCAATAGCCATGCCCCATGCATACCAAAGAGCCCGGCGCTACAGAGTGACTGATGAGACAATGCTGGCATACACATGTGATTCCACAAACTTATCTGCTCCTTCTTGGAGACCATGCCACTGTAAGCTAAAGGATGGCAGAGAACTCAGTAAGGCTCAAATCTAATGTCCATCCACTCAGGGGGACCTGCGACTGCACTTTACTATTAAGAATAGGCTAGGTTCTGTGGGGGAAGTGTACCTGTGGATAGTGCTAAGCCAGATGCAACGACACAGTCACACCTGGAATCCCTTTCTAACTTCAATAGGGCAATATTTTTTCATATAAAGAGAGAGAACTACCGATTATGGTACACTTCTTTTTCTTTTCCTATCAGTGTTTCAGTGTGGAATTTGAACTTGTGAGCAATATAGTCACACCATCAACACTATGCATCCGATCATGAAGCATAGCATAGAAATGCTTGTAATATAACCCATCAGTCTAACACACAGATGCTAGCACGGGCAATTAGCACTTCCTGTTGCCATTTCAGTCTAGGGTTTTAATCTGTGGCAGTGGGCTTTCATGTGTTTAACTATCAAGGCAATGAGAACAAAAGAGTTCTATCTGTTTAATATCTCGACACATGACTCTGTCAGCAAGCCTGATGTAGTGCAAAAGAAAAGAGCTCATTATCTCAAATTTGTAATTGAATGTGCTGTCAATAAGGGATTTGGCAGCTCTCTTATTGAGAAAGATAAGGGAACAGAGGGAGGCTTGCTAATAGAAACCGTATGCACATGAATAGACACACCACACACATACACACACACACACACACACACACACACACACACCACATGCACACACATAGAGAAAGCGAGGTGGCGAATGTCTGGGTTTTCAGACACTGCGGCAGGGGACTAGACAGTCACCTGAGCAGTTTCTCCCCGTTTGCCATTTGCATCAGTCTCTCGCCCCCATTTTCTCTCTCAGTCTCCCCTCTCCTCACTCAAACCCAAGTCTAATCGCCCTCTGATGGGTGTCAGAGCTTCGGAAATGCATGAACCAGTAGGCACAATGCTTTATTAAGAATAAGCCAAAGATGTAGGATTGGTCTCAGCTTTGGTAAGGACAATACCAACCCCAGATAGCCCCAGCATCCAAACCTGCCAGGGTTTCATGTGATACAAATTCCTCACATCAGCCTGAGTATTAAGAAAAAAATAGGTTATTTTGTATAATTTAGAAAAAGTTTTGCAGATGCAGAGATCTCAGCATAAGAAGTACGACAGTAGAAATATAGATACATTTTCTGAAATCTGGCGATATAAGAAGATGGTGGCATACTCTTTGACTTTGAAAATATACATACAGTCAGAATATTTTAATTCATTTTCATATTTCATTGCACAAAGAAGAATGGAGGTGCAATAGACACAGTGCTGAATCAATCATTTTCATATGTCCACATCTGCAGAAAAGGCAATGGGCCTCTTGTTATATTTATCTAATATGATTAGCATAGTTCACTTGTAATTGGTCGAAAATTGATGCACTCAATTTTCCCTTGGCAGTTTTGATATGTTCATATGGTCCAGTTGTTAAAAAGTCTGGTCACCTCTGGTCTAGGCTATTTACAATGCAAAAAAACTGACAAAATGAGTTTGAACTTACATTGTCAGCACAACACACATAAGGCCTATGCTTTCTCTTTCAAATTGTCTACTTGTCCCAATGACTTTTGCTTTTACTTTTGCTTCACGTTCATACAGTATCATATGAAGAGAATGTGAGCCTACAAAACCTCTGTTTAAGCTAAGAAAATTGCAGCGTGATTAATCCTATGCTCCAGCAAAATAAATGTGAATAAATTTTAAAATATATAATTTCAAATACTGGTAGATAGTATTTTATTCTAAAATATTAGTTGTGGCATGTCCCTATGGATGCAAACATTTGCCCTTGGAATAAGCACAGTAGTCAGTTGGAGTAGGTGAGGCATACAATTAGCATTGTCTTAAAATAATGACCACTGACATGTCTAGTGTTTGTGTGTGTGTGTGTGTGTGTGTGTGTGTGTGTGTGTGTGTGTGTGTGTGTGTGTGTGTGTGTGTGTGTGTGTGTGTGTGTGTGTGTGTGTGTGTGTGTGTGCGCGCGTGTTCTGTATGTATGTTTGCCTGTATTGGTTTATACATGTATGTGTGTATGGGCTTTCATGTTCTGCACAGCATATAAAGAGGAGATTGAGAGGGTGTGTGTTTCTAACAAAGCTGACTCTGCTAATGTGTTCACTGCTCTTGCTGGGTGGCAGCAGACAGACAGACAGTCAGTCAGACAGACAGTGAGCCCCGTGTGGCCGCCACTCCCCCTCTCTATCTACGCCCCCCCCCCCCATCTCTCGCCCAGGTAGATGCCCGCCTCCCCTGCGCCCTCTGCTGCACGGCTGCCGACCAATCTCCATGGCAACTGTTTCTTTTTTCCCTTCCTCATGACATTGAGATGCGTCTAAGATTTCTCCCCGTCCCTCCCTCCCACTCTCTCCCCCACCCTTAATACATCATTTGAGATATTAGGATCGGAACCAGATCCAGATAAAACTCTTACATCGCCCATCGTTTGCTACCAACAGAACCCATAGAGCCCTCTGTTTAAAATTCAGCTTTCTGTGTCCTGCTCGCACATTTTGCCTTAATTGCTGTATTCCATTCAACTGAAAATTCCCATTCCCAAAACATTCCTCTTGAGGTTTTTGCTCCTTATGGCAACCCAATTACCCAGGGTGCCAAGCATCTGGGCTGTTTTTGTTTTGTGTATACAAGACTTGTTCTAAAGTTGTGTATTTCCCTTTCAGACGGGCGGTGTTTCAACACTGTTTTACTGGTTTCCAGTGCGAACAGGGAGGAACTGGCCGCCCTATTGGTTGTTAAAGCTCAAACATGCCAGGTACCATCCAATAGGAATGACTTGGACTGTCTGTTGCCATAGCCATTTCTAAGAAACCACAGAAAGTGGCAAAGGTAAAGGTCTCTTTTGGAGGCTGACTGAGTGGGAATATATTTGCCTTTATTATCATGCTTAGAAAATACAAGCTCACTGCTGATTGAAAATTGTTGTCTGATTGTACATTTTATCTTTTATTTAATAAAGATTACAGGTGCTGAACTTGAATTATTTCCAAGCGTTTTCATTTTGTAATGTCAAAACTGCTTCAACAATGTGTCAAATCACACACAAAGACACACATACACACACACACAGTGAGATATGCATGCACACACACACACACACACACACACACACACACACACACACCAACAGTCAAGTCTGTAATAAAAAGGCGTTTTTGAAATGGGTTTCTCTTCTCAGTATATTGTGTGTGTGAGTGTGTGTCTGTGTGGGTTGTCGCATAAGTATATAGAGACATACAGTATATATTTATATATACGTAAGACATTGCATACAATATGTGAAGACAGTTGCTAGTGTGTATATGTTTGTGTGTGTGTGTGTGTGTGTGTGGTAGCCGGTGTGTGCATGCTGCGATGCATGCAGCAGTTAGAGCAAGGAGGCCAACAGCATGCGGACAGTGCTTTGCCACGTCGCTTCGTCCTCCGGGGAGAAGATCATCCATCTCACTGTCACAGCAGCCCCACAACCACCACACACACACACACACACACACACACACACACACACACCCAACCCCCTCCTCCTATCCTCCTCCTCCCCTCCCCTCGTCGCCTCTGTCCATCCGTAACTCTCCCAATGAGCCCCGCACCAGAGGCAGGCAGCGCAAGGAGACGACACCAGCTGAATTCTAATGTGCTGCAATGGGTCACTCCGCTCTGCCACCATCAACTCCCCCCTACCTCCCACACACACTCATATACACACATACACACACACACTCATGCACAAACCCAAGCAGCAGCCCCCACACCCCCTCCACACACACACTCACACACACATACATACACACACACACACACACACAAACCCTAAGCTGCAGTAGCAGCCCCACACACATACACACTCACTCACACACACACACTCTCTCTCTCTCTCTCTCTATCACACACACACACACACACACATCAAGCAGCAGTAGCAGCCCCCCACCCACACACACACTCCTCCCTGAAGCCCAGGAGACTGAGAGGAGGGTGGAGGAGGAAAGGAGAGAGAGAGGGGGGGGTGGTAGGGGAGAGCCAGACAGAACCCAGACACCATAACAAAAGCGCCATTCTTACCTGCAGTGAAGATACCTATTAGTGAGATTTATACCTTTCTCACCCAGCGGCTCGCTGCAGCCTCCCTACCTGCCCCCCCACCCCCTCACTGGATGAGCTGAGAGAGAGGGAGGGAGGGAGGGAGGGATGGTAAATGTCGCCCGCATGGGATGCGTGACCTTGTCATGAGATGGGGGTCTTCATTAGGCTCCACTGCACTTATTTACACTGCCCAATGTTAATCAAGTATATAATCAAGGGCCATCAGGTCTAAAAAAACCAAATGGTTTGGAATGCAGACGAGGCACTCAGCAGCTGGCAGCTGTGTGTGTGTGTGTGTGTGTGTGTGTGTGTGTGTGTGTGTGTGTGTGTGTGTGTGTGTTTCATTTGTTTTTGTGCTCCAATTTCACCGCGTCCTCTCAGAGCGCCAGGTCAGGTTTTGTGTTTGGACAGCCCTTCAAAATTCCCTGGATTCAGAAGCGAAGGACCAAAGAACATGGCGCCGCCTCCCCTGGCAGCTGACTGGAGCAGGCATCTCTTTCCCTCCCGTCCGGCACTGTTGTTGTGCAATCAAGAGTTTCCACTGGGCAGCTTTGTTTTCTCAGAGACCCTTCCAGAGGAGACAGAGAAGAGGTAGCTGACCACTGCCAGGTTTCATACAGTATAAGACATTTTTAAGAGTCATTTAGAAGTGTACAGAAGAGAATGAAACATCTCAATTCAACTTTCACATTTACATTTACATTTATGCATTTAGCATGCTGTTATGCAAAGCAACATTTTTTAATTATCAATGACATCAGAGCCAGTCTCCCCTAGAGCAACTTAGGGTTAAGTGCCTAGCTCAAGGACACAACTATCTGTGCTGGCACCATCACTCCTTAGCTGCTTTCTCTCTCACACTGTGAGTGCATGCTAGTTCATAATCCCAACATGAATTACTGTGATACAATAGAACATTTCTTTTCTACTCCAATACATCTTACATCTATACCAATCTGCCTTTCATGTGAGAGGCTTTCTCTGAAATGCTGAAGTGCCTAGCTGGCAGAGTTGTCTAAAGTACTGGACTACAGGAGTGGAGTAGAAGTAAAAGTACTATATATAAAAAAAAAAAAAAGATTTGAGTAGAATTTGAGGTCTTCTTTAAACACCATACTTAATTGGAAGTACTAAAATATTCAAAATGTTTTGTACTAAAGTATTGCAAGTAGAAGTAGCCCCTCCGGTCATCTTGGCTCCCCCTGGCCGTAGCAGTGATGAGGTCATGATGGTAGTGTTGAGTGTAGTGTAATGCATCAACCGGGATACGGACCAGGGAACTTTTACACTAACCTCAGTGTTCTTACCTGGAGAGCCACCCAGTCCCAGATGGAACCAATGGCAAAACATGCATTGATAGGCATTCTGTCCATAGACTTTGATCCCCCAACAGGTCCGAACAAGTCAGCGCTACATTTGTTTTTTATTTGCAGTACGTAGAAACACAGGCAGGCATGCATTCTTCTGCCGGATTTTTGATGTGATATTTATTGATCATTCATTTGGGAAAGCTGGACCAAAGATCATTGAATAATGAGCAAGATGGAGCAACATCTTTAGTAATTCACTTTGGATAAAAGCGTCTGCTAAATACATACATCATACATGAAATGAAATGAACATAATATGCTACAATGAGAGCTAACATGGATAGTTCTGGTCTGTATACGTGCATTACAGTACGGCACAAATATAAACTTTTCAATGGTCTTTCATACCAGTGAGATATGAAAGCTGGACTCTCATCTGCATAAAGGGGTACCCCCACCCCATCCGTCTGTGAAAATACAACATGGAACGTAACAATCGTTTGCACCTCTCGCTCCTCTGATACCCCTTTTCCACCAAGGTAGTTCCAGTGCTGGTTCAGAGTGGGCACCTGTTTGTGGTAGTGAACACTTGCCCCACAGCCCCTCTGAGAGCATGCAGCATAGCACAGCACATCTGCCACGGCATACAGTACTCTAGGCTTTCGGTGAGGATTAGCTCTATGGTCGTTGGTATGTTTTGCGCTCAACACTGCCTTCAAGGCACTACTCCCCTCAGTTTAGGGTTAGGATGAGGGTTAAGGGGGTTATGGTTAGGAATAGGGTAAAGGTAGCGCCTTTATGCTGTGCTGTTGGGGGTAAAAAACACCATTGAGCGACAGCCTAACCCTAACCCCCTCAACCCTCATCCTAACCCTAAACTGAGGGGAGTAGTGCCCTGAAGGCAGCCCTGGCTGCAAGGTGCTGTTGGGGGCAAAAAAACACATCAGTGAGCCTGTCTCTACCTGCTCACTACAGTACAACCTGAGCCTCAGACTGGGAAGAGTGCAGTATGGAGGAACTCAACTGCCCATGAGCTAAACTTCCAAAACAGGCCAAGAATGTAGTTGCTGCTGCTACTGCTGCTCTGTACTATGTATATCTAAGACATATTTTTAACTTTAAGGAGTGCTTGGACTCCAGGAAAGATGGAATGTGTTGCAGACGCAGACACACACACACACACACACACACACACACACACACACACACACACACACACACACACACACACACACACACACACACAGAGGCCAATCTCTGAACTCAGTCAACCTGCTCAAAACATGCAACTGGGGCCCAAATTCCCAACCTGCACAGCCTGCCCAGCACAAAGAGCACTTTGATTTGCAGGCAGTAAAATAAGAGGCCTGTTCCTGCTGCCCTCTCCAACCTGCTGCTGACGTCCAACCTGACATTTCTGGGCCCGCTGTCTGTTTTGCACACAAAGCACATCGTTCTTTCTCTTCCGTGAAAGAGAGAGAGAGAGAGAGAGAGAGAGAGAGAGAGAGAGAGAGAGAGAGAGAGAGAGAGAGAAATGTTTATGATAACATTCTGAACTTTATTTTGAATGTGCACTTGGCTACCAACGAGCATTTCAAACATCCTATCCTGCATTGTGTTACACTGCTGACACAAATTTCCTCAAGTTTGAGAGCCTAAGAAAACATTAACACACATTTTGCTACTCACAAAATCCTCTTAAAAATACTTTTCTACTAAAAAAAAACAAAAAAACAGTGTTGTGTCAGTTGCTTCCGCAGTTTGTGTGTGTGTGTGTGTGTGTGTGTGTGTGTGTGTGTGTGTGTGTGTGTGTGTGTGTGTGTGTGTGTTGCAGAGGGGCTATTTGTGGGGGAAACAGGCCCCTGTTCCGAGGCCAGACCCATATGGGAGGCCTCCTCTGTCCTTCCACCCTCCACAGCCTTTGGGAGTTGCCATGGCAGCGTGGCTAGGCCTGTCTGCTTGACTGGAATACAGAGTGTGAACCAGACTGCAGTAACAGAGAGTCATCTCTAGATGGCACTATTGACTCATGTAGGTAACATCGGACAAAAGAATGTTTCAACTCATGATCTTGAACATATCATACAGTATGTACGTCAAAGACAGATTCTCCTGGCTTGTCCAGATACATCCAGATGATAAGCTTTTGTTAAAAAGTAACATTTGTATTTAGGTGTGTCATTTTTTTATATGCTTAAAATGAATATCACACGTGTTCACTAAATTAGTACCCCCCCATATGTGTGGTCATGCTGCCCTCTAGCTGTCTCTTAAGTAAGCGCACCTAGAAATTTTGGAATTATATTAAAAAATGTTAACCCTATTACCAAATCTTTAATGAGCATATCATGTCATACTAAAGCAATGGTTATAAATTTGCAGTTTAGGGTAAAAAAAGAGCTGCTTCATTTGTTTACAAGAGTTGAGTAAAAGAGTTGCTTCATTTCTGGTTTGAAACGATTGGACAGCTCGTCTAATCAGCTTCGCTTTTTGGCTGGTTGCCTCTCTACCGATGTAAACCCGCCCCAGAAGACGGGCTATGTCAGGCTAAGATTAGCCAAGCAATGTAAGAGTCTGCTCTAAAAGAATATTATACAAACAACAGATTTGTATCTATATTTTAGTAGACTACATACTGTAGTTCTGTTAGACCAAATGACAAAGTTGAAAATGAAATTGGCAGAAGGGATTTAACACTTTCTGTGTGCATCTGTGCTTTTAATATGATGGTACATAGAAAACCTGAGATATTTGTCTCATTGGTATAACACCTTACTGACTGCCAGAGAGCTGCGGTATCTGGTGCAAATGCTGTTACCATACAACAAGTTATGACAATGAAATAAGAGGCTCTAATTTAAATGCAGAGTGTAAACTACAAAGCAAAATTCAATTTGCGCTCCAAAATTTGCTTGCTGACTCTGTGATGATTCACATGGACATTTGTATAAATGAGAGCTTCAGAAAATATTTTCATATCTTACAATGGTTAAAATACGTTCTAGGAAAGAGAGAGGGAATTCAGAAAGATAGATAGACTAAAAGTTTACTTACTTTTTTCATTTTGTATAAGTTTGACTGAATACATTGTCTGAGACTAGCTTAGGGTACTACTAGCCTACCATAGCCAATTCTGATTTAATTATCAAATTACAGTAAAGCTTCCATATGAGTGAAAAGTGAAAAGTAAACTTATCGTAAGACTATTGGAGGTTGTGTGAGTTTATCTGTCAGTTGTGTTTCATGGTCATATTCTCACTTTCCAACTCACTTGAGTATCAGTGAACATCTATCATATTGAGACTGGAGGTTCTACAGTATATGCCTGACTGCTTCAGTAACATTGCCCCATCCATGGTTTACTGAGGAATATGTCACATTAGAAGTTCAGTACCGTTCATGTGCGGAGGTCCAGCAGTAACCAAACACCATAAAAAAGTCTAAGATCCGGCCAACTCCTAATCCAAATCCTGGATTCAGTACATCCTTAGTGTAAAGAAAAGAATATTAAATTTTAAAATGTAATCGACATAAGTGCCATCATACACAGACAAGACAAAGTATCTTCATACACAGACAAGACAGTACAAACATCTCAACCAAAAAAATCTATAATAAGATCCCTACAATTTCAGAGGCAAGCAAAACACAAGAGGGAAGATATCCATTTTGAGTGAAGACTTTTGAATGAAGTTAAAGATGTTTTGAGCTCAAGTGGTACACTGTTCCAAAAATGGGGTGTATGGACACTGAAGGCCCGATCACTTTTCAATAACAGACAGCTGAGAGTGATGGATAGTCAAGCATCCTTGGGATGCAGACCTGAGAGGTTGTGATGGTGCATACTGAGGGGGTTCTCAAAGTTATGATATGTGAGGACCAATTTAGGGACCCAATGTGGAACTGAGGTTCGGGTTGGGAGAGTAATCATTTTAATAACCATTTTAATTGTAATCAGTTTAATAACCAGGTTGCATCTCTACAGTTTACATTTATTGCAATAAATAAATGCCTATAGATGCTACCAAACACCAAACGGAGATTCATCCTTTCAAAGCAATTACAGTTTTAATAGTTTTACAGATATTATCAGATGTTATCGCGTGCCACCAGAAATGTTTCTGCGGGAAGCCATTGGCCTCTGGGCCGCACTATGATATACAGTATACCCTTTAAAACATGTCCATGATGTGCTGATGTGACCTCAATACTTCAACAGAAATAAAAACACATTTTAAATGATATATTATAGATTACAAATCAACATGAATCTAAGGGAAATTGCAAATCACATGAACTTTCTTTAACATGCAAACATTTTTAAATATTATAGAAATATGAGAGCATTTCTTCTAATGCAAAGAAGATGTGTTGATTCTTTTAGAACTATTGTGATTTTGTGATTGTAATTTGTATATTAGGACACCTGGGAGAAGACTTTTCTGTTTGAGATCGCAATTTTGCAATACTGCCAAAATGGATGTCATTTTGTATTCACAGAATTCATTCATATTTGACAGCTAATGCAAAATTGTCACTACATCTTTGACCCCTTTTAAAGTTTTAGCCAATTTGAAAATATTTCAAAGGCACAGATGGCTTAATAAAACCAGAGATACTGTATTATGAGATACTGTAACCCTACCGTCTCTGATAAAACCATATCAAAACCATATGAAGCGGTAAAACATGGAAGTTTCAGATAATAAGCTTGAGGATGGGTTAGCAAGTCTTTCCTCAAAAAAGCATGTGTGCAAAAAAGTTTGGGCCAAGAGTAAGGTGTTTCCCATTCTAATCCCACAGCTAGAGAGGATAGGCCTAAAGTATTACTGTATGCCAAAAAGAGTTTTTTGGACTTGTTTGTGTTCACATCTGCAACCACAGGATGGCAGCGTTTGCTAAGCATTGCATCCGACCAAGTAGAATGAAACAGCAAACACTGAAAAACATGATTAAATGCAATCTGTTCATTATACATTTTCTGTTTCAGAAAACAAATGGATTGTGGATTGGTTAAATAGTCACAGAAGGGAAATTTGTTTTTTTAAAAAAGTTACGACAGATTTGTCAGATAACACATGCAGATTTACAGCTTCGTCCCTTTATGCATCTTTGGCAGTTAAAGTTCTTTCAGAGGCAGCCCCACCAAAGCAAGCTCTCTCTCTCTCTCTCTCTCTCTCTCTCTCTCTCTCTCTCTCTCTCTCTCTCTCTCTCTCTGTCTCTAAGCCTCTTCTTTAAATAATTACAGACTTCTATGGTATTGCATTACCCTTGTGCCAAAAGAGACAGATAGACAAACAACGATAGAGAGAATGTGGGGTAAGTTAGAGGAGACACATACAGAGAGAGAGAGAGAGAGAGAGAGAGAGAGAGAGAGAGAGAGAGAGAGAGAGAGACGCACACATACACACACACACACACACACACACACACACACACACACACACACACACACACACACTACTCAAAGCAGACAGATGGGGGGAGAGAGAGAGAGAGAGATTTCTCTTTTTTTCTTTATATAGTTTTGGCAAGAATTTCTCTGTTTCTGACTGAGGATGAAAACAAACAGACAAGATAATCAAAACAATTAATTTTCCTCTTCTCATTTCCATATTTCTGTTTCCACAAATATTTCTGTGGCTGTCAACAGGTCATGCATCACTGTCATCTGCCCATCACAGCTGGAGAGGAAATGAATTGCCAAAGACAGGATGAGAATGTGATAAGGCGCACTCTCTCTCTCTTTCTCTCTCTATGCCCCTACCTCTCTCTCTCTCTCTCTCTCTCTCTCTCTCTCTCTCTCTCTCTCTCTCTCTCTCTCTCTCTCTCTCTCTCTCTCTCTCTCTCTCTCTGCCTAACACTCCCAATTTCACCCTCATACAGCCTAGTCATCTCTGACTTTGGAGCTACAATAAAGTTGTTTTAAATTGTTTTGGTATAATACAGTAAGATAGGTTTGAAATCTTTTGTGACAATTAATTAAGTAGATTTTGCAGTAGATTTTAACCTTAATTTTGATACTAATGTTAGAGTGGCTTGTTTTGTTTTTCAGCCAATTTGGGTCAATCAATACCAAAACAAAAGGAATGTCTCTGTTTCCACTCCATCAGGGAGTCAGCACTACAGACAGACCTACCCAACAGTTAGCCTGATTGCCATCCACTTTCAAAGCTCTGCAAGATTTTGGTCTGACCAAGAGCCTGTACAACAAACGTCTCCCAAAGCGCATGGTTGACCCGCCCCCCCCTCAAATGCCTGGGTTTGCTACTGGTCGATGTCAGAAAATGCTGTGCCGAAGCTTAAACCAATCACACCACTCTTTCAGTAACAGGACTGAGTAACGTCACTGCCTTGAACACGCCTCTACCCAGGGCTGTTGAAGCTGATTTGTTCCCGACAAAGTGGGTGGAGTTCCCGATCTTTCGGGAGTTCAGAAACGCTGTGTAGATTAGTAGCTGGCCAGACCAACGAACGACCACGCTGAAGGTGTTACAACACTAGGAGGGCGTGCCAGGCTACCCGACAGTCAGCTATATAACAGAACACAGTATCTCTGGGACTTGTGGACAGGGCAGAATTAAACACTGCATAAGACTTGATATGAGAGCAAATCTCTGTTTCTCAGCCTCCAAACGCCATCATTAGAATGCCTAATCAACTCCTAGTGCACTTGTGCCGCTAGCCATGTATGTCTCTCGACGCTGACATCTCTCTGTCTCACACACTAGTGAGGCCGTGCAGAGTTAAGGATGCAGGAAACACAGACACAGACTTCCACCCTATTTAAAGAACATGGGAGTACATTATTTAGCAGGCTCAGTAGGGAAGGCAGAGAGGAGAGAGAGAATGAGAGAGAAAGAATAAGGGAGAGAGAGAATGAAAGAGAGAGAGAGAATGTGCGTTAGAGAGAGAGAGAGAGAGAGAGAGAGAGAGAGAGAGAGAGAGAGAGAGAGAGAGAAGAGCCCACTGATAGAGTGGAAAGCGTGAGAAGGCGGAGGGGTGAGAGAGGTATGGGAGCCACACTCAAGATAGCTTTGTCATCTGCAGGGGTCGAACTGCCAAAGAGAGGGATGACACCGACTGGGGGAGGGAGGGAAAGAAAGCGAGGGATACAAGTCCTCCTTCTCCTCTTCCCTCTCTCTCTCTCTCTCTTTCTCGCCTGCCTTCGGGACTCCTCAAGGACAGACAGCGGCTGCTATTTACAGGTTCAACTCATTTCAGAGCTCCATTTGGAGGCTCCCAGATCATTTCAAGATGCAATCTCAGACCAGTCTGTCTCCACCTGCCACCCATCTCATATTTGATGGAGTGCCACTGGTACCTCATCAGCCTCCCTCCCTCCCTCCCTCCCTCCCTCCTTCCATCTCACTCCCTCTTGTCTTTTTTTATTTTCATTTTTTTCTTTACCTCTCTGTTGTTCATAAAATGTCTCTTTTTCCAAGACTATTTCTATCTGCCATTGTGTCTCTGTCTGGTTCTTTCTCTGTGTCTCATCTAAAGAATAGCGCTTAGCTGCAGGTACTCACCCGTCACCACCGCTAAAGGCTGCTGTGGCTGCTGCTGCTGCTGCTGCTACTGCTGCTGCTGCTATTGCACTCCATTTCAGAGCAAAAGGCCACTGAGAGGACTAATGGCTTTTAAGGCTTGTTCACTCCTCCTCCTCCTCTACCTTTCATTTATTTAGCTGTGGAAGCCCGGTCCGGCCGAATTCCTGAATTATAAATGAGAGCCATTGCGCGGCCATCTTTTATTTTTAAAGGCTCTCTCTCTCTCCCTCTCTCTTTTTCTCTCTCTCTCTCTCTCTCTGGGCCCATAAACACCTCTCCAGGTTCCAGCCTTTATGCTCTACATGGCAAAAGACTCCATCACCCCCTCGCCTGTCATAATGGAGCGACCGTAGCACCTCTCTCTCTCTCTCTCTCTATCTCTCTATGTGTGTGTGTCTCTGTCTCTTTTCATCTCATCTCTTTCTCCAGCTCTTTTCAACTCTGTCCTCTTATGCCCATCAACCTGAACCTACCTCACCTCTTTTATTAAGCCTGCATGATCCACATTTCAAACAGACCACGCACGCGCACACACACACACACACACACTGAATATGACTGATTAAATAATGTGTAAAAAGAATAGTGGGGCAGTACTCATACGATCACAATGGACATGCCAACATTGCTATTAGCTGTGGTTGAACAGGCAGGCACTCTTAGATTCTCTGCTCCTGATTGTGATCATATGGCAGTAATGGTAGTAGTGGGGGTAGCTAGGCTATAGACTAGGGAATAAATCTTCTCAGATTATTTGGACTGGCATGTCAGTGTTTGTGGCTAAGGGTGTTTTATGGCCTTTTCGTCCTGCTGGGAAGGCGGCCGCTGGATCACCTCTCCATAGCTGACAGACGAGGTGATGAGAGGTGGGTGGGGGTGGAGGAGAGTGTGTGTGTGTGTGTGTGTGTGGGGGGGGGGGGGCAGCTGAGGAGGATAGGCTGCTGGAAGAGCAGATCGTATTAGCATCTGTGACATACGTCCACACCTATATATCTCTTCACACTGACAATAGGTTAAAGATGCATTAAGCCTACATATAAGCCAGAGTAAGAGCTATCGAGATGAGCCTCAGTAACTACTCCAACGTTACTCCAATGGATCTAGCTTACTGATCAAATCTATGCCTTCCTCAAGTTAAGGAGGGTCACTCATGTAAAATATTATGATTATGACCATTGAAGAGAATGTTTGCAGTTATTATAGCTACAGTATATGGCTATTTTAGCATGTTTTTTATAGAATGGATACTGTCACAAGAGAGCCAGAGTCTACTGTCTCAAGAACAAGCCTTAAGGCAAGAGAAGAAAGCCTCCTTCGGAGCATGAGCTTCAGAGTAACTTAGAAGTTAGAAAAACTACACACACACACACATACACAGAGAGAGAGAGAGAGAGAGAGAGAGAGAGAGAGAGAGAGAGAGAGAGAGAGAGAGAGAGAGAGAGTTCAAGCCTTTGGCTCAGTTGTTATGCATGCCAGACTGAGCTGTGCGGAGCGGAGAAGATCGAGCATCAATGCTGGTCATGTGCCTACAGTCGTGCTCTGAATCTGCTCTGCATTTAGCAGTATTATCAGATGGATCCTGCTTAATAAACCTCACTGACCTTGCTAACTTTACCCTGAAGAGACAACCACACTCTAATGCTCTGATTTGATATCTGTGAAAAGCATTTCGTTTACACAGACGAAAGACAAGTCATCATCTAAAAACCACTACTACTCATGGCAGGAATGATGATGCAGGTTGACTATCCGTTCATGAACAGTGTTACATGATATGCTATATGTGCTATCGCAGCCTTAACAGGTATGTGTATTTGTTGACAGATGAGTCTCTGTATGATGAAGAATAATGGTCAATAAATAATAAAGTGAGATTGCATTAATGGATTACTGACATGTAACTTCGGTAGCCTAAAGAGTTTACTCCTGCA
Organism: Sardinella longiceps; assembly: GCA_027497455.2. Classification (NCBI taxonomy): domain Eukaryota; kingdom Metazoa; phylum Chordata; class Actinopteri; order Clupeiformes; family Clupeidae; genus Sardinella; species Sardinella longiceps. The sequence continues at coordinate 10,065,761 of JAODXP020000021.1, read as the reverse complement.
TATGAAGGTGTTCACTCCTGGCTTCTTCATGAAGAAACACACTCCTCAATGTCAATTCAGGTATTTAATGACAAAGATGAAGAAGCCCTGCAGCAATACACCAAATAGCACCATGAGCTAAAATGCTAATTCTTCATCTACACCAAAATGCCTAACAGAAATGACAAAAGCAACTTCACTAAACTACTCAACCATAATGATGATAACAAAAATAATATGAGACTTACAGTAATGATGACATGACTTCTTAACATACTATCCCTAGTGGCCGGGAGTAAACTCTTCACAGCCCTAATTGTGGTCCTTTATGAATGCAATTCTTGAATGGGCTATTAAGTTAATAACAAGTGTACTATTTTAAGTTTCAACTATTCAACTATTCTGTTCCTCAAAGGACAGAGAGGCACCTGGCAGTGCCTCCATCGTCTCAATACCGTCTCCATCTCAATACTAGCCAGGCATGTGTGTCCATCCACACTGGTGAATGGACCTCTAATGAGCTCTACCAGAGCAGGGGGACTTCCTGTCTATCAACAGCCGCTCCTGTCCTGTAGTGTGGTACTTACCGTTCCTACTTCCCTGTCCCCCACCGGTCCGGCCCTCCATCTTATCATTGCATCTTCTCCACCACAACTCTGCACCTAAAGAACATCTTTCTAAGGCTATGGCCACACTGTATATGTTACAAAAGTGTTAAGTCAAACTTTTCTTAAAAAAAAATAATTACATTGAAATAAATGGTGGATTTTAAAAAACAAATGGCTCTGCTGCTGTGTCTGTTGTAACCAGTTCCATTGTTTATAGTGGAAGGTAATTGTTACGGCAGATAAGTCTTTGAGTTAACATGTCCAGTATAGCCTCCCTGTAGCCTTATCAACATCATCATGTGAAATCCAAAAATGACATCTTTTGTAAGCCATATGCACTAAGTAGACCATCTCTGTGGTGGGTCACCATGATTGAAGGTTTGAGCCATTGGCTAACATGGCCAATGGAGACCAGGAAACACATCAAAGTGTCCTTTTTCCAATTTGCCTTAGCTTCTCTACCATTCTATTCCTAGCTACCTAAGAGGCTTCGGAGCACAGCCCTGTCAGTCAACATCACCTTGCGGTTCCAAGAGATTTCCATTTAAGCCCCCTCCTGGATTTAAGCTGAAGCACTCAGTGTAATTCACCTCCCAACCCCTGGACTGCTGCTTTTTCAATTTATTGCTTTTAACTCTGACTTTTGCTGGTTTTCACTTACTTGGAAAGGCTATGAGGCATGCCCCAGTAAAGGGATAGCTATTCTTTGTCTGGAGAAAGGCCTTTTACATTTCAAAAGATCTTGTGAAAATGCTTTATTTCCGATAGATGTTGGCCATGTAGATTTCATTTGCGCTCTATTGAACTCATCTTCATTTTGCTTTGGCAAAGAAAAGTATAAGGATTGTGTGTAAAATAAAGATGGCAACTTTCCTCGCAGGTCTTATGCCTCTCAATAATTGATGTCTCGTAAGAACCATGGATGAAGTCGTCAGCCATTTCATCAGATCCCAACCCCCACACCCTGCCCTGTTTTTGGCCCTGCCAGGGGGAAAGAGAGAGAGAGAGAGAGAGAGAGAGAGAGAGAGAGAGAGAGAGAGAGAGAGAGAGAGAGAGAGAGAGAGAGAGAGAGAAACTCCCCCCGTTACTGACTGTAACCTTGTGTGGTATTAAGGGGAAGACATCAAATAGAGAAGGGCAGCCGAGGAGGGACTCTGGGCTGAGTTATGGGCTGTGTGCTCATGTGAGTGTCTAAGGCAAGTCCTTAATGAGCTGTCCATCACTGGCTGAGGGGAGGCAAGAGAGAGAGAGAGCCTTGCCTGCCTCCCACTGCTGTCTGTCTGTCTGTCTGTCAGAGGTTTCGAGGAGGGGTGAGATGAGTGCTGAGGTGCCTATAGGCAGGACTCTGGAGGAGCAGAGGCAGCAGAGCACAAAGCGTGTCACACGGGGCCATGCTGGGTGTCACTCAGTGTCACACACCTTTTTCCCACGCTGCCCTTTTTCCCTGCACATTTTGCAGCGTTTACACACAAAACTGGAAGATTCTTTTTTTTTTTGGCAAAGACACGGAAGTAAGACATAGATTGAGACTACATCTCATTCATCTCTGTAGAAGCCATGGTTCTATGAGAAAGAAAACTGTAATTGGGTGTCTGAGTTGAATTGTCGGCAGTTCATTTGTTGTTAGCAGTATGTATTACAGTATAAGAATGTTACTCTTTTCTGGGTTAACTTTGCAGTCTACTGATTGTTTTTTTTTTTTATCTCACCATACAGCCATTACAAAATTAAGGAGATTTTTTTATTTTTTTATTTTTTTATTTCATGTCTGGCTAGCCCTTGCTAAACATTTCAGATCAGATCAAAAAGAGCTGGATTATAGCACATCAGTCAGGGCTCACTGTTTTTATTTCATTTAGGGAAATCATTTTTAGATACTCTAGGCAGTCTCCATTAAAATGCTAACCTCAGGGTCACACAAGGTATCCAAAGTAGTTTGAAGTAAAGTATCTTGGAATGGCTGACAAATTAGTTGATGAACTGCACTTAAATAGTGCATTTTCTCAAAGTGCTTTAAAGTAGCACTATCATAGACAGACAAACACACACACACACACACACACACACACACACACACACACACACACACACACACACACACACACACACACACAAACTCAAACAAAACCACTAACTTCCATGCAATCATTCATTTAAGATTTCGTGACTATTCCAGATAATAATAGAAATGTCCGAGCAATAGAATTTTATGTGCAAAGACCATTGACAGTACAAAACAGTCCATCACAGGAATAGATGTTGTAGTTTTGTCTGGAGGATTTTGTTTGTTTGTTTGTTGCATTTCTATTTTTTTATAAGTGTAAACACAATTAGCTATGTCCCTTTCTTTCATTTACTTGACTTCACCTGTTCATTTGAGGTCGGCCTAATTTGTCATCTTTCCAATAATATCTGATATCATCAGCAATGATACCGCAAAACCAACCAACATTTTAATTTGAATGTTTTAATTGAATTTGGAGACAGCTTATAATTAACATTAAATAGTGAGGCTATATGTCAACAAGGGAGCATGCAGGATAGGAGACTTTTAGTCAGGTTCAGTAAGGTTTCCACTGATGTGTGCTGAACAAATGAAAGCTTAAATATTTGTGCACATGGCCCACTTGTTCAGTGTGTGCTTCTGCCTCAGAGGGCAGTGAGCTTTCATCCGTGCCCTAAGCTCAGCCTGCCCCCCGAGACCACATGGCAGGTCTCCACTAAAAATCTACCCTAGGATAGCCTATAGCCTACGTGTCCAATGCCAATGACTAGCAGTACAGTATATGTATTTGTATATAGAGTACTGTATGTAGCCTATTTCAGATATTATTGACCAAACTTTAGTAATTATGTTGATTTTATTTTGTGAGAATAAATCAAGTAAAAGTATCTCAAAAGTAGGTACACTCATACATCTGAAAAATAAGATTGAATGAATTAAAAATGAATGATTTAAAATGGCTTTTATAGCGTTTTGGAACCAAACCCTTCGTTTCTGTTTTGCCTTTAATTCGATAGGATAGTAAAGAGAGTGACCGGAAATGAATGGGAGAGAGATGGGTAGGGATCCAAAAATGTTGAAAGAGATTTTAAAATTGTGTAAGATTTGACAAAATGGGGGAGTTTTAAGACTCGTCATGATGACTGTACATGCCCACAAGTTTAAATGAAAAGTTCAAAACACAGAATTCTCTTTGAATGGCCGGCTATATGCTACTGCTAAAATGTGCTTCGTTTGGGAAACTGAAACTCTCTAATTGGAATAAGAGATTAACTACAGTAATGTGCATTTAGTCAAGCTGCGCACTGAGCCACTGACTGATGCTTTTTGAAGATAAGATAGCTGATTGACCACCCAGCCCGTACCTCCCACCCCCTTGAGGGTATGCAGTTTACCAGGAAGTGTTATTTTTATTGGGAAAACAGGACGGAGGGGAATTGAATTCTGGCACATTGTGTCATGGCATATAGCAAGAAAGTCTGACTACTGAAGTGCCCATAAAAATGGAAATACTCACTTGGGCTCTTTCATGTTGTCAAGCTGTTTATCCCCACTGTGGAAGAGGGATTCTTTAAAACTATATCTAAATATATTCATGACAGTACAGCTACTGCCTTTTATCTGAAAAAAAAAACTTGCCATGCAGATGAATGTGGAGTGGCCTTTTTACTTTGTTACTCTGGGGAGAAAAATCCTGGATTTGTTTAAGAACCGGATTCTCAGGAAGATCAAAGAAAGGATTTGCAGACATGCCTGGAATTCTGAGTCTAAAATTACACTAAGCAAAATTAAAAACTGAAGCTATTTGTGGTGTGCTGAAGGAGCTGTGATCCAGACGGCACACACAACTTACTGTATGCGACACTCTTGGCCACAGAGCACTGAAGAGAGACCAAAGGTGTCCATGCACAGGCTGTGCGTGGTGCTGCTCATAAACATTGGTCTGACAGCTCTGATAATATATTCAATCCAATTCAATTCAATTCAGTTTTATTTGTGGAGCACCTATACAATACAGTAGCCTAGTAGCACTTTACAGACAGTAGTGAGGAGCACCCACTCACGAGTAACAGGGCCAAGGACAAACTCCTTTTCTATTTGGAATCATTCTTTTTAGCAAGAAACCTTGAGAAGATCCATGACATGGGATCCATTGTGAGAAAACAACATCAGGTGCACACAAAACAAGCAAGGCCAAAGGGTTGCCTGTGCGTCTCCTATGGTACAGCACTACTGTAATGAGTGCATAATTCAACCTCCATCACCCTATTATGAATAGCTAGGTTTGCACAGTGTTAATTTTCATCATATGAAACAGCGGTGCTGTGAGAAGAAAGAGCTTTGATGCTGTGGTAAAGAATTTGATGCTTTGGTACAATAATTTTCTTGAGTTTTTTTTTTATGGTGAGCCACGGCCAGGTGTACTTTGAGTCCACCGTGTACATTCATCTCTGTGTATTTTGGTGGCTGTGCTTTATTTGCCGTCGGCAAAATGAATGTTGTGACATTCATATTAATGTTAATTTAATATAAATTAACCAGGAGCTGTACTGTACATACACACACACACATATATACACACACACACACACACACACACACACACACAACCAGATTTTACCGAGAGGCATAACTGAACCATGTTTATTTATTCCGATATAAAATGTGACTTTTTTGTAAACCATTAGATAGGTGTATTATGCACACAAACACATAGCTCCAGCATGGGCTGACACTATTTGCCAGAGGGCCATTCAGCACTATCATAGTTGTTAGGAATAGGTCGAACAGAGGCCCAAGGGCAAGTTAAGCTCTGCTGAAAACCTGTCTAAACACAAGAGCGCCAGTCAACATTACCAACACTATTCTGTGACATTCTGCACATAAAACACTAGATAATGACTGTGATTCTCATGATGATGGTGTCTAGGCGATGTATGAGAAAAGTGTTTTTAAATAAGAGTATTGCAGAATTGCAAACAAAACGCAAAGCGGCAAATCATAATATCCTTGAGGAGCGTATAGGAGGAACATATACTTTGTTATCGACTGTGCTGCTCAGTCCTGACATCTCTGGCAATTGTTTATATATTGACTGATATTTTCAACAAATTGCATTCTATTTTTATGCATTATCTTTCAAAATAAAAAAATCCTTCAGTTGTCATGCCAATTGTCATTTAATTTAATGTGTATACAATAAACTGACACATTGCAAATTTGTTTGTAAATCTCCCCAAACAGAATGGGTGATCAGAAAGGATGATCAGTGATTACAATAAGATGCCAAGTCATTCAAACTTGTTTGAAATGTAAAACATCTGAAGTCAAGAAGAATGTTGAGCACAGTAAAGGAACACATTCAGAATGCTTCTGGGGTGGAAATCTCACCCAATGAGGTGACATAGCTTTCATGCTCCTCTCCTCTTGTGGCCCCGTTCAAAAAGCTTGAAAAGAATTTGAGCTTGGCTAGGTGGCCTGTTTGGAAATATTTCAGCTGTAGTGATGCAAAAAATGGATTCTGCCACAACAAAGTCCAAGCAACTTTCTTATGAGGTGAATCATGGAACCATGGTGCCAACAGGAAGGGAATACAAAATTAAGTGGTGGCGTATTAGGACTAGCCTGACATAGCCCGACCATAATACTGCTGTTCATCTGTATTCATGGTCTGGAGGTTCTTTAACCTGACGCGATTATACTGCGGGGGGGAGGGCATTCAGTTCTGGTTTGAAACGATTGGACAGCTCGTCTAATCAGCTTCGCTTATTGACCGGTAGACTCTCTACCGATGTAAACACGCCCCAGAAGACCGTTCCCAGACCATGGATACGGATGAACATTCGTATTATGGGCGGGCTATGTCAGGCTACATTAGAACTGCATTTGTGACAGGTTTGTTATATTTGAGTCCTGGACGACCAGGATTTGATTTGACTTCACTTGGACTTGCTTACTGATGACTCGAAGTTGTACTTGGATTTGTGTATTTACTGTGTTCAGATTCGAGGAAGGACTCAGATTTTCAAATGTAATAACGTATAAGATACAGCTTAAGATATTGACTATTAGAAGATTAACCATAATGAGAATGCATGAAGGTACAGGGATTTAAATGGTTCAAATTATAAAATGACAGCATTCCAAAAAGGATTTGTATGATTTGTATCCTACATCTTGAAATCATCTTAAATCAATGTTTGTTTTTGTGTTTTTTTAGATATACTGTGATGTATATGTTATAGTGGTGTTTTCGCTCCTGTAGGCTTGGCAGGGAGGCCCTCTGAGGCAAATGATCATGTGGCCTGCGATAAAATATTTGACACCCCTCCACCAAAGCATTGTGTGTATATAGGTAACCAGCACATGCCACGACAACTCAACAAGTAGTGCAATGGATCTGTCTGAGCTGTTGAGCATGTTGAAAAAGTGCATTTAGGTGTGGTGATGTAGTGGACCACAGGTCTTCTAAAATGACACAAAATGGCATTGACCAAAATAGCAGTGAGACTGTGTTTTCCTTTGTGGCATTGTGAAAATGTGTTTAGTTTGATGTGGATGAAGAGGATCAGCATTGACTACTGACTTTATGACATCACCATCAAAGCCTGGATCCTTTGGAACTCAATAAGTCCGATTTGTTGTTTTTCTTTGTATTCTGATGGTATTAAATCAATAGTGTAATGCAAGCAACTTTAAGGGAGTTGCAATTATGTCGCCATGTTGTTATATCTATTTCAGAATTGTAATTCAGATCATGTAGCCCTCCTTAAAGTCCCACTGTAAACTACTCCAGTTTCCTTCATCAGAAGATGATGAAACATTACCTTATTTCCAGAACCAAAATAACCAGGGTATAGTCAATAGAACTAAGCTCTAATCAATTTGGGTCTTTCATTTACATGTATACAGAGTTTTAGCCACTTCAAAAGGATACTTTTTAAAGAGGAGATATTTCAAATGGTGGATTCTATGGAAACGTGTTAACACAATTTATTAAAGAAAAAAGATAAAAGTCAGTTCATAAAAATATCTAGGCACATGTAAACATTCCCTTATTTCACAAATAATTTATGTCCCAGCCTCTCTTTTCCACAGTGTTAATTTGTCTTTGTGGTCCAGGGATATCTGCAAGGCCCATTCAAATGTTTAATTTCAGCTACAGTCACTTTAGCTTAGCCTATAATTAAATGCACAACTCAATTTGAATTAATGGCACCATATACAATTCCATTAATAGCACCATCTACAATTAGTCAGACACTACATCTTGGTGCTTGTTAAGGTCTTTGACTTTTTATTTCCCTATACCTTCCCCTTAATTCACCGCCCTTTATTTTTTAGTCTTTAGTCAGTGCAGTACATTTCTGTGCAAAGGGTTGGATGCTCAATACCTCTACTGTGAACATTGGCAGCCAGTACACATGCCCTGCATCCAGAGCAGATTGATAGCTTCACCAATGTTTAAACTTTAACGTGACAGAGAAACAATATAACTTGGGGGTAATTCCAGTAAAATCAAGAAAGTGAGAACAGCTAGGCTCCATATTGCAATTCAGCTGATTAAGAGTCTACAAGGTGCAACAACGCTCTGATCTTTGTTTTCTTGCCATATGTGGTCAAATCTTTTTTTCATTTCTACCTTAGCTTTACTTTTAAAAAAAAAATCTTATTTGAAGACTTAAGACCTCACCTCTTTTGTTAGTTTTATAATGAAGTGCTGTTTTTTAAGCTCTTTGATTTTTGTCATGCTAATATGAAAGAAAGGCTTGAAATCATGAGTTCAGCTTCTCCCTTACCCCCCCCCCCCCCCCACTCTCTCTCTCTCTCTCTCTCTCTCTCTCTCTCTCTCTCTCTCTCTCTCTCTCTCTCCATAGGTGCAGTCTGAGTTGACTGCATCACAAAGCAAATCCCATTAAAAACAAACAGCACTGACAATGGAACAAAACAAAATCCCCTCGGGAAGATAAAAAAAAAGATAACCAAAAAAAAAAAGCTTCATTTGCAGTGATTCATATTTATAAGTGACATGTTTTTCAATCTCTCCTCTGTTGTTTTCCTGCAGATAGGCTATGATCAAATGTATCTGACCCTTTCAAAATTGCCATGTCACTGTAACTGAAGATGAAGGCTTTGGAATGCAAATAGGCTGGCAGGACGTGAGCTGTGCCCTCAGGCTATGCAATGTGTTGTAATATTCATGAATGAAATGTCATGTCAGAATGCTAAATAATTATGACCCCTGAAGCAGGAGGCTGCAGACAGGCCATACCGCACATACCAGCCGTGTGCTCCACGGATTTATGGTTCTGTTTTTATTTTCATTTTTCACACTATTTTTATTTATCAATTCACAAACTGCAGTGAGTCTTTTTTGGAGGCTGAAAAGGGCAAGTATGGGGGTGCAGAAATGGCTATGGAATACAACTCCAGTATCCTTTCCTATTTGCCCATGTCAATATGTGACCTAGAGACTATATCACTTAACATCATGATGCACCTTGTCAGTTTTAAACATGCCATTATACATATTCAGGGGCTGTAGGCTATTGCTATTAATCCCTCTCACAATGTGTAAAGCCGTCCGCACACCGGCTCCGACAGCATTGCGGAGCAGTTGCCTGTGGAATCAACAATGGATATCCATGGATGGCGCCGACAAAATAGACAATCGTAATTTACAATCGACGGCGGGAGAGTTCGGCGCTGGTGTGCGTGGTTGCATTGAAAACAACGGAATAGAATGATGGAAGTGGAGTGCTCAGCACTGTGTCGGGGCCGGTGTGCGGACGGCTTAAGTGAAATATCAGGGTCATCATAGGAATAAAAACAAACTCATTATGTAATAGAGAAGCTTAAATGCGCTTCAAGTGACTAAAAAGGCAGACCAGATATTTATCTCCACAAATTGTTTTAATAGGACCAGATATTTTGAGTCAAGTGTGAAATTACTGATCAAGCATTTTGCATTGTAAAATCCACTCTAACCTGTGTGAAAACTTGACAGTAAAACCGAAAAGTTTCGACAAGGGCACTTAAAATGAGCTTTCATGTCAGTATTTCATGTGTAGTATCCTGTTATTTTCTGACAATGCTGTCAAATCTATGGTGCGCTGCCTCTTGAATCCTGTCCATCATTCCATGTCTCATACCAAGCACAGCCAAGTAACCCCCAAGCAATCTTTGCACTAAAAACATTCTGTCTTTTGTTCTTGACTAAATGCCCATGGCAGTAGCATAGATTGACACACATCAAGGGAGTCATCTGTCACATCAGGATTCAAACATGATTTGTGCTTGCTGCAACACGGGGTACTGTCATATTTACAGTGACATTTTTCTGATTCAGGGCAATGTGGCAATGCAGCTTGATCTCCAGGCTGGCTAAACTCTAATACTATTAGCTATTTATTATTCTACATGGAGGAAGGTGGAACATGTCCAGACTGCACAAGATGTATCAGTTATACTCTACACTTCTCTCACTATGACCATTGGATTGATGCCCACTGAAGGTTGGTAGGTATGTAGTCATTTTATTCATATCAAATAGTCTACTTGAAGTTCATAGGCTATTTGATATGATACATTTTGTGTCTCATCCCAGCTGTCTGCCATGTCCTCTTTTCAAGCTTTGTTGCACATCCATTTGACAATGATAAGCTTCGAAACATGATGGGTTGTTTAGTTACATCTGGGCCTAGGGTACTAGTTTAGGCCTGGGCCTCTCTCATATCTTAAACTTTAATTCAGCACAGAACTCTGTAAACATTATGTTGGAGTACATGGAGATGTCATGGTTTTGCACATCCCTCCATTCAGAACATTCTCCTTTTGACACAGTCAGTGCATGAACCTAACTCTTTAAGTCTCTAAGGGGCAAGGGAGGCTTGGCTGCTTCCTAAATGGCTGTTGTTGTGTAGGCTACTGCAGCCTGTGGTTGACCGTCAGATGACCTTGCTTCCACCCTAACAGCTCTCTCAGATATGACGTAAGTAATGATTAACTTGGTTCTAGTCCCGGGAACATAATTACTGTAATAGCGTGACTACAGTAGACCTTTAAGCTACTGCATAGCAATCAGTGCCAAAGGATGTAAATATCATTGTAATTCATAGTTTAAGGACAAAGACTGTGCTGTCATGTATTCATTTGTTTCATTTGAAGCAAATATGTTGTCTTCCGCACAACTTTTAGAATCCATTGCCTGAATTCTGAATTCCAATGGTATTCCTGACTGTTCTTCAATTATAGTCAGGTTGGCCAGCTGCTGAGAGTCAGTCTACCTTTAATCATTCCATACTCATCTACGATTCACTCCTTCATACAGTCTGGAACACTGTTATTGGAATTTGTTTCTGTTTAGAAATGAGGTATTCTGTGTGCTGGAAGTTCAAGCTCTCATCTGGCTGTCAAACTTCCAACTTCCGCTTTCAGTAGCAAAGAAACCGCTGGCTATTTTCTATCTGTTTTGACATTGTAGTGGTAATGAGTCCTCAAGATCATGGGTGTTAATGACAGGCCGATTTTGTAAAGGTAATTTGAAAGTAGGGGGGAGAGTAATGAACGAGTCCCTATACTGTTCATACAAGCTTCACTGGACTACAACTCAGCAGTTGAGTTCTGTGTCACCGCTCTCAACTGTTGCTGATTGGCTTGAACCAAACAAGGTGGGTTGGGTCAGACTATGTACAAGACCGAAATCAAATTTTGGGCCAAAGAATGTAGGATGGTGTCAACAGGGTAACAAAGTTGTCGAATTTACGTCCACTAGGTCAGAAAAGACCAGCAGCTTTCTAAAACGGTGAGACAGACAGGTGTGCACCAGAATACAGTAACATCCTTCAAATGAATGGCTTGTAGGTTCTACTGATAAGGCGTGTATAACTGAAGTCGGTTTGGCCACTCACAGGACTGGAAACCACCACCTCATCGACTATAACATACCAATGGGAGTGGAAAGCTCTAACCACAAAGATGAAAAACCCAGGCTTCAAACTCAGTGGTTAGAAGCATTCTTTAGGTTAGGCATGTGAGGATTTACCACTTAGGCCTACTGCCGCCAACTAGCCCAGTTGGCATCCGTTATAGAGGCACGCTAATGGCTTGTGTGTTGTCCTACTGATTAAGCATGTTCTTCATCCTGTTCATCCTCTCACGGAGTGAGGGCATTAGCCAGGAAGGCTGCATGTGCATCACATTGTTCAGCCCTAGGCAGATGACTCAAAGACAATGGTCATCCAGAGGATGCAGGAGGTTGGAAGAATTTCAGGATGAATTTCCCCTACGTGCATCTCTTTGTTACAGTTGCCATGATGGCCATGAAACAGGCTTTCATAGCCTTTGAAGAAACACACAGGTTATTACCGAGTGATAACACAATCACAAAGCACAACAGCTTTTCAATAGATGTGAACAAAATTTCCCCCTGATTGTATTTTCTTTTATAATTGCCAGAGACTGAATAATGGAAGCAATAAGTACAGGTTAATGAGCTGTGTGAATGCAGTTGGTGAGGAACCATTTTTATCTGTCAGTGCAGTCGCACTAAACTAAACACATGGCAGCGCACATCAGTTGTCTCATTCTCGTTCTATTTTCTTTACCTTGCAGAAGCTCTATAATTAGTTAAGTATATCATGTTCAATCTTATACACAAGGATGGCAGCTGGCTAAGGGACTTTATGATTAATTCAAGTCTAATTTTGCTGAGGTAATCAGAGATATGCAAGCACAAATTAAAAAGAGATAAACAGGAAGAAGGACATACAAGTTCCCCTGAATAAAGAATGGTTGATGATGATGATGACATGCACTTTGCACTTTTACTCTTACACTCTTTGCCTTGACATAGACTTTCATAGCCTGTGTAGAAACACACAGTTATTACCATGTGTTCACACAATCACAAAACAGAAATGAATACAGTAGTCACATCCAAGATGGCTCATTCAGGGGTGGAAGCCTGCTGAGCCAAGGAGCTCAGTGGGTCTCGAATGTAGAAGAGGCGTAACTGTAGGTGAGAGACCCAGACTAAAGAATTTGGTGATGGTGGGTAGAATCTTTGCAACTCACACTTTTGACAAGGCCCTGTCCCAAGACACAACTTCCTAACATGATAGTTTTGACTACTGTAAATCTGGAGTTACGACTATAGGCAACAACTTTTTCACTTGGAATGTTGTGTATTTCTGTCTGAGTAACTCAATCTTAGTCATCAATTTTATTCTAAAATTATTTTGGAAGTATTATCATCAGATTTGTGAATATGACCATTATTTATGCTTACAGACTTTACTTTGGTCACTAACTGCCCAGGGACTGAAATAAGCATGCTAAACCTGGCACAATACAATAATGTTTCTATTGTACAGTGTTCTTGTCAAAATAAATAAAAATCAAATCAAATCAAATCTCATGGCTCTTATCATTTCGAGCAGCACTATGTGCAATTACCTCAATTGTCAGTCTTGGATCCCTTGACCAATAGGCTATTTACACTAAGTGAAAAAACTACTGCCTACTTAAAGCGCCTGCCCTTTAAGTAATAAAGTTTCGTATTTTCCTGAGGGAGCAATTGTGAAGAAAACCCATTTCCATCCATCACTCAGTTATAAGAAAGCTGAGAAAATGGCTTTGAAAAAATGTGAAATTAACTTAACTAATTATATAGCAACTGCCCTCATACAAAAATAGCACAAATGAGAAAACCTTAAGACAGAGGCAAGCAATTTAAATTACCATGCCTATACATTTATTCTTCAGCCATCATCAGATATGCTTTTCAATAGATGTGAACAAAATTTCCCCCTGATTGTATTTTCTTTTATAATTGCCAGAGACTGAATAATGGAAGCAATAAGTACAGGTTAATGAGCTGTGTGAATGCAGTTGGTGAGGAACCATTTTTTCCCATCAGTGCAGTCGCTAAACACATGGCAGCGCACATTTAGTCCTCTCGTTCTCATTCGATTCCCTTAGCTTTGAAGAGGCTCCATATTTTAGTACTGGTATAGGCTATTATTATTTTAAATTTTATACACAAGGATGGCAGTTGGCTAAGGGATTTTATGATTACCTCAAGTCCAATTTTGCTGAGGTAATCAGAGATATGTAAGCACAAATGAAAAGAGATAAACAGAAGACGAAGGAGTGGTGATTGTCTTTACCGACTGGTACCTCATAGGAGCAGGGTTAAGCAAAGTTACTTAGCAAAAACTGTGTACCTAACCAAAAGCCTCCTGTTATGATTATAATGTAGTAAATTTTCAACTTGTGCTGTACTATTGTTTTAAGATGTCATGGACCATTTGACAACCTGTTTTACAGTGTGTGTTTCTATAGGAAGACTCAAAAATTCAACACAAAACAGAATAAGGAATCTTAAAGTGACATGATATATCTCCAGAAGGTACCATATGGCAAGAAGTAATAAAGACACAAAAAAAGCATAACTTCAGTAACATCTCCAGCGTCTTTCAATCTAAGGGTTTGAGTTGAGCAGTCTGCAATGCATGTATTTTTTTAACATTATGCTGACTTCTTTTTTCCATACTCTCATAGTCCATAAAAATAAAATACCCTTCAGTATAAACCGAAATACCCTCAAGGAAACCTATGAATTATACATCTTAATGACTTGTTAACTCTGGAGGGTTGAAAAAGAAATCTAATTGCAGAGGCATGAATGTATTTACTCTATCAATTTGAGTAAAGATTATTTCATCAATAATAAAGAAAAAATCTCCAATGGGAAGACATGTACTGTATAGGCCCACAGTACATTCATGGTTTTGTTGTGGGAATCCTGATGCTGTTGTGCATGCTAAAGTAACCTAAGTAAGTGGAAATGTCTCTCCCTCTGCCCAGAACACTACTCTCATTACTCCTGATTTAATGTATCTGGGCTCTGGAGATGCAATCTAGAGGGAGATTCTCTTCCTAATGATAGATTAATGCAAACATTCCCAGTGACTAAGATGTATGTTCAGTTAACATCACAACAAGGAAATGAACACTCTGGGAAGTAGAGAGAGATGGGGCTAACCAATGTGTACCATAATTCAGATTATTTGTGTATGGAAATGCAGGGAAATGGTCATGCTAATACCAACAATGATAATGATTTTCTTGCTTCACTGACCTCATTCTGTTCACTTGCATTAAATGGTAACCAATTTAATTGTATTCCTACATTACCGGTAATTCCAATTTCCAATGAGAGTTTTATAGAATTGATTCCAATCCATCCATCCATTCAGTAGTGCAGAGGGGATTCAATGTGCTGAATTAGTAAGGCTAGAATTAGATTAGAATTTATTTATTTGATTTATTTGATATATTTAATCTTTATTAAAAATCATTTTTCTCTTCCAGGCGCATTGACAGGATGTCAAGAGAAATAAATTAGAACAGCTGACAACTGAGATGTGGTGTAGATTTTACAACACTGTTATCAGAAAAGCATGTCTCTTCCTTCACTCAGATCAGGGTGTTTCTTCCCTGTTTTGGAACTTGAATCTCACCTGATGGATATTGCACTGTAAGCTCCTCCTATTCCACACACCCACCCGTGATCTCTCCATAGGAGAGGTGTTCATGAAGGCTTGCTCTTATCACAAATTCAGGTCTTTGGTATTTTTGGCCCTCAACGGTGCCTTCCAGGCAGCGCTACCTTCAAGGCACTACTCAACTCAACTCAAGGCACTACTCAACTTGAGGGGGTTAGGGTTAGGAATAGGGTAAGGGAAGGGCCTTTTAGGCTGTGCTGCCTGGAAGGTACAGTTGGGGGCAAAAAAATACCATTGAGCAGTTTTGTTTTGTCTGTTCGCAAGAGAAATAATTCCATTAGGGATAGCAGTTGAGCGCCTAAACATGTCGGCCAAATGAATGACCAAAGAAGCTAGCTTGATTGTCTTAATTCACTTCAATTGGGGGAAGCAGGCTTTTAACTTGAGCTAAAAGTTGATTTGCTTTTTTTGCCTTTCCTTGTCACAAGATAGTGTAGTATGTTATAATCTCATCTTTGGCCTGCTTCTTCGATCAAAACAATCACTTTTCCGCTATGTAACATCTACAACAGGGGTGCCCAACCTTTTTCAGCTTGCGAGCTACTTTTAAGATGACAAGGTCGAAAAGATTGACCACATGATTTAAAGCCCCAATGTGTAGTAGCCTTCGAGAAAAATTAAGCGCAACGCATTTCAAATTACCAGCCTGCATGCGGATGTTAGTCTATTGCCGATCTATAACCAAAACGCGAACGATATAACCATTTTCAGCTTCTGTATTCCAAGATGGCGGCAATACATGGAGAGTCTACCCCAGTTAATGTGTGTTGAAATGCGAAATTTCAAGACAATATGGACACACAGAATTAATAGTGGTGGTTAATATTTATGAGAAAGGACAAGCTTGTCAACAGGTAAAGCAGATTTTGATATTGAACATTAAAAACGTTACACATTGTACCTTTTAAAAAAAAAAATCTGCAGTTCTGCACACTGCCCCTTGCTCCAAATCTACCGCCTTTTCATATATGTTACTGTCATTAAACTGGTCCGTCAGTTCTTTACAAAATGTCATATTATGAAGCAACCACACTGACAGCTCAAAATTTTCACGATAACTTGACCTCGGCTACCGTCACTCCGCAGTAGATTTGCCGTCTACTTTCAAAAACATCCCTCATTGTACCGGCTGCGCGCATGTTAAACTTTTGCAATAGTACTTTGTGGAATGCAGCAGATGTTAATGCCAAATCAAAAAGAAACCGGAATGTCTGAGCCTTGTTTTTTTTTCTTGGAAATTTTTGGTTGGGCACCCCATGATCTACAAAAAGCCTGCTTTTTTGCGGTTTACAATTTTATCTGGTCTTGAAATCCCTCAGAGGTGGGGCGCCATGGCTCAGTGGGCTAGAGCGTCATACCATTACTCCAGGGACCGGGGTCATTTCCCAATCCCACCCCATCTCTCTCTCCAACTTGTTTCCTGTCCACCTCTAAACTGGCAAAAAGTTCAAAAAATATCTTTAAAAAAAGAAATACCTCAGAGGTGGAGGCAGAGTGTATACAATTAAAAATGGCAGCATAGAAAGAAAAAGTGTAGGATTGCAGTCATTCTAGTTCAGTTTGAGAGTACTCAATGCCATTTCAATATGTGACTACTGCCACACAAGGCAATCTTCTATGGCCAATGGAATGCTTTACATATTTTCATAAAACCTGTATATTAGTCATTGATGCAATGTGGGCTGTGGTATATGTCATATTGGTTAACATGCAGCGGCTGACAGAGAATATTTATGATATGAATGTAACCTTGGTTGTCTTGGTTCTCTTTCCACATTCATGTTCTGGCCTTGGTTCAAAAGCAGCTTCATTGCTTCAGAGAGACTGAGCTTGAGAGACTCAAATCATTGACATTACAGCAGAATGCTGTATCCTCTAATCTTTGTCTCTCTCTTTCTCTCTCTCTCTCTCTAGCACTGAAGAATGTTTATTCATTAGCTTGTAAACTCTGCCTTCAGCCTCACACCTACAGACGAATTACTGCCATGACATTGTCCTTTTCCAGTGGCATTTCATTTTCATTCTGGTCATATTATTTACAACAATTATTAATAACAATTATCACTGAATCAGGCACATTCAGTATCTCATCAATTTCTATCCATAGATTGTAGCCTGCGTAAATGTTGTGCTCGTCTTCTATGTTGTGCCGCATCATGCATGATTGATTGGCTAGTTTTTTTTATTATTATTAGCCCTATATTATATATTTTTAATAGTGAGTTATGTGAATGTCTTTATATTTACAGGAATGCAGAGATCTGAAGAGGAATGAAGTTGAATGGATTGTTACCAGAAACACAGATCCTGCAATAGCCATAGATATACCATACATATATATATAGTAGTTATATAGTCTTCTATATAGTTCTGTGGTAATAACACTGCAAGAGGCATTTGTGCTTTGCCATTATCAGACAGTATACTCTAGGTACTCTTGACATACATACTCTGTGGTCCTGTAAAGCTACAATGCCTGTCTGATCTAACTGGGGGGGAAACTGACATCAGGCCCTGTGTGCATCAGCAATGCTATTTTGGCATGGCCCCGAGACCCTATCTTGTCTATCTAGTTTCTAGGCTAGATGCTTGTAAATGGGAAAAGAAAATTGCAGAAAGGGGAGAGATGCAGCCTCTTGGAGAACAGAGACGCCTCTGTCACTATAGAATATGGAATGTTGGGGGGTGAAGAGCAGCACAAAGAAGACCTCAGAGAGAGCAGATTTCTCTGCTCATTTGCAGAGTCTTCACCTTTTCTCCATCTTACATTCATTTGGAGTTGCTAATTTCCTTTTTGTACACGGCCTTACTTCATTCCTTGAAAATGCATGCAATACAAAAGCTTCACAATTAATTGGTTCCAGTTAATACGTGTCACACCTCCTTTATTGTGTGTGGTAAAATCTCTCTCCCAAGGGCCAAGAGGCAGTGCTATTGTAATAGGGGGCCTTATCTTCAGTCAATGGAGCTTTGAATGATTTATTTTATTTACATTTTACATGTGCTGTAAAAGTGGAATCTGACCCCTTTACGACGGTGATTATGTTGTCAAAATGTTATAAAAAGGCAGCATTGACGACATCCTTTCAATAGAAAATGGATCTTGAAAGGAGGTCTGCTGTGAGTGAATGAAAGAGAGGATAGGAGAAATGAATTCATGACTGCTGTGCAGCAGCCCTAATCTATAAGCATGCTTTTGGTCCACTACAGCGGCTGAAATATACAACCGGCTGGGCACCAGAGCGCTACAGTCATTTCGGTGAAGGTATTTGGAAGGCAAGGCGCTGAATTGATCTTCTCAGTGGGATGAATAGAGACTGAATAGAGACTGATCTATTGCCTGGGCGGAGGATGGAGATGGAAGCCCTCTGCTTTCACACCTCGTACTCCAAAGCCAGGGGAGAAGCATCTGATTCCCATTACAAAACTCTTGCCTTCACAGCATGGGGCAGTTTGCTGAGATAAATTCACCATGACCGGTCAGACAAGGCTGGCGGAAGGGGCTTAGTTTCACACCTATGCCCATATCCGATGCTAGCTTGGAAAACAAAAAAAAATGTGTCAAGCAACTGTAGTGATAAAGTTTTATCAGTTTCCTTGAGAGTCCATGAATGTATGGAAGCCCATTTCTGCCACATAGGAGAGAAAATTTGGATCATGCATCTTGCAATACTATCTCGGAATTCTGAGATACTATCTCTCAATTCAAACTCGCAATTCCAAGATAGGCCTATCTCAAATTTCTGACGTAATATATCGCAATTATGAGACACTATCGTGCCGATGGTGTCTCAGAATTGTGAGATACATGATCCATATTGTTTTTTCCTACATGGCGGAAATGGGCTTCCATAAGAAATAGGTCCAATTTCTACCTCCGACAGGGTCGATATGTTTCCGTTGGAGTTTATCTGTCTGTCAATTTGTTTGCAAATTGATGGCAAAAGTAAATAGAGTCTTACGTAAATAGAGTTGTGTCTTAAATTTTGTTGCTGATCAGAGATCCAGAACACCATCTGGAGCACTCTTCTTAGAGAGCTTTTCTCTTGTGTTGACTTGTTGTAATTGTGTTGTAGCTTGAGTGTTAATCCTCTATTTGTAAGTCACTTTTGATAGAAGTGTCTGCTAAAGGCATGAATGTAAATGTAAATGTACATTTATGCACATTTGGTAATTTTGTTGGTTTCTCCCTCCCTTCCCTGTCGCCACTGGCAACAGACCAAGTGGTCAGAAGAAAACAAACAACCCAAACTTCTGTTTTTCATAGGTCTGTAAACTGTTGGTCTAGTAGTCACAAAGAATACAGATAATATGATTTCTACAGGATTGGACATAGACAGGAAACACATTTAGTAACTCAAGTAATTAGTAAGTAGGTTTAATGCTTCCCCTACTTATTAATCTCTCATTTACTGATTTGTTTGGTTGTTATGTTTGCATTACTGCTATGGGCCATGCTTGAGATGTGTAATGTCTCTCTGTTGTTAGTCCTGCAACACAATTGAAGGTTGTTGTGCAACCTTTAACCTTGAATATATTATTAAAGTGAATATGTGTGTGTATATGTGTATTCATTCAGTTGACCTGTGGCCTGTGGACCATTATCGGTGGTCCAAACATTGTCCTGTCACATCATGAATATGTTGCACAAGCACAATCTTGCGCGTGCACACACACACACACACACACACACACACACACACACACACACACACACACACACACACAAACACAGCGCTTGACCTCTATTTTTCTTTTCAGTTTTTACAGGGCATCGTATGTATAGCCTAGAGGGGGGATGTACTTGGCTGTGGTGAGAGGTTGCATAGGTGAGGCATGTTGGAGACATGCAGCTGCTTTGGGTATTTTTCTTCTTTTTCCCTCTCAATAGGTGAAAGTTTTCAGCGAAAGACCAGTGCTACATCGATTTCACCTCTGGCTTACATCTGTGCCCATGCATGCGTGCCCAAGAGAACAATGAGCCGATGTGGCAGAGGTTACTGAAGACTGCTGAAATAGGGCCAGAGTCACAGCTGGCTGGGGACCTCAGACGTAATCCGGAGTGGAATTGTCTTGCCACAGAAAAAAGAGCAGGAACTGCATCTCATTGGTCGACAGGGATCTGTGAGGTCACTGGCCTCCCACGTCTTGAGATCGGAGAGGGTACAAAGGGACAGTAAATCTCCTCAGTATATTCACGAAACTACAGCATGCTCTTAATCAACGCATTCAGGGTTAGTGACACACAATACAAATGAGTTCAGAGAGTTTTAATAAGAATACCCAATAATTGATCAAACTGCATATATTTAAAAACAAATCATATCAAAACAATCCAGTTGTGATAATTCATGGCAATTGGATTTACAGTAGAGGCTTTTGCATATGAGGTCTTAATGTTGTGGCTGTCTGTGTGTGTGCCTTTGCATAATATTGATACAGTTGAACATAATTGGACAGGAAACATGTGCGGATGCTGTTTAGACAAAATATGTGTTCCTTCATCTCATCACCAGGGTTTTCCAGCGCAGATTGGCATGTTAATGCACAAGCTTTCCATGTTCTGTTTTTCATAAGTCAGTAAACTGTTGCTATAGTCACAATGAATACAGCAAATATGATTCCTGCAGGATGGTTAGAACATATGTTACCATCAGGCAGAAATGGAAAAAAATGTGGAATTCAAGTACCTCAGAATTCTAGGTAGGCAATAACATGAGACAATTTTCGCCTTGTGTAATGTTGCCATGCACAGGTCGTCTTCTTTTAGTTAATTAAATGACTGTTGTGAATGTCACACCTCTGATGTACACGACAATGACGGGTGTTCAGAATTATTATGTAGCAGTCATCAAGAGGATTCGACATTTTATGTCATACGTTTATGTAAGTGGTCTTGTTTTATTCAATTCCCCAATCTACTCTGCTCGCTTATTGAATCCATAGCTTTATTGATGCCATCTAACCAAGTAAGCTCACCACGCTTGCATTGACAGCCTGTAAAAGTGCATCAGGGTGATTTAGTAGTCTAGTTTCAGGTGGAATTTTACCCTGTGCAGCAGCTCAACGTCATGATGCTAAATCAAATTCATCCACCTCAGAGCCTCTCTCTCTCTCACACACACACCACAAAAGAAGTGTCCAGAGATTCATGTTGCAAGTCACACTGGCTTAGAACTCAAACTCCACTCTCTACTTCATAATAAGAATAAAACATAAGCATTGAACTAAAACCTGCAGGTAAATCTGGAAGACACTGATCTATTCTTAATGGGCAGCAAACAACAGCATTTGTGTCTTTTGTTTCAATATGCTACCTAAATATTGAAAGCAAGTAATGATTTTGCACTAAGCGTTTGATGAGCTGTAGGGGGATTTATGTTGGTAGAATTTTGTTACAGTAGTCAATTAGCCTGGGAGTTCCCATGCTCCCTTGTGCGCTTACTATATTTCATTTCACTCTGCAAAGCAGCATGGTGACTATGGCCGATTTTCTCGCTTGCTTTCGGTATCCAATCACAGAACAAAAAGGGATTTGCATGGCCCTCGATTGCATTTTACGTCACATGGTGGCTCTGGTATTGGCTCCGAGCTATGTACAGACGGTATGATAGACTTTCGTAGCGCCCAATAAACGGCTCTGGACAATCGTAAACGATGCTTCCGCTACGAGAAATGCAATAGGTTGGTCTCCAGACTAAATATCACTTGTGATTTTTAGTTTAGCATTCGCCAGGCTAGTAGTCTATTAGAAAACTCTTACATTATGTACAGCACTGGACTTTTTTGCACTTACAAATAACACATATGTAATAGAAATAAATTGTTTAGTTTCAATTGTTTGAACAAACACTGCAACAAGTGCTTCCTATTACACATGCATGTAACAACCTCTTTAAGATGTCACACACAGCCTCCAGCACACATCATGAAAAATCTTCACAGTTCTCAGAACTTTACTTGATTGTGAAATATCTGTCTTGCAGAACGGTTCATTGCTCCTTACTTATAGGCAAGCAGACAGCCACTGGCCAGTAGCCTATATTGCCTCTATTTGTTTTGAATACTAATGAACCTCATCCTTTCACATTCATTTCACACACACACCACACACAACACACACACACACACACACACACACACACACACACACACACACACACACACACACACACACACACAAATAAATAAATAAATAAATAAATCATACCACGTCATGCATGAATACTTGTATTATTAGCCTACACCTTCAATTCCGATGCTCCTGGTCAGATTCTTGAAGCAGTTAAACACTGGGAAAACAGCCAATAACCTTTCACTGACAGAGTGTCTCTGTTGGTTAGGAAAGCACAGCATCTATTTAATTCAGCTCTCCCACGGCCGCCTAAGAGAAGCAGCTAATCAATTAGGAGCCAGTGAATATCTGTCAAGGGACTTCAAGATTTGTTTGTCATTGACAACACTCGCAGAGTGGCAGTCAACATGATTCCAGTGTTTGTCTTGTTGTCACGATGATCCCTGAACATAGTTCCTCTCAGACCTTTCGAATGGCTGAGTGTAGATATGACTCACCTCAAAGTAGCTCCAAAGGACTGACGCATTGAGTTTTTATTGCATATGCTGCAACAGTGAGCTTCCACAATAACCAATAGACCAGTCTTTTAAAGAAGATTTGATGCAACATGACTTCAAGGAAGACCAGGCAACTTTTTTGCCACTGTTTCAGCTATCCTCAGGTATCCTGTTTCAGGAAGAGAATTTGTTTTGTTTTGTAGCATCTCCAATTTGAATGACACAATCTTATGAAAGGTGGATAAATGCAAGTTTTATTCCCACGAGCCATCCATGACATGCACGCTGTATGCTCAGGGTGGGGGTAGGAAACCACTTCAAAATAAAATAAAATAAAACCTACTTACAGCATGACAATTAGCAAAGAAGTTATGCTGTAATGCTTTAGTAACATACTGTACCTAATGCAGCCCTAGGGTAAGTATAGTAAGTAATAAGTGTGCCTCCCCTCGCTAGTGCTGAGAAAAAGAATCTACACAGGGTCCGTTACTGAAGTGCTAGCTTAAGTTTGTGTTATCAATAGTGCTGGTAAAATTAACTGATTAACTCAAGTTTTTAATCCAAAAAATTAACTCAGATTAAAAAAATTAACTTAGATTAATCCTGATGGGTATGGTTCCACTTTAATGGCATGTATTATGTTCAATTTCAGATAGAAAATGGCTCGGATATCAAGTCAAACTTTGCAAAGATTATGGCCTAGCTCCTGAATGTGCCACAACAGAGGGTGGATGTTTGGGGAATCCGTGGGGGTAGTGGATATGTGTGAATTGCCTCATTTGAGAAGAACAAAACCAGCCATTTAACATCAGGGCCTTTCCAGGGAGGTTCCAACATAGGACATAGGACAACATAAGGATCCAACACGATTAATCATTGCAAAAATTTGTGATTGTTTTTTAATCGTTTGACAGCAGTAGTTATCAATACCAAGACAATTAGTAACCACGGTCAATAGCTACAACACACACAACAGCCATGCATAGATTCTGAAATATTACAACACTCTTCTAAATTTATTTTTATGTGAGATGAACTTAATGCTGCAGTACAGTATCTGGTGTATGTAGCTCTAGTCTACGCTATAACACCCTTTCTCAAGTTTCTATGCTAATATCATATTCCTATGTCATGTAATCTCATTCTTTGAGCAGTAAATGTTAAAATTCAAAAATCATTTTCTGTATTTTTTTCCCTCCATGCACAAAAGTAAAAGCCAAGAAGCAGGAAATTTGTGAATGCTTCTGACTGTTAGCCAGCCAACTGAACCTCACAGTTCAGGACACTTTATAACTATGCATGGGTGTAGGCCTACTCTACAATCATGACAGGGGGGTAAATTTGCACGGTTGGATATCCTTAGAACAAACAGCAGCACGCTATTTCTGTGTCAAATCTGAGTCAGTATTATTCACAAGTACCATCTATCCACCGTGGCTGAAGTAAAGGCTTTGTGCGTCCAACAGAGATGACAATTTCATTAGGTTCTCTAGATTTATCTCTCACAGCTAATTTAATCTGAGTGCTTTTGTCTTCATGCCTCAGATGGTAAGCACAGTTTTAATGAAGCACTGCACTCGACCCTCATTACCAATTCTGAGCCATCCATTGACATGAGCAAGCAATATGCATTTATTTGTCCATCAGTTGAACAGCTAAGGATGTGCATCCCATGGTTCTTGGTCACAATTACAAACATGAAAGACACCCCCACCACACACACACACACACTCACCATGTCTGTCCTACAAGAAAACCACAACACACATTTTCCATTCTCCACAGATTCATAGGCCATGCTCTCTAAGGCACTCTTAAAGGAAAATACCGGAGTGAATTCAAGCAAAGCCCTGTTGAAAGAGCTTGCTAAATGCGCTAGTTAGCGAGTGGAAGAAAATAATTTGGTACAGCACAGACCGAACGCGAACGCAGAAGCGAACAGGCACTACACTGAACAGGCACTACACTGAATCAATGGGACCTGACTGTTGGAAACTGAAAAGATCTGAGGTTACATTGACTCAATGTAAAGTGTTTCGCATTCGCGTTAGGTCTATGCTGTTCGAAATTCTTTCATGACATGCGAAATATATTGCTGTTAGAAGGCTCATGTAGCAGGGCTATGCTTAAACTTACTCCGGTATTTTCCTTTAAATATCTCCTCATTAGCCTTCACTATGGTAATGACTCAAAAACAGACAGTAGCAATAACAACAAATTATAACAATTTAAAAACTTGATCAATTCTTGGCGCTTAAATACTTGTATATATCACAGAAAAACTCCAACCCTTCAGGTTAAGGATTTTGCCAGCTGCTTTTAAGAAATAATGGGAATATATTGGAAGTGTAGCAGGGGTTAAAGTCTTAGCCACTTATTGACAGACAGACGCTCAGTCCTGTGTGGGGGCGTTGGCAAGCGGAATGCTCCGCTCTCCCATTGCAGTGCTGCTGCCTGTCAGCTGCTTGGTGCACACACAAACACAAAGATAACTCACTACTCTCTGCTCTACAATCCTAAAATGCCTCTTTGTTTTTCTCCGCAGGCTGTGGTCAGGATTTTAACTGCTGCCCTGTTCACACCAGTGTGCCTCCCCAGCACAGGACAGTACAGGCTGACGATGGGTCTGAGGAGTGGATGCTCTCATAGACCCTAGAGGATTCCTAATAGGGCTCACTAGGGACCTACAGCATGGTTAGAGCCAGGGCCTTCTTCTGTAAGGAGACAAAGTTGCTTTAAAGTCACGATGATGATGACAACGATGACGACGACTACTATTATTATTATTACTATTATTATTATTATACTGTATTAGTGTATTATAATGTAAATAAGTTTAAGCTCATGTGTTGATTGACTGTTCTCTGTAGCAAATTACTCACTCTCTTTCCCCTTCACATGCAGTCCTAAGCTAGCCAAGAAATGTAGACGTACTCTAGCGGCGTCAAAGATTTGCTTAGTCAGTACCTGTAGTAGCAACTAGCAAGCCATAGAGAATTTGATTGGTGTGACACCATTGGTGTTCACTAATCATAACGCTCCATGTGTTTAGAGCAGGCTTCGCGGAAAACAACGGTCTTTTGAATTGGTGTTTACATCTTGTTCATTCCTCTGATTGGTCGTAGGCGATGGCTTACCAGGCTCGTCCTATGCCTGACTGAGAAGACATCCAATACCTCTGACAGACAACGTAGCTTAACTACTGATTCTAAACAGAGAATAGGAGTGGACACTGTCAGTTCTCTCATGATTTCCAACAGATGATGAGGATGATGATGATGACAATGAAATAAAACTTGATCCATAACTCCACACATCAATCAGGAAGGCCAAATATGGGTTTTTAAAAAAATGACATGTAGATTGATGCTGACATCTATATTCAACTACTGTAGATACATTTTAGATGTTCTCTTTCACATCAGCTTCCTCACTGTGCACACAGCAATCTTTGCACCATGACAACTGCCATGGTGATGGGGAAGATAAACTGAGGGGGAAAATGTCAATCATGCATTTTTTTTTCTCCCCAACAACACAATTTCCAACAACATTACAGAATAGGACTTCTGCTTTACAAACCCCTGTCACTCACTCACTCACTCACTCACTCACCCACACACTCACTCTGTACTCTTCAGTGTCAAATGGTGCGTGAGGCAGCAAGTAAAGTACTGTAAGTTCATGCATCTGGTCTGCTGCTATTTGTGGCTGGTCTACTGTATGTCACCTGCAATAGAATGTTTCTGTGACTCCGCCCTCATCTGCTTCTTCTCTGTGGCATCTCAATGCTGTTCTGTTCTGTAATGCTGTATTGTTCTGTAAGTCTTTTTTTTCTATACAGTCTGTAGACTACCAACTCCAAACTAGTTCTGTGGTGTCATTTACATGGCAGCTTTCCAAGAGTGTACATGATGTATAGAAATCTTTGAGCTAACTAAAGTCAATGCTAGTTGCCCATCACATCACATCACATTATCTTGGGCTAGCTGGCGGCAGTATGTGTAAATCCTCACAACCCTAGCCTTCAAGAACTCTTCTAACCACAGAGTTGGAAGGCTGGGCTTTTCAGCTCAGTGGTTATAATGTTCTACTCCCATCAGTGGGTTTGTTATAGTTGACGGAGTCGCAGGTTCGAGAACTGAGTGGAGTGTGAATGGCCCTGGATACATTTGCACAGAATCATCATGCTGTCCATTATCCGCAAAATTGTAAACATGTAGAGATGGTTTTTATCTTTGAGTCCCAATGGTTTGTCCTGTCTCAATGGTCTGCTCTGTTGTCGTAGTCTAGACCAATGCTGGCTTTTGTAGTCTGTCTGTTAGTACTTGGCATCGTGAACATGCCGATTAATTGACGCTTAAAGCAATATACCGGAGTAAGTTTAAGCATAGTCCTGCTGCACGAGCCTTCTAACATTAATATATTTCGCTTGAAATGAAAGATTTTCAAAAAGCACAGACCTAACGCGAACGCGAAACACTTTACATTGAGTCAATGTAACCTCAGATCTTACTTTCGGTTTCCAACAGTCAGGTCCCACTGATTCAGTGTAAAGTGCCTGTTTGCTTCTGCGTTCGCGTTCAGTCTGTGCTGTACCAAATTATTTTGTTCCACTCGCTAACTAGCGCATTTAGCAAGCTCTTTCAACAGGGCTATGCTTGAATTCACTCCGGTACTCTCCTTTAAGCTGTAAGAGCATATTTGCACATTTTTTGAAGAAGTTAGACTAAAAAGTGTACACTAAATAGGGCTACTGTATTTGGAAAGTTTGGTGCCGTACCCAGCACTTGGTGCCTTACGCCCAGCACTGAAGTACTGCCAACCACACAAAGTGTATGATGTTCACAATTATGTTCATGAATAGACATCATTTTTATCTAGACAGAGATGCCTGGGCCTTAACAAATTTTCATTCATCATAAAAATGAACTTGCAGTAAATTATGGGGAATTTCAGGCCCAGATGATTAATGCAGAGCTACATTTGTGCTCTTTTATGACGTTATAATAATTTCATTTGCATATAATATATTTTCAAATACAGCGAGTTTCCTCTGCGTGCAAATGTGGTTAATGTTGCCATATAAATGAATTATGAGAAAACCATGATTTATACACAGCAAATAAACAGTGCTGGTTTCATTCATCACGTCAGCCAGAACAGCAATGAAGCGAGCAGACACATCTCCATTTTGCACTCGCCCACTCATTTAGTATCATCAACCTGGCCATTGAGATATTTTTCACCACATTACCCTCAAGGAAAGAACAGGAACTGGTCCTTCTGACCAGGGCCGTTTCAAGGTACTTAGGGGACCCCAAGCAAACAGGGCATGGGGGCCCTTCACCTCCCATAAACACCTATATAAACCACATTGTTATTAGCGTGGGAGTACCAATGCTCCTTTGCGTGCTCCATTTCATTTCACTCTGCAAAGCGGCATGGTGACATTGGCCGATTTTCTCGCCTGCTTTAGGTATCCAATCACACAACTAAAAGGGACTAGCACAGCGCTTGATTGCATTTTACGTCACGTGATATTGCATCTGAGCTATGTACAGACAATAGGTGGGTCTCCAGACTAAATATCACTTGTGATTATTTAGTTTGCGCGATAGCCAGGCTACATTGTTATAATCTTCAAGCTACTTTCGTTAATATAATTATTTGTGTTGATCTTGCAATTGTCTAACTCTGTCATATTTTGTTGAAAAACACCACCAGCTACTAAAATCATTAAACAGTCATTCTTGGGGGGGCCCTGCCTGTCCTGTTGCGATGGCCCTGCTTCTGACGCCTGCAGTGCCCTACTGTTGTCTATGGCGACGGCTGAGGGGCAGGCGGATGTGGCGAGGTGGTGGTGGTGGCATGGCGTTCTGACTGTGATTGGCTACAGCTCTCTCCCCTGGGTCTAAAGCTCCAGCTATCTTAGGCCGGCTCCATATGAGCTTTTTCGGAGGCTTCCAAGAACACCACTGACCTGAACAGAGAAGTTGCCCCTCAAATCTGAGTGAAATGTGCAGAGAACTGGAGTGTGTGCATTTTGTATAGAGAAAGAGAGAAAGAAAAACAAATAAGGCTCTCTGTGTGTGTGTGTGTGTGTGGGTGTGTGTGGGTGTGTGTGTGTGTTTTGTGTGTGTGCATTTTGTATAGAGAAAGAGAGAAATGAAAACAAAATAAAGACAGTGTGTGTGTGTGTGTGTGAGAGAGAGAGAGAGAGAGAGAGAAAACACACACAGGTGCAGGTATGTGAGAGACCGACAAGAAGAGAGAGAGAGAGAGAGAGAGAGAGATAGAAGCAGACTGAGTGTGAAGGTCATCTCTTGGCTGTAGTACAATGGGTGATGAAAGGGAAGGCATCCGGTATGAGTCAAGATTCTCTCCTGCTGACAGAATAGAAAATTGCAATGAACCTGAGCCCTCCACAGAGTGACTCATCACTCATTTGCTCCACTCATATCTGGAGGAAAAAATAGAAACAGTGGGGAAACAACGGTGTCTCACATTTGTAGGAGTTGAAAACCTTTGCCCCCTATTTTCTTGATCAGTACCAGCGTTTCTCACCAGCGTGAAGCCGGTTTGGGGGCGTTTCCGGAGCACCGCATCACGGTGGGATAAATGAACAATGCACCCGGTGCAGTATTTAAAAGGCTTGAGCTTACATTATTTTATTAATAATAGTGTGTTTTGAGTGTAACACTGAATTAGAGGTGTTGTACAGTATGCAAGATCGTACCTTAATTGTAATTGTAAATGAGTTTCATGCTAGTATTGCAGCCTTACAATAACAAGCTTAACGGGTTGGTGGCTTCTGTTTCTCAGTTTGCTCACTGAAATTGTCCCACACAGATCAGTGTCAGAGAAAACGAAACTGTGTTATGTTCTTCCTGACTATCTGATGGAACAGAATGAAATGAGCGGAGCCAATAGGCGCTGTTCGCCTGGCTACAGTATACACACAGTACTTGCGTAAAAAAAGTGAATTTTTATGGGGTGAATAAAGACCTATCTCATCTTATATCTTATAAGACCATCATTTAAAAGACCTTCATTTTACAGGTGCATACATGAGTTCAAGGCAGAGCAATATTGACTTACATAGAATCTCTGTGAAATCCACAATGTACTTGTGGGTGTGAAAATGCTCTAAGGCATTCTAGAGCAGATGACTGAATCTCTACACGCCTTTTTGGTCTGACAGGAAAGCTCTACTCTCCTCCTCCTCCCCTCCTGTGAAGCAGTGATGGCCTGGTGGGGGTGAGGCTGGAGCATGGTGACCGCGGAATGACTCTCTAACGCACTGCCCACCACTGTAGACACTCGAGTGACAGAGGCGCTCATCGCATCACTTCCTGTTCACTGGCCCCTCATATACTGTTCAGCTGAAGAAAAGGCTGCACAGCTCTCGCTGCTCGACCGTGATCCGGAGAAAGAGAGGGGGAGTAGAAAAGAGGAGAATGGAAAAGAGAAATGGAGAGACTGATACAGAAGAGCAGAGAGAGAGAGAGAGAGAGGCGAGAGCAAATATGGAATGGGATGAGTGATGAGGACAAGAGGCCACCTGCTGTGGCAAGCCATGGGAACATCAGTGGAAGAACTAGGAATGCATATTTCATGCCGAGTGTTTTAAGTGTACGTGTCTGCAAAGACAAGTCATGGAGTCTACTTGGTGCATTCATCTGCAAGCTCAGGCGTCTTTCACTTAAACGTACTATGTGTAGGATTAGAGTTGACCTGAACACAGCACAACTGGCCCAGGTACGGCTCAGATCTGGGCCCATTCTGGATGGCATGTGTCAGTGTCTGTAGCTCAGTCTCTGAGTCTGTGGCTCACTCTGCACTTTTCCATTGACATCACAGTGTCAACATTCTGGTGCTATCTGGTTTGCATGCTAAGCTTATCTGTGCCACCCAGTGTAGACTATGGCATTATGCTAAAGCAGGAATTTCTTCACAATTTGTTGCTTTGTTGAACTGTCAGTTGTAAACATTCTGAATTAAAAGTACCGTATTATTATACACATAGCCCGGTATTCAACCAAGTGCTCAAGTCCAAAGATAAATACAAATAAAAATTTGCAAGCGACCCAAAATTCCTTCCAAAAACATACTGTACAGTATTGTACAACTCTACATTAGTGTACAGTATTGGCCCACGCATGGTATGACACTGTGGCTGGTTTGTGTGGAGTGGTTAGCAAAGGTTAATTCCACAAGGAAGGCCACGGTTAGCGTTAGCTGGGTCATTATCCACTCATGAGAAGCAGCAGATGTCCCTGTCATATGGGCCCCTTTGAGTCGAGCCAGGCCTGCCAACCCACCTGAGACCCTGACACACCACATCTGGATCAGACAGGGAGGGGGATTAGGAGGTAAACATGCCCTGCTGTGAGGGCAAGGCCTTGGATGGAGTTTGCACATAACAGAAAATCCTTCAAATAATTGTGGAATGATTTTTTTTCTCCCTTGAGTGCAGGGACTGACAGGAGAATAACTATAATATACTGTGTGTATACAAACACATAGCCTACTGTAGACACAAATAAACACACTCACAATGCAACAGTGTCAACTGCACATTAATTAGCTTGAAATATAAAGTACATTCTAGATTTAATTAGATACAATTATGGATAAATGGCAACAACAGGTGAACTAGAGTTGCTTTGCACCACATTGCATCACAGGTGGGTTTCACTGTCATTCTTCTTTTTGGCTATTTCCATGCTTAAGGTATAGGGGGTGGGGCACAAGCACAACTGTGTTTTGCCTTCACAACAGCTCTGTGGCCGTGAAAACCGTTTCCACTTCAACAAAGCCATGGTAAAAAAAAAAAAAAAAAAAAAAATGTTTTTCTGGCATTCTGGTAACCTTGATTTCCCAGAATGCCTGTGGTGATAACAGATTCAAAGCTCAAACATCCATATTAAACAGATATTAGCATTTACATCCCCTTATTCCAAATGTCTTTTCCTCTTCTCTCATTATGCTTATTTTCATGTATGAATAATGAAGCACATTTTTTCTTAGTCTCCAAAGTGCCTTTACTACATGATAACACCTGCTCTGGTTATTGTTAGTCTTAGATAGAAACGTCCTTGTTATTACTCAGAAGAGCTTTGACATGTGTCACATTGACACACATGCATTACACACTCATCTCAGACAATCTTCTGTGATGAGAAAAAAAAAAAAAACTCTTTGTGCTTCAGGTCTTTGTGGTGTTATTGCCCTGGCTAAACATCCAATCTTGACTTTTCTGTGTAAATGTATCAGTCCACAGTCGTTCTGAAATGAGACGATCTAATCCTTTTCCTCTTGTCACCAGTGGCCTTCTCTTGCCTTGAAGAGACTATTTTTTTCTGCAGGAGACTGAGGCTCATCAACTCCTTATCACAGAGCAAGACAGGTTTATCGCCGCACAGCACGCCGGCCAGGACGTGGGATGTCGCCTCTCTAACACAGGCTGAGAGATGTGCTGGGTGCAGGGGGCTTGCAGAGCTACACAGTACACACAC
Organism: Sardinella longiceps; assembly: GCA_027497455.2. NCBI lineage: Eukaryota > Metazoa > Chordata > Actinopteri > Clupeiformes > Clupeidae > Sardinella > Sardinella longiceps. The sequence goes on along the minus strand of JAODXP020000021.1, from coordinate 10,033,507 downwards.
ACATAGACTCCTGCCAGCTGTTGTTGTTTGTGAGGCTGCTGGAGGTGAGTCAGTCTGTGATGTATGTCCTATCATGCTGTGACAAATTCACATAGATTGTGTAGTTACTGTGTGTGCACATGGATGTAGTAGTAGTGGCTAAACGCAAGAAAACAGTTTACCCACCATCTCTCAAACTTTGAAAACAGATTTTATCCATTTCTGACTCAGAGTTTATGCACCAAATGCAACTTTGAACATAGCCAAATCCCACTGCATGATTTATTTAAAATCTAATACACTCCACCAACAAACATGTTCTGCATGTTTTTTTCAAACATCTGGTTCTGTGTATTGTGGCCCATTTTGTAGGGGTCCCAAAATGCATAGTTTACCCTCCCCTTACTTAACACTACAATGTACATATAGGAAGGCAATAGTCATCAAACCAAGCACAACACCATTGGGATTAATCGGAGATTATCCTTGGAGTTTTGAAAGTTTTTCTTGTAGTACATGAAAGTGAAGCGAGACGAGTTTAAGTTTTTATATTTATATTTTAATATAAATCATTGGGAATTGACCCTGCTTTTAGCCAATCCCATGTGATTTTGAAATTCTCTCTTTTCTACTCACTTGGTCTGTTTCAACTTCTTTTCGGCACATTATTAATTGATAGACTTCGTTTCCATTTGACAGAACTCTGAAAATCATCTGCTCCTCTATGACTAACCCCAGTTGAAAGACTTGGAGCATTTACATAATTCAGAAAGCTCTTGTATGTTTCGAAGGCTGCTTGTTTTACACAGAAGTATAGCTCTGCCCCTGGCCTACTGCTCCAAGGCAATCTTTAAACACTTAACTGACACGCAGGGACTCACTTAACACAATCTGACTAAAACACTCGTCTGCTACTTCGCCCTCCCCCCACCCCCTTATCCGCCAAAACCCTGTTCTTTCAGGTCTTTGTGATTATTGTTATACAGTTATAAAATATGGGTTGATTTTTTTTATTATTATTCTATTTTGTTGTTTTGAATAATGAATACAATACAAACAGAAATGTTACTGTAATTCCACAGGGAGGGAAGCTTTCAGTTCCGAGCCAGCCTTGCACTGTGACACTATAAGCCTACATTACATTACAGTAACAAAAGAATCTCATGTCTGTGATAACCAATCTTCATTCTTTCTAAATTGTGTTTTTCTAGAGACTATTGATTGTCCATTTGCACAAACACTGAAATCAGCAATACGGTCAGAAAGCCTGGAGATCTGGGCAATTAAACGGGCACAGTGGAGCTCCTAACCCTCGGCCCTCAGACCCTTCCAGTCTTAATAGTGAGGAGGATTAACAGTGTGTCTATCCCATGCAGAGAGCCAGCTCCGACTCCGACTCCGTATCCTAGCAAATCAGAACTCACTCAGTAGATGGTAATTATTGAGGAGATTAATTTCCAAAAACAGCTGGAAGGTACTCATTCCAAATCATTTGAATTTCCCATCTGTACTGACTGTATGCTTCTCCTGAAGATGAGCTCCACTATTTCTCTCACAGACACCTTTTTATGTAACAGACTGAAAATGGAAAAACAGCACAGCAGAGGGAAAACATATTCCAGCTCACTGAACACTGTATACAGTGTATTTCACTAATTTATAGTTTTATTTACAAAAATATATGTATATTACCATACATCTACTGACAGAACTGAGGAGATGTAAGATGTGTGTTTAAATGAGCTTATTGCATAGGGCACAGAAGGTGCACACTTGTCTATCCAAAATAGAGAGAGAGAGAGAAAGAGAGAGAGAGAGAGAGAGAGAGAGAGAGAGAGACAAATAGGTCTTTTGTAATAGGTCTTTTCTGCTCTCTTTTCTTTTTTGCTCTATTCTTAAACACTGATAAAGACACTAAAGCTGAATAGACACCACTGTCGTTCTGTTATTGGATTTACAGACGATAATGCTTCAGTTGAAGCTCTTTAGTTCTCGGATGTTGGCTACCTTAAGTGAATCCTTGTACTCCCCCCCAACCCATCTTAAAATCTAGTCATGTTCCCATTCAGTGCATTAGCACAGTAAGTTTGAGTGCATCTTACCCCACAAAAAGTAATTTGCTGTGGTTTCAAGGCGACTTCTGTCTGTAACAGAGGGAGCACTCTTTTCCCCCCACAGCGTAAACAACAAGCACAGAGACGATCAACAGAAACTGCTCAACTCAACTCCCCGTTGGATTACATTCAGTGTATACACCCTAGGCCTGGTTTGTGTGATGATTCTTCGGCTCGTGTCGAGATGGTTTCATTTTCATGCCTTGTTGAATGCCTTGGGGGTCTACTTGCGTACAGTATTCTATCATGCATGCCACAAGGCTTTTAGTGTAAGCGTTGAAACTAAAGTAGGCCTAGTTGCTGTGCTTATGTCTCCTGTACAGTTACATTGCCTCTTTCCCCTGCTTAGCCTTACTGTAGAAGATGCTGGTTCAGGATAAAGTCTTCACTCCCTTCTGTGAAATTAGACTTTCAAAAGATGGTCTGGTCTTTTTTAAATACCTGTCTCCCGCAGCCTCTCCTCAGTATTCAGAATTTCAATGATGCTGTGAGCTAATTATTATTCTGGATCCTCCAAGCCATTTTAAAGCTACATTATCATGTGCATAATTATGAGGATTTAGCAGGCGAATAGCGTGATTAGCACTTTGGGCCCAGTGTTCACTGGTGGTCACTTTTAATCTCATTGTCGTATTTTGGTAACAAAATGTTCCACCATGCATGGTTGGCTGCTCCATTATGGTACTTTGCTGCTAAGCTACGCTGGCTTTTTGCTTAAGAGCTCAAAGTAGGACAGATTGCATTGAACTGGTGTCCTGTCCACTTCAGAAACTCTTATGTGTGTTATCAAATATGCTCTTCGAGCTGTGGAGGACTCAGACAGAAAGAGAGAGTTTCTGAAGAGTTTCTGATGGCCAAGTATGATTTATGATTTCTTCAGATGTTTCAAGGGTCCTTACATATGAAGCCTTTGCCTCATGACTGTAGGCTACTATGGGTATTGGTTACAGAAAGACATACTGTAAAAATATTTAAAATGGTAAATAATCTACAATAGAATATTGAAAATATCATACACTAATACAATGCACTAATAATATATTACCACTAGTTCATTTAACCGATTTTATACTCAATAGGCTACATTCAAGTGAAACTCCAGCATTGAAGTGATTACTGTACAGGTCTTTTTCACCATGGGCATGAATCAACTGTTTAACTAGTATTACATTGGTACCTGGGTTTTGTATTTGACTACCAAGCCAAGTATACAAATCAGCAGGTATGTGCAAAGGTGCTCATCTAGTAATTACAATAGCTCATGCGAATAGTAAGGACAGACAATTTAGCGTGGGAAAAGGAAGATCTGAGTATATTGTTCTTCTGTTTGAAGAATTGGCTTCTGAGCCACTAATTGAACAGGCCTGGTGTACGCCGAGCTTATCAAAAACAAGGAATGTGTTCACAAAAATCAATTCTCAATGTTCAATCCATATACAGGGCCTCTAATAATGTAACAACCAAAATGACATGCTATGTCGAGTATTTTAAAAATAGCAATTTGTATGTGTCTAGCCAAGTGGCATTGGTACGCTAACAGAAACCCATTATGTGGTGGTAAACAGAAACATTGGTCAAACTTAACCATCCAGCTACCGATGTACAAGTAATTTTGCTTTTGAACAAAAGTGTAAGCCTACATGATAAAAAAATAATAACCTTAGTAGGTTCATCGCCGTTGTTTCACTTTCAGTATGTCTTTCCTCTGTGGCACAAACTAATGGTCATCATGTGGGTGAAGCAGATTGCTATCCTCCATGATTTCTCCTCCGTCACTTTGAAGACGGAAAACTGAACTCAGCATCCATCTGTTCCGCCAGTCAGCAGCCGCTGCTTTCTCTGACAGCAGTCCTCTAGTTGGGCTTGACACTGGAACCCACTCGGCTGGCTGGGGCTGCACACTACTGGCCAAGCTATTATTAGGCTTCAAAGAAGCCGATTCTTCCACACTGACAGGCTACAGCAGGCAGAGTAAAACATTTCTAAATCTCTCTCCATTTCCCATTCTCACATGTACACACACATTCACATTCACTAACATAGACACACACACACACACACACACACACACACACACACACACACACACACACACATACAGAGAGAGATAAAGAGAAACATACAAACACACATACAGAGAGAGAGAGAGAGAGAGAGAGAGAGAGAGAGAGAGACATACAAACAATGTCACGTTTGGAGTTGCAAGTTTAAAATACATAATCATGAAATTGGAAGCTAGCTATTCATATCCGAGGTCCATGACCATATTATTAAGACTTCAGCCTTGCAGGAAAATGGGATTTCATTTAAATACAACAAAGCTCCATCACAAAGAAAATAAATAAAAAAAACTAAACAGCAACCTTGGGGCTTTAGGCTACAAAGCTGCAAGTACGTCTCTGGATGCACATGAATGTGAAGCAGGAAAGCAGAGCACATAAAAATGAACTCACAGCATGTAAAGACTACTGTTCCTCAGCCTGCCATTATGTCTCAGCTCTGCATGCTGTGTCTCAGAGAAGCCCAGCAAAGAGACCAAACACAGCCACGACAAACCACGACCCCAGAGGTCAGAGCACCACGACCACTGAGGTCACAGCGACAAAAGAAAACAAATGAAAAGGACAAAAGAAAATAAATGAAAAGAGAAGTTTCCAGGTGTGTCTGTGTGTACAGTCCCATTTCCAAGGGCTATGGACAGAGACCACACTGGGAAGGGCAGCAGGACTGAACAAGGAGGGGAGAGGGACTGAGAGGGGACTGAAGAACAGCAGGACGGAAGTAGGGAAAGAAGACTAAAATGACTATAACATACTATAACATAACACTATCCTATTTGTTATAGTCTGGTTTGTCAGGCGTAGTGTAAAAAGAGCTTATCAAAACAAGGTATGTGCTCTGTTCACAAAAAAAAAACAAAAAACAATTGTCATTGTTCGATCTATATCTAGGGCCTCTAATAAAAATTAAAAAAAATTAACATATGGAAATGTGTTGTAAGTTTGCAACAGATGAGAGGGGACTGAAGAGCAGGCGGACGGTAGCTTGACAAGCCAGACTATAACATACAATGTATAGTCTGGCCTTGATGAATAGAGCCTATGGGCTGAGTCTTTCAAACTGCTTCTGCATGCTATAGGCTAGCGCTAGGACCAGAGCCATAGAAAGTGCTTTGTATGTTTCTAGCTGCCGCCAATCCGAGCAACGAACAAGCCAATTCAAATGCCCAATGACTCCATGTCCACATGATTGGATAGACACCGCCGGTTCCCTATGGCTGTTCGCTAGGCGCACCAGCTGAGGAAATCAATTTGCTACCGTTATGGTATGTCTACAGTTCTAGGCTAGGAGGACGGAACAAGAGGAGAAAGAAGACTGAAGGGGGACTAAAGAACGGGAAGACGAAACAAGAAGGGAAGGAAGACGGACGAGGGACTAAAGAGTGGGAGAATGTAACAAGAACGGAAGAACTAACGGGGGACTAAAGAACGGGAAGACGGAACAAAAAGGGAAGGAAGACTGACGAGAGACTAAATAACGACAGGTTGGAACTAGAAGGGAGGGAAGACTGACGAGGGCCTAAAGAGCAGAAGGACGGAACAAGAACGTAAGGAAGACTGACGAGAGACTAAATAACGATAGGTTGGAACTAGAAAAAAAGGAAGACTGACGAGGGCCTAAAGAACAGGTTGGAACTAGAAGGGAAGGAAGACTGACGAGGGCCTAAAGAACAGGAAGACGGAACAAGAAGGGAAGGAAGACTGAAGGAGGGACCAAAGGGATGAGCCACACATTTAGCCTTTATGAGGAGGATCTGTGCATACCCCCAGGCTTGGCCAATCACAGGGGAGACGAGCAGCGCAGAGGAGAAGAGAGGAGAGGAGAAGAGAAAGAGAGGAGAGGAAAGATTGCTCTGTGTTTACAGTGCTCCGAGGGCCTAGGCTGAGCCAGAGACGATTAAGGAGCTCTAACTTGTCTGGAGGCATCGTCCGTCCCATAACGGCGCTCGACTTCCCCGAAGGGACACTGATGCATATTCAATCAATTTATGTTCTAATTAAACAAAGGGGAACGTCGGCTCTGTGTGTGTGTGTGTGTGTGCGTGTGTGTGTGTTGGTGGCTATGGATGTGTCTGGGATCATGACTTTGTACTGCAGCTAGGCTAGTAATAAAATGGAGTCATTTTTGTTTGTCCTTACAAGATAAACTTGATTAACTTCCGTGGGTAGCCTAGCTGATTTGGTCGCAAAATTTCATGCAGTGACAGGAAGTATGGGCGTGCCCATGCTATTCTGTGGGATATATATATATATATATATATATATATTTTTTTTACACCTTTCTATCTAGAAAAAAAACCTTTCTCTGTGATTGAACAGACAATGACACTCGATGTGCTTCATGAAATTTTATTAAAGCAACACTCACAATCAAAACCTTGTTTGGGGACCGGCCCCTCTCCAAAAACCATTTTCATGACAGTTTTACATATCTGAAGCCAGTGAATCTTATAATCAGCAACCAACCCCCTGTAGTCCTTTAAAAATATGCAACAAGTATATACACCCAGAACCAGCAATCCTTATACTTCTAAGCTATCTGGATCTCTTACAGTCCTTGTAGCTCATGAAGTCCCTGGTGCCCAAAAAACACATTCACAGGCGCGCGGCTGCAGGTATTTGCACACAGTATTTACGGAGAGAAGGTGTGATCTGCAACACAGACAGAGCAATGACATCCATTTCATTTAGCCAGTAATCTCTCAGGAGGGACTTCCAGGGGTGACACTTCAGTGAGACCTTTGGGAGAGAGGAGACCATGGGCTCTCACAGGGATACGATACTCTCTAGCCAATCATTGAGCTTCTCTCTCTCATGCGTGTCTACTGACAGTCATTAACGCCTTTGTTTCTCCCCAGTGACTCTAATGCTGTTACATGGCTGCTTTGTCACTGGGAATAAACACATACTTAAGTGTTTTTTTGTTTTTTTTTTAAGATATGTGGATCATGTTGTCCATGGGGCTTGTATTGTACAATCTGTGGCCTATCATACATTGAATGTAGACATGTGTTGTAGAGGTATCAGTGTTTGGCTGTGGACTCTCTGAGACCCCCCCTCCAACCCCCACCCCCACGGCCATGGTGCTGCACAGTACAGTACATTCAAACTATCTCCATAAGCCCATGACTGAACCATAGCATGGCTGTGCGCAGTGACTCTCTCATGTGGTGTTCACCACTGCAGAACTGTCAAAGCCAGTCACATCTGGGCCTGTGTGCAGCACCATAATCAGCTCAGGAGAGATTAGAGACCGCAGGAAGAGAAGAGGAGCCGAGGGAGGGAGGGAGGGGGAGGCATACCACTGGGTGGACTGGGAATGTATGTGTGTGTGTGTGTGTGTGTGTGTGTGTGCGTACGCATGTGTATGTATGTATGTGTGTGTGTGTATGTGAGTATGTTGGGGGGGGCATCTTTCCAAGACCGTGCTGGTCCTTCCTCACGTGCAGTCAGGACCATGTTTTAGTTGGTCAGGTCTGATGGGCTCGGCTCTCCTCTGTTCCCCTGTGCTGTTCTTCCCATGCTAGTCTCTCTCTCTCTCTCTCTCTCTCTCTCTCTCTCTCTCTTCCTCTCCTATCTCTTTTATACCTCTTTGTCCTTCTCCTCCCTTTCCCTTCATTTTCTTTCTTTCGGCTCCCACAGTGTGGGTTCAGAGAGGGTTATTTTATGAGATTACGCTGCAGGAGATTCCTCTCTCTCATCATCCCAACCCCTCTTGCTCTCTCCTTCGCTCTCTCTCTTTCGCTCTCTCTTTCTCTCTCTCTCTCTCTCTCTCTCTCTCTCTTTCACTGTCTTTCTTTCTCTCCCTCTTTCACTCTCTCTCTCTCTCTGACTGCCTCTCTCCCTCCCTCTCTCTCTTTTTCTCTCTCTCTCCCTCTCTCTGTGTTAGCCACACATTGGAGGAAGATGGGTGTAGCATTGAGCTGAGACTCCTGCAGGCTCCCATTCCCAAGGACAGCCAGCCAGCCAGTGGATGTGAGAGGGGCTCCATCTCTTCTTTAGAGACCTGCTGGGGCATTAGGTGTCCTGTTGACTCCCAGTAGGCTTTCATACAAAGTGTCTGATGCATTGGAATCTGTGAGCGACAACCAGAACCACACAGCACTAATATAGCAATAGTGGGAGCAGGGCTTTGATTGCACTGTGGCTGTTGTTGGCTTATGTAATAACAATAAAAAAGATGAAGCCTCTGATTATATGGGTGAGGAGATTGGGGAAGAAAAGCTTTCAAATGATTTTTTTCTGCTCCATCTCAAACAATGTTTGAGAAAGAAAGAAAAGGAAAAAAAAGATGCTGGGGCTTCATCAACATCAGTTTGGCTTGTTTAATCTTTCATAAATCTTAAAGCACCACAATACAGTCCTTCGGAGACCCCGCCCATACGCTCATCTAGTAACACGTGCAGCACAAATCAACAAAAAGCATCAATTATGGGAGGTGGGAATACACCTCCAAATGCTGCCTACAGTAAACGGAGGGGGCCTGGTCACACTAGGCAATGAGAGAAGGCATACACTGGTCCTCTGACACACACTGAAGGAAATCGAGTTTCCTCTTGGTAGTGATGGTGGAGAAAAAAAGAAGGTTCTAAACACAAGCCAGATTTTTTGTCCACTGGAGAGTTGGATGGATCAGATTATTCTAGAATAATCTCTGATCATCTGGGCAAGTACTCCTGCGGCAAACCCGTTTGATTGCTTTCTCTCAAGGCCTGGTCCACAGCGCCGATGTAGCCGTCTATGAGCTGCCGCATGTCGGGTGTGAAGGGGTCAAAGGTTGGCCGGCGGGCACCCGAACGTTTGAAGTGGCCGTCCTTGTTGCTCTCAGCGCAGAGCAGTCGCTCCTCGGTCACGCTGGCGTTGAGGAAGTTGGCGATAGCGCGAAGCTGGGGGACCAGCGAATCTTGGAGCTCTTCGTAGTGAACCACCAGGACTTGGCGCCCGTACCGCAGCCAGTCCAGCACGTGAGACGCCCACCAGGACGCATAGCTGCCCACAAACTCCGGCCACTCTGGAGGAGAACAGACAGGAAAAAATAATCACACTCAAAATCTCTCAAACACACTGTCTGCATCACAGAAGACTATGCCTTGTATTCTCCCCAGGTGTTTAAGTCCAAAAAAGCGTTTAACTCTATGCATTTCAGCATACACTAAGCACTTTTTTGGACATAAACGCCTTGGAGAATACTGCCCTATGTGCATATGCGAGAGCAAGAGACTCTGAGGTTCAAACAATCTGTTTTTAGCTCATGATGTTAGAAGAATTACATAATATTAATTAACTAAATAGCGGTATGTAGTGCAAGAGAAAAAAATGAAGAGTTGAAAGTGATACTAAACAATAATAGATGCCTTAACACACAGGGTAATAATGAGTATAATTATCTACACTTTCCTCACATAAGCGCAACTAATGTAGAGCCGACATCCTATTTTTAGACAGCAATTACAGTGTGATGCATCGACAAGGTCAGAGAGCAGCTCCCAAAAGAGAGCATAAAGCAGAGAGAGATGCTATCACACCACCAGCCACCACTCCGATAAAAACTCTGCTTTTACCAATACAGTAGCCTACGTGACGGTAAACATTCCAGCAGGAAGAAGCAGGAAGCACCAGCGCAAGAGGAGATTATGGCTGTGTGTGTTATGGCCGACACCTCCAGCACAGCAGATTATTTATTGGCCCTCCGGCACAGGCCCCGGTGAGAGACATGATCCTCATGTGACAGCCTCAAGGACAATCTCATCAAGTCAATTGGGCGTAGCGGTAGCCCGAGACTGACAAGTCGGCTATGACGAGCGGAGGTACCTACGGTATGGGGGTTTTTCGACCGTACCTTTGCTTTTCCAGTGCTGGTCTGATGCGTAGCCCAGGTGTCCAGCGCACTTGCGGTTGAACTCGGCCATGAGTGAGCGGTAAGGGTTTCGGATGAGCAGGATGGCCGAGTCGTACATCTCGATGTCTCGCTTGCCACTCTCGTGCGTCTTCACGCAGATGGTGCGGCCGCTTTTCCAGTAGTCCTTCTCACCCTTAAAACCTGCACATCCCCCATGCACAAAGCCATCAAACACACACACACACACACACACACACACACACACACACACACACACACACACACACACACACACACACAGACACACACACAGACACACAAACAGAAACAGTTCACTTTTAAATGTCTAAAGCCAGCTTCGTAGCCTTTTACAATGCTTACAATGACAATTAGCTCTACATTTATTACTTTCCACCTTGCCAGCCAAGCCCAAAAAAGCTCTGTCTTCTTCTCAGGGCAGGATAATGAATGGAGCTAATTCAAGTGATTGATTTGCTGCCTCTCCTAAAGTGGCTCTTGGCTTTAAGGCAGTTAAGGAATTACCTCGGTTGTAAAGAGTGCCGTCAAAATAGTAGCTCCCGGTGTAGTAGCCAGTGGCCAGCTCGATCAGGTGCCGCACCCAGGTGTTACCCGCACCGGGGAAGCTGGACAGAGCAACTAGTGAGCTGGACTTCTCTGGCAGGAACTTCCGTTCTGTGCACCTAGAGTCTGGTGGAAAGGGGAGGGGAGAGGAAAATGATGATGTTTTAAAGAGGCCCTATGCAAGTGTGTTTGCACCATCCAGTAGGCTAAGAACCAAACACAGCAGTTATAAAATGTTTCTGCCAGTAATCCTTTATCCTCCGCTATCAAAACGTATCGACAGTTGAATGGGCTGAGAAGGTACAAATTACGTTGTTATTCAAATAGTAAGATCCAGATGAGTCACTTGACCTAGCCGCCAGCTAACCAAAACAAACGAGACTGGACGCTCCCACTGATATCGCTAGTGGGCACAAATGAGCTCACAAAGGGGCACATATTACTCCGGAACATGTCATTTATCAATCCAAAATGAGTTCTAGGCAATAAATTTGCAATGAATAGAAAAACATAGAAATGTGATCTAAATCCTGCAAACGGGGGCTTGTGTTCTAAAATGTCTTTGTTTAAACTGAGACTGTTCAAAGATCAGGAAGTCGTCATCATCACAGCATCCTTCACAGCCTTCTTTTCATTAGTTTGAGAAGCACCAAGGCCAACTGTCTTGTCACCGTTAGTCAGTTTGAATCAAGAGTTTTGCAGAGCATCTCTAAATACTCACTGACAGAGACATAGACTTTCATTGCTTTTTTGTATTTTGTAGCATTGCCGACCGCAGGGTCGTCCTTGAATGAAGGACAATGAGAAGAACTTTGTAGATGATTTCAAAGACTAAGTGAGTTTAAATAAGGGATAATGTATTGTCTGCCAATCATCATAGAAAAATATTTTCAAAAAGGACAAGCCGGAGTCCGACGGCGAAGCTGGAGCCGTATAATAATGTTTTATTGTAATAATGTCTCCTCCTGTTATTT
>JAODXP020000021.1:10001959-10016959 GCA_027497455.2 Sardinella longiceps | reverse complement strand
TAAATCAAATCCCACAGCTGATCCCAAATGGTTTGTAGAGCAACTTCCCAAACCCACCAGCTCAAACAGCATAATGCTCAAAAACACAGGCATTGTGGAGTGCTCTCAGCTATGTCTGATGGGATCCTGTCTCTAGCCTGACTCTAGCTCTCTAGCTAGCTGGAGGTCAGCTTTCCATCTCTGACCCACCTGCACTGTGTGTGTGTGTGTGTGTGTGTGTGTGTGTGTGTGTGTGTGTGTGTGTGTGTGTGTGTGTGTACCTGCCCTCCCTCCCATACAGTACCTGCTAGCCCTTCTCTTGCCCCTGCTGTCTGTTTCTACCCAAGGCTCATTCAACAGCCCTATCCCCCCTCACCCCCACCCCAGCCAAAGGTCAGCGTGTGGCTGGCTCAAGGGGGAAACACATATCTGTCTGCCTGTCAAAGCCCACCGGCAGTCAGGCCACACCAGCCTATAGCGCTGCTGCCAGTTGAGCTATCAAATGAATGAGCAGAGTGTCCTTCCAGCCAAGCCACCTGGAGTGGCTGGTGAGAGAGAGAGAAAGAGAGGGAGAGAGAGAAAGAAAGGGGGAATAAAAGAGAGAGGGGGAGAGGAGGAGGAGGAGGAGGAGAGAGGGGAGGAAGCTCGGACACCTGGGCGGTGCGTGAGAGAGACAGTTTTATCTTCAGTGGCAAACAGCCTGGGAAGCGGCGCCAGCGCGGCCATGGACACGGACCCAGCTGCAGTCTCACAGGCGGCGCTTATTGTTGATGGAGCACACAGGCCACAATCCAGCCACCACTTCCAACAGCGCAGGGAGAGAGAGAGAGAGAGAGAGAGAGAGAGAGAGAGAGAGAGAGAGAGAGAGAGAGAGAGAGAGAGAGAGAGAGAAGGAGAGAAAGCAAGTGGCCAAAGGTTCCCACACTCTTCTGTGCACCTGATCTGATCTGATATTTCTTTCTCTTTTTCCCCCCATGAACCTGAGCTGAAAACTGAGCTGTATGAAACCGCCGCTGAGGCACTCACATTTCACTTAGCCACCTGACAACAGTGGAGCCCATTTTAAAAATGCATACATGTCTGTGTAGTCCATCTCTCCCCACTCACATCCCTTTTAGTCTTATCTGTCTTAGAGCTCCAACTACTGCTGACTGAAAAGTGACATTGTTTTTTTTCTTTCTTTTTCCTGTCTTTGTTGTTGTTTATCTAGGCATAGCCGCTAGCACAAGCTGTGCTCCATTTTGTAGCTAATGACACCTGAGTAGGTCTGCCTTCACTAGTTCACAGATCTTTAGCAGGATAAAGATATAGCATCTGAGTGTTTCCATGGTAACCCTGCAAGGATGTAAGCCATTTTCCCCCTCCTTCATGCAAATGTATGATGCTGCTTGCCAGGCATTCACAACACTAGGGGCTTGAGAGTGTGAGTTTCGGAGAAGCCGTGAGCGTTTGGTGGTGGGAGGAGAGGGGGTGGGGGTGTTATGCTCTATACCCTCAACCCCCTACCAAGCGCCCACACTAGAAAGAACTTGATCACACTGAGATCATACGGTACATACTGCGATCACACATATGATTTGGCAACTGAGGAGATTCATAAAAGTAGTGCTCACAGAGGCTCACAGAGTTAGCCTAGCACCCCTGTGTCTGGGTAGCTTTGCTTTTATTCAGATTTTTATTATATTAGTTAGTTTATTATATTGTATATTAGAATGAAGAATTTCATGGTGATCGTTTGGGAGAGAAACTATTTCACTTTCTTTGAGCAATGGCTGAACCTTTAACTGAATTGGCGCTGATGTTTTTATCCTCTTTTTTACAAATAGTGGTCAATTACCAAAGAAGAAATTGCTTTAACAGGTGTTCTGCACACCAGCCAATGTTAAGCACACACACACACACACACACACACACACACACACACACACACACACACACACACAGTCACAGTAGTCACAGTCCGTCTAAGAAACACACATCTGCTTTTAAAGACAGAGGACTTGGCTGTGGTGATTTGGCCAATCTCCAAGTCCCCAGCCTTCAATGTTGCCAGCTGGCACTGGGCATTACACAGCAAACACACACACACACACATAAAATCACATACTCATACATGCACACACACACACACACACACACACAAACACACACACACACACTCATGCACCCACGCCCCCACCCCCCCACACACACACACACACACACAGCACCTTCTCTGCCCATCCTAGCCTGCTCTGGTTCATTAGTCTCTGATTGAAGTCAAGATTGGACTAGATGCCTATAGGCAAGTGAGGACCATCTGCCCATAGTAGTGGACACTGAAACTCAGGGCAAGAGTGTGTGGGTGTGGGGGCATGCGGGCAGAGCAGACGCAGGTACTGTGGCCTCACCTCTCCGAGCAGGTGTCCTGGCACAGGCTGGTGGTCATGCGGCGGAAATCATAAAAAACAGTCCCTTTCAACGCCCGGTCCTTGGCATCATCTAGGAAGCAGCCAATGTATGTGCCTGTTTGAAAAAGAGACACAAAAAAACATTCCTGTGAGGCAGAGTGAGAAGTAGAGACGTGGTGGACAATCATTGCTTTTGTATCGTCTCATTACAGGATAATGATAATGAGCTTACATCTTACATCTACATCCATTTATTAGGAGCTTTAATCTACAAGCATATGTTGAAAAAAAATGGACGTTTAATTTGTCTTTGAGTGCAGAAATAAGGTGGGTTAAATGATCTAAGCTATTCACTGCTACTAATTATATTAACCATATGATAACACGTAATGCTGATGTCTACAGTAATTTTCAGTTTATTAACTGTTACACCACAAAATTTCTTTATTTATGAGGTTACAGTAATACATGGGTTAGGGCTATATATAGGAATCCACTTCTTTTCATCATTCTATTAGTCATGAAATCATTATTTAATTGTGATTCAATAGGTAATGTTTAGTAATCTGAGGTTAGTACAAGGGTGAGGTCAATACATAGTTTAGTTTTTTTTAGTTTACATACAGTAAAACACTGAAATAAGTTTTATACATGGTGTGGCTTATATTCGGGAAATGACTTGTAAATTCAAGAAGGTTTTCCAAAGCCTCAAAGACAGATTCACTGCCTATAAACTCACAACCTACTGCAGGCAACAGACAGAAGGAGATGTCCCAAAACAACCATACTAAATAAATAACTCGACTCTCTCACACACATCTCACGCAACAACTCAACAACATGTCTCACACTCAACTCACTCTTCTCATCTCTGAATAAACATACTGAACATCTTAGAACTCCAATCAACAGCTCCACCCCTTATCAATAACTAACCAATGTAATCCTCTAATTACTACTGCCCGGGGTACCTCCCCCAATCAAAATATTGACACACTCTATGACACGTGACACACACACACACACACACACACACACACAGGAGAGAGAGAGAGAGAGAGAGAGAGAGAGAGAGAGAGAGACAAAGAGAATTCTGGTGCAATGATTTCCTAAAGGTCGTTACAGACCAAAGATCCGTGACAAGACAGACTGCTGTGTTCTAAAAACCAGCAACGTTCTAAAACTCTGAAACTGCAATTTCATTTGACATGTTAAATCTTTTGCGACGGCTTGCAACTGCATGCGACGATTGATTCACACCACCGCAACTCCTCTCTAAAACCGTCTCATCTCGTTGCGGATCTTCAGTCTGAATTGGCTTAAGTGTGTGTTTTGGCCTTTATTGTGTGTACTGTATTGTGTAGAAATCCTGCTGGCTGAGTGGAGTGGATGAAAGATGGAGTGGATGCTATTACTGTACCTTTGTGTGGAGCCTTCCTTCTGGCAGTGATGGGGTCAGCTCGGGTCATGTCCTGCTCTGACATGAGGCTGTGGAACCAGCGCCGCCTCAGCTGCCGGATCTCCTGGTTCCGGGACAGCAGCCACTGCGGGCCAGCTCTGTCCTCTGATTGGCTCGCCTGGTAGCGGCCCACGCTCCCTGGCAGCCTGGCGCCCAACGGGCCCGCTCTCACCACCGGCGTGCCACCCAGTGCCCGCGGCGGGGCTGGCAAAGAGGGCAGTGGGAGGAAGCTGGACGTGAGCGAGAGTCCCCGCTGGGAGACCACCAGAGCCGCCCGCTGCAGCAGCAGCACGCTACCGGCCATGATGTAAGCCACGCCCAGGAAGAGGAAGAGCAGCTGAGTCCGCCGCAAGAAGCGCTGCAGGCGGTAGAACGGCTTCGCCATGACAAGCCCCCCCACCTCTCCTCTCCCGTCCCTTTTTTTGTTTTTTTGGTTTCCTTAACAACTGGAGGTTGAAACGTCTCCCTAACAACCAAAAAGACCAGCGGATAGATGGGGGACTGTGATGATGAGGTGCTGCATTACATTTCTGGCAGTGCTTTTTATCAGCAGTTCATTTCCTAAAAACAGTCTCTCTGGGATGAAAGGAACAGTTGGAGCATTGTGTTGTGTTTTTTTTTCTTTTCGATGCCTCGTCTGTGCTGTGATTTGGGGGGGAGTGAGAGATGGAGCACCCACGTCCACTCGACAGCAGCACCCAGCGGTGCCTGTCCTCAGGCGTCCAGACCAGTGGAGGGGATGCGAGGCCAGGCAGCTTGTCACTCTGCCTTTGCCTTTGTTGTCTCCACCATCTCCATCTCCATCTCCATAGCAAGCGCCTGACAGAGGGGGAGCCCTCAGTCAATCTGCAGAGAGAGAGAGAGAGAGAGGAATCAAAGTGGGGATTCAAGTCAAGGCTTATCCTTCAGTGTTTTATCTATGGTGATAAAAAAGTGTGTGGGGGGTAATGCACAAGTATAGGAGAGAAATATGAGGGGGTCTCCTTTTTTTTTGCTTTTGCTTTATGTCTCCATTAGTGTATGTGTGTGTGTGTGTGTGTGTGTGTGTGTGTGTGTGTGTGTGTGTGTGTGGGTGTGTGTGTGGGTGTGTGTGTGTGTGGAGAGAGCAGAAGAGAAAACCATGAACAAAGGTTGTGGCTGAATACGAGAAGGGGGCAGTGAAACAGTAAAGTGAGAGGGATTTTAAGAGGCAAAGAGAGAGTAAGAGTGAGAACCAATGTGAGAGAAACAAGGAGAGAGAGAGAGAGAGAGAGAGGGAACGGAGAGAAGGTTCTTATTTATGGCAGCTCCCCCTCCCTTATCTTCCCACACAGGGTTAAGATCACACAGGCTTGCATCATCAAGCATTACAACGCACACAAATGCCTGTCCTGATTTCACATCAAACCATAAAGCATAGCCTGATAGCATCTCCAGCCATAAATCACCTTATAAATGCCTGACGCAGTTCCCCAATATCAGCACCATCATTTCCAATAAACCTCAGAGTGTCTGTCAGCCGAGACCATATGGCAGTGACAGCACTAAAGCACTGCGCACAACAGGAAAGAAGAAAAAAAAAAAAAACTCTAGTTTGTCAATTTTTTTCCTAATTGGGCAAGCTAACATCAGCTACAACTCAGCTTGTTTCAATTGTGTTGAGGAAAAAAAAAGGAAAAAAGAAAAAAAAAGATTCATCATTAGATTGGCTCTGATGAGAATTCTGATGTGAGGCCTGGAAAAGATTCACAAAACAAACCCTGTAAAGAGCCTAATTAAACCTGGGAGGGAGGTGGGTGGGACGTCTCCTGGCGCGCTCTGGCGCTGCCAATCAAACGATGCTGCGCTCAAATGAAGCGTGCTTGCCTGCCCCACATTTCTCTCGTTTTTTTATCCATCGCTAAAAAATGGTGTGGGCTCAGGAGCCCTCAGCGGAGGGACAGGATCAGACCGCGGAGGCGTACTGATTTTCCTTTTTAAATGTTAACAGCCTAATCACCTGCCTGGCCCCTTGAATACAAATACTGTATGAACTCAATTTGGAGCACCTTTAAAGTCGGCAAGCATTCCCTCATCCACATCTAAAAAAAAACCACTGTCAGTTGTGCTTAGCTCTTAAACACACTAAACAGCAACACTTTAACTTCTCGCAATGAAAACAAGCAGGTGCTTAAATTTGCCAGACAGCAGGAATTACTCAATGGGATCAATGCTTGACCAGTGTGGCCCATGCTGACTGTGCTTCCCCTTAAGGCATGACAGCTTCCCCCAGTACAAACCCCCTTTTCTCACTATGCACTCTGCACAGCGCTCCACCCCTCCCTGGTCCCCCCCTCACAAGGCATTGGCCGAGGGCCCAGAAACAGCACACAAAAGCCTGAGCATGGATGGGTATTCCTGCCAAAACCATGGGCAACTACCACACAGCTGAGCATCTGCTAAGAATGTCAATCAGATTGGAAGCTTCCCTCGTGATTGATGGAAAGCCGTTGTGCCCCTTTTTTTTCCAGTGGATTACACACACACATGTAAACTGCTCCACTACAGAGACTGACTAAATCAACAGAGATAGAGCAGAGCAGCGACACCAAAACAATTCCTCTTTTGCCAGCCAGATGATGGGAATTTAATGAACAAGCACTTTTTTGTTTATTGCTTTTTACAAAAATAGTCATAAGCGCAAAGGCAAACGATAGCAGAAGTGGCAGAAGCATTTTTCGCTTTTAACCTCTCCACAACAAATAGTCATTTCAAAAACAACCAAACAACAACATCAAAAAAAAAAATACAATGAAAACAACAAATAAACACAATGGACAAATCATTTAATCTAGGATCACATTGTGGAAAAAAGGAGTGAAAAATAGCATGGTGAAAGATGACTGCCTCGTTCCCCAGCAGCTCTAATGAAGCCTTGGCTTGTCAGGGCCAAGACTGGGGCTCCTTTTCACAAGCCGATCCGGTCAAGGAAACCACTTCATTAGCAGATAAAGGAGGGGAATGTGAATGTGATTCACTAGTTTCTTTCTATAGATCTAGCGCTTGCTATGGAGAGAACTCCACAAACATTTTCACAGCTACTAACAGATTCCATATTAATAAACATGTTAAGAATGTAATTAAAGATTCAGTCATACAAATGTGGCAACATGTTATCTTTTTTTGTTGTGGATTTGACATAATTTTATCTGAGTTGGGTCTAGAGAGTCTTTTAGTCTTAATTTAACACATTTGTTTTAAAAATAAAAAACTATCAACATGCATCGTGTTTGAGCCCCTAAGCTTTTGGTCAATTTTGCCAAATATTTGTATGTCCTTGAAAAAGTCCTGCTGAGTGGACTGGGGTCCGCTCCAAGCAAAGTCATTTGGGGATGAGTTTTTAGAATTTGTAGATTTTTGCAAAGCCAATAAATCTTTATCTTATCTTGAATGTTTTTGATTCTCAATAATAAAGAATTCCCTTCTACTGCTTCTCACTGACCTATGCCAACACACGCACGCACGCACACTTGCACACACACACACACACACACACACACAAGAAATAAACCTCCATTTTTTAGGCAAACCAGGGAAATGGCTCCCCTGGCCTTGGGTAATCATTCACTCCAGAATTGTGGTTTATTTGACTTTTCATACACAGATTCCTCCTCACTGCTCCTCTACTACAGCACCTGATGATGATTTATTCTCCATGTGTCCTTTGCTGCACGGAGCACAAGAGCTTCTCTTAGCCAGCTGAGCAGGGAGTTTTACTGCAGGCTACAGTATGTGGGCTCCTCACCTGAGCGAGAGAGAGCTCCTAGTTATAGCACCTCTAACCTCCCACATTTCCCTTGGTGTCCTTTAGGCTCCCTGCCTCCCTGATCAGGGTGACATTTATCTGAAATGATAGATTTCTATTTCTGGTATTTACCCAACCACAGATTCATCACATTTTAAATCTAGACAGGCCATTCTACATTTGTCTTCCCCTTGCCTGTTTTCTCATCACGGACCATAAAACGCATCATGATGCGTCATTTTACCTTACGAGCCCAAAGAACCTTACTGTCCTATACCTCAGCTTGGCTTGTCAACATCCATCTCATTTCAATTCCTTCTTCCCTCCCACCATTCAATATGATGTGCCTCAAATCACAAAGCAATAGTCAGGATAGCAATCAATTTATACAGAAAGACAGACATCTTTCCACAATGGACCAGCAGGCCTAGTTAATCTTAATTATACTCTACTTAACTGAAGAGTACAGTAAGCCTTTTAAACTGTGACAAGCCCACAGGGCAAACATTTATCCACGTTCTAAAGCAGGGAAAGCATTCTACTGTTAAGGTTACTTCATGCGTGACAAGCGGCAGTTTTTTTCCCCCTCTAAGTCAGTGCTTACCACTGAAAAGAAACGCGGAAGAGGGTCAGGCTAAGTGCTGTATTAAATTTTTGTTGGGAAATGGACAGTCCACGGTTATTTATTTATGCTCTTGTGTTGCCTTGAAGGCATTTAGATTTGCAAATTTACAGTGGTGTCATAAACAAAGCCACTATTACCACAAACTGTTCAATAAAGGTCTGGCAAAATGATTGCGACCAGCAGTGTGTGGACACCACTTTATTGAGCACTAAAATAAAATGTGAGTGTGCCCAAGAAAGAGGATGGGAGGTAAAGGACGATGGGTACAGGGGGAGAGACAAAAACATGGCCAGGCTGACTGACTGGACTCATGGCATCTGATACCTCCAAAAAATGCTCATGTAATTGTGTGTCTGCATGTCTTTGTGGGTAAGTTTTAGGTGTGTGTGTAAGTGTTTGTGTGTGTGTGTGTGTGTACACGACATGTTCACAACAATTAGACATTTCTACACACAACCTCAGTACATCCACACAGGGATACAGAGATAATACCAGGCTTTTCTGAGAGCTTTTCTCTATTGTTTCTGAAATGTGACATGAACATGTCTGTCTCCTGATCCATTTGTCTGTAATGACACATGTGTGATCAAAACATCTCACGTAAAGCAATTATTTTAAAAGGCCTAGAATTGACCCATGTTGGAGATTACAGTGATGTGAGAGAAAAATACTGAAACTCAATGGCCCTCCGCTGACTGGATCTATTACAGAGCCTACTGTACCAAGGGGGTTATGCCCTCACCCATGGCCTTTTCATGCTTTCTTTGGTCACATTTTTAATGGTGAAAAGGTATAGAGTAGAATAGAAAAGCGCCCCCCCAATCCCACCCCACTACAACACTTTGCATAGATAGATATACTGTATGTAATGCAAAAGAGTGACTGGACTAAGCTCCATACCACAGGGCGCCTTTGTATTCTCACTAGAACAGACCTGGGAAGGCCAAGGTCAGCAGTACACTGCTACTTGAACCACAAACATGTCTCCTGAAAGTTTCCATTTATAATTCCATTTTGCAGGGAAATGTTCATGAGTATTATAGTTCTAGTACAAGTACATTCCAATTGATATCCCCATGATATTCCAATAAATTAATGCATATTTGAGGTGTCAATATGGTCATAACACGATGGTGCTAATTTACTAAACAATCACACAACAGGAAACAGTGTGTATGCTTATTTCCATGCAACACTAGTTATTTATCAATCTGAACATTACCAAAAATATGCAGTGTCTACATTCAAATCCAAGTCTGGATATGGTGTCCACACAATTTCAAGTCATAGGGCTTGTAGCATTCCTGTCAGAGAAGTTATTACTGGGACTGGTGCTGTGTGATATAACTGAATTGACTCGACTGCAATTGAATTGAATTGAATTATATTCTTGGAATATTCCAGCACATTTATCACTTTTCCTGAACACTGATCCCTGAACTCAGGAGTGTGTTCCTGATCATATTGAAAAATAATTTCATTTTGTGCAAGTGCAACAGTGCATTGCATGCATTTTGTAAAGCTATAATTTGTCTACTGCATGTAGGTATACAGTATATTAGAGATTCATACAGTATGTCCTGTATAGGACAAATACATTTTCCCATCTGCCTGTCTAAAAGAATTGGCTCTGCAGAGGTAGCGGTTAGAGGGGAGAAAAACATCTGGTTTTAGATGTACTGTATTTCACACCTTCAGTTAATTCTAGAGGCAAGGCGTCTAAATTGATAATATAATTGGGCACAATTGAATCACTTTTTGTTGTAAGATAATTCCTTTGCTGGGACTTGCATTGGTCTGTAGGTTGTACAGTAGGAGTGCATTCACTTTTTGAGACTCGAAACACCATGAAGTCCCTTATCCTGCTTACAGTTCACCACCTTTCTGTGTATTTGCTGACAGATGTTCAGTAAGTCTGTGCACTAAAACAGACTGTTTGTAGAACTACTTTGCTTCAAGCTGTGCCCAACAAAGCCCCTGTACTGTTTTTAAATCACTAAAGGCTATAGCCTCTTGGGGATCACTGCTTAAGTATACCATTAGGTCATGCTGACGTTTCAATTTAGGTTATACAAAATTACATACATTTACAAAAAAGCTTGGGCCAAATATATGATATTGCTAAACAAGCAAGTCTATGACAAAAATACCTACAATAATGCTTAGAATGAGAAAGGCATTGGTAAACAAGCACATCTATGGCAAAATACTTAATGCTTATAATAAGAAAGCCACTTACTGTATGCTCCACGGAACACAATTTCCATTATTTATTTATTTTTTAAATTTATTTGTCTAGCACATTTAAAAAACAACAGGAGTTGACCCAAAGTGCTTCGCAGAGACAGCAGAAAAGTATCATCAAATATTAAGATGATGCAATCTTCATTATAAGAACAGATTTTTGACACATTTGCTGTGTGTGATTTTAAGGCCTCATTCCCACTAGTTATAGCATCCGATGAGTTAAACAGCAGCAGTGATATTTCAAAAGAGCAAACTGTCACACTCTCCTCCCCCTACACATCCATTGACTAGCCTGTAGCTTACGTACATCAGAAAGGAAGCTCAACCCTTTGCCATTGATTTGTCCTCTGACAAGAATCATGCTTAAATGATGTCCACTGGATCAAACTGACTTGTGTCTCCCTCCAGGGCAAACCACTATGGAGCCCCACCACCATTTTAACCATCAGGAAATACTGTGGGGTATTCACTTAGTTCATTTGCATATTGAGGTGATTTCAAAGACACATTTATTATCCATTTGAAGCCCTGGACCCATTCCTTACACATTTATAAGGGGTTATGCAATGGAAGAACTGATATAACTGTCCTGATGGTACTGACCTGAACCTGTTATTATCTTCCTGCTGTAGATGATTACTGCTACAGGTGGCACATAGCTCTCTTGACTCAGCTATATTAGATAGAAAAAATCTACAGGGAACCTAGTGTCCATACATTAACTGACACTTATAGGGAAACTTACTGACTGACTGGCAGTTAAAGAAATGGTCTGACTGAACACACTTTTTTCATAAGACTGCTGTATAAATGTCATCATATTGAAGGGGTGTCGCTAAATGTAAAGGTTCTTAAAAAATAAAATAAATAAAAACAGGAAGGTTGCATATGTAAAACGTTTCCTTGATTCAATTTAAATGACTCTTCACATAATTTTCAAGATCCCGACATAACCGAATAATGCAATAATAAAAATATCCATGTGTTCCAATAGTTGAGAGTGTCTATTTGCATCACATAATTCATTACTGTGCATACAGACCAATACAAATGGCAATTTATAGTTCACATTTTGAATCAGAGCATGTCGGTCATTTAAAAGGCGTTAGTTAACTTGGCACATCCACAGAGCAGTGCAGCTTTTCACTGGGGTGTTTTTCCACAAATGAGACACACAAAGACTGTCTAATGTCTAATGCTTCATTGTCTGAGGAGTGTGAAGCACATCATCATATTATGTAATGTAATAACACTGGAGAATGGGACAAGCATGTACTGCTAAGTGGTGTCATGTTCTGCATTGGTGTATGAATTTATGAAAATATTTGTCAATATGGGTGCAATGCACCATCCAAAGATTTTAACAGAACAACACAATATTGAAAAACTAGAATGTTTCAATATCTGTAGGCTATGTGTGCGTGTGTGTGTGTCCACCACAGTGATGTGCACTGATAGTATATTAAGAACCATGTTTTGTGTTGAATTAGTTATAAATGCAAGATGGAGATCAGGCATACACTATAAATTAAGAAACAACATAACCCAGCCTCTTTTTTGTTAATTATTCATTTGCAAAACACTTTTCAGTCAAAAACTGTAATCCACGCAATAAGACACTGACTGATCCGAGACAGCATTAACCGACTGTTGCTAAATAAAACGTTTGATCCCAAACATGTATTTGTGGCACCATTAGTAACATGGTGTCAAAACAACCCACGGACAAGCACACAGCACTAACATTAATCAGCAGTGACTTGTTAATGCCCCCCCTCCCAACCCCCCCTGCTACAGGCTCGACTCACTGCAAGAACAGCACAGCTGAAGTGGGTTGTTCTCAAGAGCCTTTGACCTGCTGCGAGATACACTCATTCTGAATGAAGTGTTAAAACAAGCTACATCACCACCCATAGCTCTCTGCACTGTTGTCCTATTGTACTTGATGTTCCCTGTGTTTGAGGGGTCTGGAACTGTGGAGATGGGTAGATAAGGTAAGTGTAATGGTAAGTATATGTAGCCTATATAGGCAAAGAATGAAGGACACATGCACACATTATAAGTACTTCAACATAGAATGCACTAGTCATTCAAAATGATCAACATGACTGAGAGGAGTCAAATGGTGCACACCAATGCCAGCATCACAGCATCACCCTTCCAGCTACTGGACCAGATTTCCCATTTAAAATCCACTTTAAACTGCCAGCGTGAGCAGACAGGTTTAACTTCAAACAGTTACTACTTGGATTCTACAGATGCTATTCTGTTAGGCCTGCCTAAGGCTGACACCAAAGGTACCATAACCTACCCAATTGATAAGACAGGCATACAGGTTGCCTATGACTGTTCTGAGAAATCTGAGAAACTGCAGCTCTGGTGGTCCTGACCCTGTATCCTACTAGCCTATCACACAGCATGATCAACAGAAAGTGTCTCAGAAAATAACAGAATATAGAATCTTCACACCAGAATACATAATGCACAACTTGGAATGGAACAGAAATAGAAAAAAGATGAAGCAAAACTGATCATTTTCTATTAACCAGCAACTCAGCTTCAAGCAAAGCAGTACCCTCCAGAAAATGCATTACATCTGTCATCTGAGACAGTGATGGCTGTAGCCAACTCATCAAGATAATAGCGTTAATGAGTATCTATCTATCTATCTATCTATCTATCTATCTATCTATCTATCTATCTATCTATCTCCATCTAGATATGTAAAATACCAATATGCATTCGTTACAATGTTACAATTCTATCTGACTGCTCTACCATCAGGACATTGGAACACTGTCATAATTCATTCTTCATTATAATAATGTTATGGATCCATTCTGCACAAAAACCTTCATGTAAACTTGAACTAAAAGAGACCCGTAATGTTACTCCCATACATGACCAGGACTTTGAGTTTACATTGAGACGACTGTGATGAACAAGTCACTGCTTAGGGTTATTGCGCGTTTACTTACCTTAACGGGAACACTCCGTGTCTGTGTTAAAAAAAAAGGTGACAAGAAATTGGCATATAGGCTAGACTAAACAGTAACCTATACGAACGTAGTCTAGGCTATCTATTCGTCTGTTCCCACTGCGCTCTTACATCCCTGCCAGGCTAACGCGCTATCTCTCTTTCTCTCTAGCCAGTCTCTCTCAGACTCTCTTGATGTATGCCATAAATCCTCTTTCATTTTCTTATTTCCTATAGCAGTGAGGCCATTAGGAAAGCTGTAATCCGCACGTCTAAATCCTCGCAGTGCCTCTTCGTTTAGCAGTCCCACGTTGCTCTCTCGTTAGAATCCTACGAACCCAGCTGTTTTTAAGTCGGGAAACAGAACACAAGTGCGCATGCTCGCTGGTCAGGAAACACTGGAAGCAGGCAGCGTGATGACCTACAGCTCCTCTTCCCACATACAAATGGATGGAGTTCGTTGATGAGAGAAGTGAGTTTTTTTCAGGTGGGCTGTAATTAAGCAGTTATTATTTACAAGTGCGGAAGACTTTTCAAACAGTAGCCTATATTATTATCCTACAAACAACTTGGAAACAGGATGTGCCCACATCTTGGCTTGTCAGAGGTCATAATCTGAGTTTGTTGTCTGTGAGTTTATGGAACAGCTGCAGTAAAGCTTTTCATTTTATGACAGCCATCAGACCAGCTATTTTAGCCAATCTTATATGGGATGACTTTACAGACCATACATTTTCCTGTTGGGAATTTTTTTTCCTCTCTTTTTTGGCCTATAGAGGTACTGTAGCCTACCATGGGCATTCACCTGGGCATATACACCAAAGGCACACACACAATACACACTCCCACACACACCTGTCATCAAAGCCATTTAAAAGTACTTGCAGGATTCTGTGCATGTGGTGGGCAGGATTTTCTTTCTGGGATATTCCCCATATTTCCTTCTTGTAGGTTTTTTGGTGATTCATTACAG
The DNA here is from genome assembly GCA_027497455.2 of Sardinella longiceps. NCBI lineage: Eukaryota > Metazoa > Chordata > Actinopteri > Clupeiformes > Clupeidae > Sardinella > Sardinella longiceps. The sequence goes on along the minus strand of JAODXP020000021.1, from coordinate 10,002,546 downwards.
ACTATTCATTTCAAAATTGAAAAGTAAAATGTAAAGAACACAAACAATGAATGCAAAGAACAACCCCCAACTTCATTTGTTTATTTGTTTGCACACACACACACACACACACACACACACAAACACACACACACACGCGCGCGTGCACACAGGGAGGTTTGGAGGCCAGGTTTTACCGCACAGATTGCAGGGCAACCAATCGATTAATTTCTCCGTCTTTCCCTTTCTCTTCCCTGTTTTCAAGATACGCCTGTATGGATGCACCTCTCCTTTTCTTTCTAAGAAGCTTTTGTCCTTGGCAGTCTTTTGTAACTTTGTCAATTCTGCCACAGCGCTGGTTTAAGGGTGCTTATTCTGTTTGACTGGTGTAAATCATATGTGCTCATCCACCCAGGGTTTCCATCGAACATGTTTGCATATTCGCAAATAAAAAAGTTAAAGTCTCTCAAGCAAATTAAATTTATATTCGCATTAGTTAAATTGTGCAAATTTGCAGGTGTTTACATCTAAAGATTCGTTATTCGCATAACTTAAATGTGCATAACAACTTGGATGGAAACATGCCTAGTGACTGCATACAAATATTA
>JAODXP020000021.1:9953201-10001859 GCA_027497455.2 Sardinella longiceps | reverse complement strand
TATGAAGATTGCATCAAAATGATGTCTCATTAAAAGGATACCTAAATAGTTGTTAATTGTTACAAGTTATTGTATTACAGTAATTAATTACAAAAGCGCTCAGAGAGCGCAGACCTCCGCCAAGGCAATGTGGTCACAGACACAATATAAATTCCAGATCATGTTCTGGATCACCGATCGCCACCAAATCGAAAATTTCATCCAAATCCGTGCAGCACTTTTCGGGTTATCCTGCTGACAGACAGACAAACAAACAGACAGACAGACAAACCAACGCGACCAAAAACATAACCTCCTTGGCGGAAGTAATAAGCTTGGTCAGTCCAATACCTGACTTGGTTTCTGTGAATCTGCCCCAAGGTTTCTTTCTAAAAATTAATTATTAGTAAGTGAAGGGAGTTTTGCCCCCGTTACTCATGTGCTCCCCGTACTGTCTGTAAAAGCGCTGCGAGACAATATATTGTATTTGTGCACTCTACAAATGAAATTGAATTGAGTTGAATTCTTGAGGGTAAAGCAAATTATGAAAAAAGAATAAAAAAAAAATCAAGAGGAAAGAGGAGACGTCTAAAAAGCAAATGTCAAGAGTTATAAACAGTCAAGAATGATGAAATAATTATAAAATAGTTATATACAGTCAAGAGTTATGCACAGTGTTTCCAGATATCCTTTACCACAAGTGTGAACAGTATGAGATTAATCTTCTTCATAGTTAGGTTTCACACAGAGAAGAGTGTGGGAGGAAGGACTTTACTCATTAACAGAATGAGAGAATGTCACTCAAAACTGAACAATCACACACACAAGGTCATAGTCTAGATGACGGTAAAATTAGCAGCCATCTCTTTGTTGCTTCGCCTGTGCTGTTGTCATGTTGTAAATAGTGATATATTCGCTCAGGATCAAAGTGAAATGGTGGCTGTCTCTTTCTGATTTATATTGGCTTTGGTTCCTCTCTTTATTCCTCTGCTTTTCCTCAGTTTCCTGTGTTGTCAGACTGGGCAGCTGTGTGCCTCTGCAGTGTCAATGAGCTCCATATCTGTGCAGCACACATTTGCAGCACAGCCAAACTAACAGAGGGAAGATTTTGACTGAAGGGATCTGGAGCTGTAAGGGCAGATGACAGAGTCACCAACAACCTGCAGTTACATAACCAACCACACAGCTATGGTTTTAATAAATGCTCTCATCATTGCATGCATGCATGCTGTTTCGCAGAAGACGAAATTGGTTAATTTACTGTAGTGCATTTAGAAAGTTTGTGTGTGTGTGTGTGTGTGGGTATGTGTGTGTATGTTTGTGTGTGTGTGTGTGTGTGTGTGTGTACAGAACGGCCACACACACACTCATTACAGCTTAATTTCTCTGTATCCATCAATATGCAGACAAACATTGCAAGACTGGCCGACCAGGATTTGCAGCCCTCCACAGGGATAGCTATGAACATTCTAGGTTCAGTTTTTAGAATATACAAGGCACTTTTCTGATGAAAAAGTTAAAATGCCTTTATTTTATGGGCAAATCTATTCACAGGGCAATTTTATGGACAAAGCCTATATGTTCAAGTTTTGTAAATAATCTCAGACATTCATTTAGATATAGTGGAAGGTTTTCGCTAATGTACTGTGCCAATTTTTTTAGTATTTTGGTAGATAGTGCGAATCCAAACTGCATGTGTGTGATGCTGATGGAGACCTGTGAAAAGTAAGCTCCTTTTTCTTAGTTTCTGCAGTAAGAGCCGTAACAGGGAAGTAACAAGCCCTTACCTAGGAGGATTTGCCTAGACAGATGAGTTGATCAACCTGTAAATGAGGAGCATCTGTCTTTGTGTCTTTCTGTGTGTTCCATGCGTATAGTAGATCTCAAACCATCCACCCGACTTCAATTTTGATAGATCCTCTATAGCATGTTTGAAGGACTGTTTTAAAGATTTACAGACGGTCACCTACAAAGATGCTCCTTTCAGAACAAAGTTTGGGAGGAACCCATAGAGATGATCGCTAACATACAAGACACATTCTTAATGTAGGCCTATATATCACGCCAGACTATGACATGAATTAAATTTGCTACTGCTAGAGTGTGTCTAGAGTTCTAGGCTATCAGATTGTAGGCATCTCCCTTGATTTGTTAGCTGTCTGCCCCCTAAATAGACTGTGAAAAAACCTGGTCTCAGGAGACAACAAAGGGGCTGTAATCTTCAACCCACATTGAAGCTAATCACTTACACGATGGTTGGGAGTCACAAACTTACTCAAATCCCTCCCCCAGCCATTTTTGGCTGGAACCTGTTTGTAATATTTTGGTGCACAACCTGTGCCCATATGTTTGTTTGACGTTAATTTAATGATGGGGCTGCCAGACTAGGAAACTGTCTATGCACCATATGCAATCACACATGCATCAGTGCCCCTAAAACATCTCACTTTTGGACTGCACCAACAAGTGACTCGATCTTTTACCTGCATGGGCCCAGATTCAGTGAGAACCTGTACTTTCCTCTCTCTCACACTCAGACAGGGACAAGACACAGGGGGGAAAAAACACATATCTTGTTCTCCTGCCTGTACTTAATCAGCACTCAGCACTTAATCTACAACACTGAGGTCCAGCCAGATCCCTTTTGGTTGGTGTCAGGACCCTATTATGGCCCCATGGTTTTTCTGTGCCCTCTTTGAGTAGTGATAAGGTCAGTCCTTTAATAGCTTTAGGCTGTTGGGAAATGTACCAAGTCTTAAGTGTAGTCGGTAAGGTGATATGTTCCAGGATCAATAGTTTGCTTTAGGAGTGTCTTATGGGATGTTTCATTTTGAACGCCTGGGATGCACAACACTGTACTGTAAGGATGAAACAATGTGATGTGAGTGCATTTACTAGATTTAATATTCCACATAGAGAACTGATATTGGAAGGAATGCAATAAGTGCTTTGAGATCATAAAGAGCATGTGTGTCATACAGCTGGAGGTGAGGCATATCTAGGGTTGCCACATGTTCTTGATTTTCTGGGATTGTCCCATTTTCTGTGTGTCTGTCTTTGAAACTGTTACTTCTTTTCAGGACGCATATCGTCCCGTTTTTTTTGTGTGTGTCAGAAATGTTCTTCACATATTCATTAGTATCATTTCTGAATAAACCTGTAATTCTGCCGTTGTATCAGTGTTCCCCGCCACTATCTTACAAGTCTTTCTGTGCTGGGATGCTGTAGGCACACGCTTACTTTTATTTCATTAGTCATTTGCGGACATCCCAAGACGAAGCTCTAGAAGTCTCCAGGATTTAATGGAGTGGGCAACCACGAGTCACAGGATAGCCTATGTGTGCCTAAACATTCATTAGTCAAAATTGGAGTATACCTTTTCAATCTTATAGGCAGGCTTTGATCATACTAGTTAAAAATAGGCTATGATCATCTGACTGGCAGATTTATCATTTTGATCAACCACTGTGGAAATGGACTAACAAGCAAACATTTCTCTTCCTCAGACTGTAATTAAAATAATTATTTTCATGAAAAGCATGAGAGTTTGAGTAGGAGTAACTGGTTTCATGAAGACCTAGGTATGTGTAAACCAGTGGTGGCTGGTGGTTTTTCAAATAGGCGAAGCTTAGATTGGGTGATCTGTCATTTTTCCATTTAAGCCATTTAATTCTGCTTTTAATGTGGATGTCACAACAACTGTTGGCATTTTAATGGAGATGGGTCCAAGTCAAAATGCAATTGAAAAACCTCTAAATCCATTTTTTTTTTAAATATTCAAAAACGAATGAATAATTTACAGGTAATCACAGTCAAACTATAATTTAAATATTTTAATCTAGTGCAAAAAAATCTGACCAAAACAATTCAATTGGAGTTAGAATGATAACAGAGTTTCTATAAAATTCTATAAAATCTTTTTGTAAATTAATTACAAATTTTAGAGGCTTTTTTATGAAGGTAAAACAGTAGCAAAGTATTTAGAACTTGTATGAATAATTTGAGTACTTGTACAGAAAAGTCAAAGATATGTATCATGCAATTTGAAGTTGCAATTTGAAGTTCTGCAATTTGAAGTTCTGCCTGTAGATACAAAATAGATGTTGCAGGTTCACAAATTCCTTGTTACAGATACACAAATCCAATGCTACAGCTCACAAATAAAACTTTTTACGCTCATTGTTTTGCTACCCTCATAGTAGTAAACATATTAAAAATATTCAAAAACGAATGAATAATTTACAGGTAATCACAGTCAAACTATAATTTAAATATTTTAATCTAGTGCAAAAAAATCTGACCAAAACAATTCAATTGGAGTTAGAATGATAACAGAGTTTCTATAAAATTCTATAAAATCTTTTTGTAAATTAATTACAAATGGCTTTTAGAGGCTTTTTTATGAAGGTAAAACAGTAGCAAAGTATTTAGAACTTGTATGAATAATTTGAGTACTTGTACAGAAAAGTCAAAGATATGTATCATGCAATTTGAAGTTGCAATTTGAAGTTCTGCAATTTGAAGTTCTGCCTGTAGATACAAAATAGATGTTGCAGGTTCACAAATTCCTTGTTACAGATACACAAATCCAATGCTACAGCTCACAAATAAAACTTTTTACGCTCATTGTTTTGCTACCCTCATAGTAGTAAACCACAGGGGCGCTGCTAGAAATTTTGGGCCCTATGACAAAATAATTTTTTGGGCCCCTCAAATATGGATTTTAGTATTAAAATTTTCTCTGGGCCCCCCTGTCTGTGCTGGGCCCTTGGAATCATCCTAACTTTTCCCCCTAGCGGCGCCCCTGGTAAACCAGTAGCAAAAGTCCCATATACAGTACTTGTGCAAATGAATTGTGTACTTGTACACAAAAGACACAAACATACAGCATAGAGGTTACAGGTTTACAAATTCCTTGTTACAGATATATAAATCCCATGCTACACCTCACAAATAAAAAGTTCCCTACGCTCATGGTTTTGCTACCCTTAGTAGTACAACTGAATTCCAAAATAGTTGGGACACTTTACAAATTGTGAATAAAAACAGAATGCAGTGACGTGGAAGTTTCAAATTTCAATATTTTACTCAGAATACAACATCGATCACATATCAAATGTTGAAACTGAGGAAATGTATCATTTTAAGGGGAAAATAAATTGATTTTCAATCTCATGGCATCTACACATCCCAAAATAGTTGGGACAAGGCCACATTTACCACTGTGTGGCATCCACTCTTCCTTTTAAAACAGTCTGCAAACGTCTGGGGACTGTGGAGAGAAGTTGTGGAGAGAATGTTGTCCCATTCTTGTCTAATACAGGCTTCTAGATGCTCAACTCTCTTAGGTCCTCTTTGTCATGTAGCCTATTCCTATATGTATGATGCACCAAAAGCTTTCTATGGGTGAAAGATCTGGACTGCAGACTTGATGGTGCCTTTCCAGATGAGTAAGCTGGCCATGCCACATACACTCATGCATCTCCATACCATCAGAGATGCAGCTTCCTGAAATGAGCGCAAACAATAAGCAATAACAACTTGGGTTGTCCTTGTCCGGATGGTATGGCATCCCAGTTTTCTGAAAAGAACTTTGAATTTTGATTCGTCTGACCACAGAACAGTTTTCCACTTTGTCACAGTCCATTTTAAATGAGTGTTGGCCCAGAGAAAATGCCTGTGCTTCTGGATCATGTTTAGGAATGGTCAGTGTTGGGGATAACGCGTTACAAAGTAACGCGTTACTGTAATTTCGTTACTGTTGTCAGGAACTTAATAACGTAACGCATTACAGTTCAAATTTCACTAACGTCATTACAGTTACTAGACTATAGTAACGTTCGTTACAGCGTTACCCACGATTTTTTTCAGTGACATTCAGATTAACAAATTTACATGTAGGCTAAATCAGTGAGCTACCGGTAGGCCAACATGAATTGCTGTCAAAACCGCGTTGTTTTTATTAGTGGCGCATGCGTGCCTAACTGGTTGCTGTGGAAATCGCTTGATTCAGTGAGAGGGAGATGGAAGAGAGAGAAGTCATGGAGAACACTGGCATTTGCATTATCAGGTAGTTGCCTGCAAAGGCAAAAACATGTCGGTTAAGTGCTCGCTATGTCCTGGTGATAAACAGCTTTCCACTTCTACACAGTCAATGAGCAATTTGTCGAAGCACTTGGCCAGACAGCACAGTCGTACAAAGCTGGTGGCTAAAAATCCCCATAGCCACCGTCCCGGTAATGATGAGACTGCCCCAGCACCCAAACAGGCGAAACTTAGCCTACATCAGGAGAGGCAGGATTACGACAGGTAACATCGCAGGCAGAAATAAATAATCTAGTTGCAGCCTATGTTGTGGAGGACATGGTTCCGCTGTCAACAATAGAATCCCCCGTTTTAGGAGAATATTAAGCAAAATACTACGCGAGCTCCCATATCAGACAGAAAAACATTTTCGAGCTACTTGAGCAAATGTTATGCTGTAATCGAATCGGATCTCAAAAAGACATTTGAGACCACAGAATTCGTTTCTACAACGGCAGATATATGGAGTGCTAACAACAAAAGTTATCTCGAAATGACTGCTCACTTTGATGAAAACTTTCAGCGCGAGAAGGCTGCCATTGCCTGTAAAAGGGTCAGAGGGAGACATACGACGTTATAGCCAGCGAAATAGAGCAAGTTCATTTAAGTTATGGGCTAAAAGTAAAGTAACGAGTAAAGTAACAAGTTACTTTTTTAAATTAGTAACGAGTAAAGTAATGTCATTACAATTCAAAGCAGTAACTAAAGTAAAGTAATTAGTTACTTTTTAAAAGTAACTTCCCCAACACTGGGAATGGTTTCTTTTTTGAACTATAGAGTTTTAGCTGGCTATGGCGAATGACACAGTGGATTGTGTTCACTGACAATGTTTTCTGGAAGTAGTCCTAAGGCCAGTTTGTGATATCCATTACTTTAGCATTCCTGTATGTGATGCAGTGCCATCTAAGGACCCAATGATCATGGGCATCCAGTATGGTTTTCCGGCCTTGACCCTTATGCAAAGAGATTGTTCCAGATTCTCTGAATCTTTGGATGATGATATGCACTGTAGATGATTATACCTTCGAACTCTTTGCAATTTTTGTCTGAGAAACTCCTTTGTGATCTCGGACCACTACATCTTCATGCACCATTTGGGGAACTGGTGATCCTCTGCCCGTCTTGATTTCTGAGAGTCAATGCCACTCTCTGAGGCTCTTTTCATACCAAATCATGTTGCCAATTGACCAAATAAGTTGCAATTGGGTCCTCAAGCTGTCCCTCATATGAAAATTTTACTTTTCTGGTCTCTTATTGCTACCCGTCCCAACTATTTTGGGATGTGTATAGCTCTCATAAAATCCAAAATGAGCCAATATTCGGCATAACATTTCAAAAAGTCTCACTTTCAACATTTGCCATGTTATCTATATTCTATTGTGAACAATATTTAGGTTTATGAGATTTGTAAATGATTGGATTCCATTTTTATTAACAATTTATAAAGTGTCCCAACTTTTTTGGAATTCGGTTGTAAAACAGTAGCAAAAGTCCTGTATACTTGTGAAAATGAATTGTGTAGTTGTACACTAACTTCACAAATGTGCATGTGCACAATTGTTGTTGTTGTTGTTGTTTAAAGTTTCATGCCCATGGCCAACTGCTTTAGGCTGAATTTGAATGAACTTTAAATGAAACATGCAAATTTGAGTATTTGTCTCACACTATTCTGACAATAAACTTCCTACATTCACACATGTACACGCACTTTTGATTCAATCCTGAGAAAAAGACAGGTAAGCATTTGGTTTGGATTCCAAATTTGAACTGAGAGGGAAGGAAGTGTTGAATAAGAAATAGATGAGCAGAAGTCAATAAATAAGGAGAAGGGATGAGGACCTTATAGTGAGGAAGTGGAGATAGGGTGTGAGCAGGGTATAAAATTAACTTTTTGACCCACCTGCCAATGGCAGGTAAGGCCTGATCATTTACCGGCCAAAAAAGATTTTTACCGGCCACTGAAAAAAAAAAAAATTAGGGTGCTTTTTAGAACAACTCTACTTGTCTCTCTGGTGTCTTTGTAACACCCAGGTTCAAAATGTATTTTATAGCAGATGGTCATCTAAACTCAACTACTACGGTGCCTACTGGCTCCGCTCATTTAATGTCATAACGAAAGTCATATCTCAGTAGTCTGCCAGTGGCAGGTAGCTTGGTTTTGTTACTAGCCAAACCAAATTTTTACCCGCATTTGGCCGGTGGCGGGTGCTAATTTTAAACCCTGGGTGTGAGTGATGTTGTTTTGAATATAGCTAAAAACTAGATGTACCGCATGCCGGTACAAAATATGACCGCCGCAGTCACAGTCAGTTATTTTGTCCGAGTAGTAATTAATCCAGCCGTGTTACCACCACCAGTGAACAGCACAGGAAGCGGCGACGATCCCACTGAAGGTTGGCGTAGCAGCTAGCTAGCGGCGACGATCCCACTGAAGGTTGGCGTAGCAGCTAGCTAGCGGCGACGATCCCACTGAAGCAGCTAGAAGTGGCGACGATCCCACTGAAGGTTAGCGTAGCAGCTAGCTTCAGTGGGATCGTGGCCGCTTCCTGTGCTGTTCACTGGTGGTGGTAACGCGGCTGGATTACTACTCGGCCAAAATAACTGACTGTGACTTAACTAAACTATTTTACTTTGCAGCTGCAATCAATGGAATTATTAATAAAACTATAATTTATTCAATATTTTTGCCACATTTACTCACTCCACCCAAGCGGTACTGACTGGTCACGGGCATTTCCATACTGGTGACACACATAAGATGGCCGCCGGCACTGACCTCGGATGAGGCAAGTTTCATTCAATATATTCGGAGTTTCATTCAATATATTCGGGGTTTCATTCAATATATTCGGAACATCATTCAATATATTCGTGGTTTAATTCAATATATTCAGAGTTTCATTCAATATATTCGGGACTTCATTCAATATATTCAGAGTTTCATTCAATATATTCGGGACTTCATTCAATATATTCAAGGTTTTCTTTCATTCAATATATTCGGGACTTCTTCAATATATTCAAGGTTTTCTTTTCATTCAATATATTCGGAGTTTCATTCAATATATTCGGGACTTCATTCAATATATTCAGGACTTCATTCAATATATTCGGAGTTTCATTCAATATATTCAAGGTTTTTTTCCTGAATGGCTTGCCATAGAAAACATCAGTCCTGGATTTATTGACTTAGAAAATAAACTGACACTACCATTCCTCCTGGGGGAAGTTGATACTTTTACTCAAATAGCCTCAGACTACTTACAGTCTTGCCACATTTTAAGGGAAGAGTCCACATGACCATCATCAAAATATCCACTAGTGCTTTGTCTTAATTTTAATTTTATCTTTTTTTTTTTTAATTATTCCATATGTTTGTTTAAGTTGCATTTTATTTATTTAGTCACTACTTACTATTGTTATTCTCATTATTATTGTCATTATTATACATTAATGCTTTGGCAATATTGTATTTTTTTTACATTCATGCCAATAAAGCTTATTGAACTGAACTGACAGTTCAGTGATCACCCCAAACCAGTCACGCTTTCGCTTAATAGCACCATCTACAGGTCAATAATTGTACAGTCATTAAATGTGTATATAAATTCATTTATTTTATAGCCCCCCATGGATGAAATTCCACAAAACTTAACATATTCCCACAGGATGTCAGGTTCATCATACACATTAAATTTGGTGCAGTTCCTAACATCTGATCTAAAGATAGGGGCAATTAAAGCCGTATAACATTGCATTTTAATTTTTTACCATGGGGGGGCAAATCACAAATGACTGGTTATGAGCTAAGTTGATGTGGGCTCTTGAGAGCAACATTCCATAAACATTTCATCATCCTCAATATCACGGGTCAGGTAGTTTTTTAGGAAAAACTACATTTTTTGGGTTTCGGGGGGGCGCAGCGCAAAGATGGAGTGGCCCCCGGGGACCAAACGAAATTTTTCCGTAAAAGTCTACTGGGGCTACATGCCCACCAAGTTTCATGTGCCCCGGTGTCCTCAAGCTGTCCCTCATATGAAAATTTTACTTTTCTGGTCTCTTATTTCTACCTGTCCCAACTATTTTGGCATGTGTATAGCTCTCATAAAATCCAAAATGAGCCAATATTCGGCATAACATTTCAAAAAGTCTCACTTTCAACATTTGCCATGTTATCTATATTCTATTGTGAACAATATTTAGGTTTATGAGATTTGTAAATGATTGGATTCCATTTTTATTAACAATTTATAAAGTGTCCCAACTTTTTTGGAATTCGGTTGTAAAACAGTAGCAAAAGTCCTGTATACTTGTGAAAATGAATTGTGTAGTTGTACACTAACTTCACAAATGTGCATGTGCACAATTGTTGTTGTTGTTGTTGTTTAAAGTTTCATGCCCATGGCCAACTGCTTTAGGCTGAATTTGAATGAACTTTAAATGAAACATGCAAATTTGAGTATTTGTCTCACACTATTCTGACAATAAACTTCCTACATTCACACATGTACACGCACTTTTGATTCAATCCTGAGAAAAAGACAGGTAAGCATTTGGTTTGGATTCCAAATTTGAACTGAGAGGGAAGGAAGTGTTGAATAAGAAATAGATGAGCAGAAGTCAATAAATAAGGAGAAGGGATGAGGACCTTATAGTGAGGAAGTGGAGATAGGGTGTGAGCAGGGTATAAAATTAACTTTTTGACCCACCTGCCAATGGCAGTTTAGGCCTGATCATTTACCGGCCAAAAAAGATTTTTACCGGCCACTGAAACAAAAAAAAAATTAGGGTGCTTTGTATTAGAACAACTCTACTTGTCTCTCTGGTGTCTTTGTAACACCCAGGTTCAAAATGTATTTTATAGCAGATGGTCATCTAAACTCAACTACTACGGTGCCTACTGGCTCCGCTCATTTAATGTCATAACGAAAGTCATATCTCAGTAGTCTGCCAGTGGCAGGTAGCTTGGTTTTTGTTACTAGCCAAACCAAATTTTTACCCGCATTTGGCCGGTGGCGGGTGCTAATTTTAAACCCTGGGTGTGAGTGATGTTGTTTTGAATATAGCTAAAAACTATCCCCGGTGTCCCGGGAATCGCTGACCAAAAATTCAGGAAGTAGATGACGGGAGAGAGAGAGAGAAAAAAAAAACTTTGACAATCATTATATGACCGCTACGCTTGCTACTCTAGCGGCGGTCATAATTAGGGGGGGGGGGGGGAGTATGTGCTTGCTATACTATTGGTGTTGTGTACTACATATAGGCATATGAGTGTGAACAGTTTAGCAACAAGTGAGATCTTTGCACATAATTAACAAGGTTTTACTGGTTTGTGGAAGGTTTTGTGATTTGTGTTTAGAGTTTTGCAGAAACAGCCAATAGTTACAAAAGGTGTCATTAAAAGGATTTTACACCTTTTTGGTTATTCACCCTCTTACGGAGTTACATGCTTATATGGGTAAAAGTATTTTAGTCTCAGTGCAAGTGTTTTCCTAGTCTGGCAACCCCAAATTGTAGCAACTCTGGCTACTTTACTTTCCAGCACCAATGCCAGGGTAGCATCAGAGACGGTTGATGAAGATGATACAGTATCTCTGGTAGCATCTTAATTCTGGCTCAGGGCCGCCGTCGTCAGTATTGCCAGTATTGCCGTGGCAATACTACTTTTCAAAGTGGTATTGCCTGGCAATACTACTTTTGGTGACATCTTTGAATTGGCACATTCAGAAAAAAACCTAATGAAATAGCTTCTCACATCATTACATGTATTTTACATGGTCCTGAGTCCTACATTCTTAAAAGCGACTAACCAATAACAGCGTGATAACGCAAAGCGAAACAAACTTGGAATGAACGTTCAGAACTCGAATGGGGGCGTTTCCTTTCATCATATGCGGTGCTTTGCGTTCTCAGCTGCACAGAGTTGCATGTCGGCAACAAATATTGGATAAAATCATCGTCAACAACGATCGGAATTTCAAAATATGAGGTAAGACGTCCTAATTAATCTCTCCCAACTATGATGCAGCTATACATTTGTTTATATTTGTCTGGACAGTGGATTTCTAAACGAAGTATTGCTTGAGATAAAGCTAACAAATGATCTGTCAGGTTAGGTTAGCCTTGCTCACTTGTTCACCTTACCATAAAACTTCTAGCCTAATGATACGTTTAAAGTGTTGGCATCAGCAAGTAAGCTAGTCAGTAACCTGAGTGTCAGTGTCTGAAAAACTGACATGTTTGTTATATTTTTTTTGACTGATAGACTTGAAAATAGAAGCGTTTGTCAAAAATCAGTCAAGCTAACCTTTCTTTCCACTGTAGTGATTGTATTAGCTAAAGGCTTCCTTGCTAGCAGCATAGGTATTGATCAGGTAGGCTACCTAAGAGAAGTGGTGGTTGTGCAAATATGACTGAGTGACATAAGCCTACAGAGCAGCTGAATAGGCTACTTGGTTTGATATTATCAAAACATACTGTCTTGTACTTTGTATGGCAGGTAATCAAATCAAATTTCTGGAAAAAAAATGGTCTTGAATTTAACACATCAGTTATGGTAGTTTTGCATTTCTGTCATGTAATTAACATGAAATGTACTATATTTCAAATCCAACTGAGTCAATATTTGTTTGTCTAGGCCCAAGGATTAGTGGTGTTTTCCCCAAACAGACACCCTGAGGCCAGTGTTGCTGTAGTTGGCCCAAATCTGGTCATCAATGATGGACCTGAAGTAATCACATCAATGCAGAATGGGTAGGTAGTCATAATCAACCTCATTTGTTAATTTTAATGAAAGGGGGTAAAACACAACATAAGCTAGGTCCTGATGTTTGTGATATATCCCACACCCGATTAACACAGTACTACTACTACAAAAAAAAAACACTTTCTGTCATTTGTGAAAGCTGAAGGCTAGGCTATTTTACACAATGCAAGAATAAACCCTACTGGGCCAGTATGTGTTAGTTATGTGGGGTTTTTTTTTATTTGCCCAAACAGACAGACTGAGCCTGAGGCTAGTGCTGCTGTGGTTGAGCCAGATCTGGTCATTGATGAAGATGCAACTAGGTAAGTAATCACATCAATGTAAACTGGGTAGGTAGTCATCATCAACTTCATCAGTTAATGTTAATCAAAGGGGGTGAAACACAACATAGGTTCTGATGTTTGTGACATATCACACACCAAATTAAGACTTCTTCTTCTTCTACTACTACTACTACTACAAAAAAAAAACAACAACAAAAAAAAACACTTTCTGCCATGTGTGACAGCTGAAGGCTAGTTTACACAATGCAAGGCTAAACCCTACTGGGCCAGTATCTGTTAGTTACTGGTATGTGTTTTTATTTCCCCAAACAGACAGACGGAGGCTAGTGCTGCTGTGGTTGAGCCAGATCTGGTCATAGATGAAGATGCAACTAGGTAAGTAATCACATCAATGTAAACTGGGTTGACAGGTCATAATCAACTTCATCAGTTAATTAAACACACAACATGCATGCACCAGTCATGATTTTTGTTGTAGGTGTCATGTGACATCCCACACTAGGATCACACTAAACTTTGTTATGTGTGACCACTGTATTTAACACAATGCAAAAATAAACCCTTGTATGTGTACTGTGTTTCTTATTTCCCCAAACATACAGTGTTGCTGTGGTTGACCCAGACCAAGTCATTGATGAAGATGCAACTAGGTAATTACAACTAAGTTATTACAGCTATTAAACACATTCGATCATGTGTGACCATTCTATTGTTTGTTTGATGATGTTGTTGCCACATCATATCTGTCTAACCTTTTATGCTTAATTTTCCTTAGACAAACATTTAGCAATGCTGCAGTTGCTGACACAAACCAGTGCATGGATGAAGATTCAGCTTGGTAAGTTGCTTTGTGTTGCTCTTGCTGTTATGTACTGTATAAGTACAGTTTTCCTGTGGTTTAACTAAAGCAAAATCCATACATGCCTTGATTTCCTTTACTATAAAGGGTTTTATCACTTAGAGGTCCAGGGCCTCTCAAAGGCAGTCTGCTGCACAATGACATTCTGCTATCTCCTTGCAGGTGAATGGGAATTTCATGACTGATTGACACATCAGAGTCTTTTTTTTTACTACAGTATATACGTGTAGGTTTAAGACTTGAAGATTCAAGGTTTCTAATAGTGTCGCCTATATGTTTCTAGGAAAAACACACACAGAGCTTCAAAAGACTCCCCACCGGTGAGAAGCGTGACTTTTAAGAGGTCTCCATCCATGAACAAAATGCTCCCAGTGATATGAAATTCACAAAAATGCAAGTGCTGAAGAATGTCCACTTCCTGGTACATTTATTCCATTACTACAAATTTTCTATTGCTATATTCAGGTCTGTAAACTTTTCATTGTCACTTTTCTTATGTCAGTCCTTTCTGGGACTTATTATTTTAAAATGTGCATTAAATGTTGAGCTGTTTAACACAAAATGTTGAGACATTTGTTTTACATTTTTGTCAATTCAGGGTGATGGGATGCATCTACACTCAGTAGTAGATAACGTGTCTTTGATTTGAGCACCAAATAATAATGATGTTGCATAATAACATTTAATTTATTCGGACTGAGAATTATTCGGACCGTCTGCGCTGCGTACGCCTCGTAAGGCCTGACCGGGATGGGCAAAAAATTGGCAATACTACTTTTAATCTGGTGATGGCACCCCTGTTCTGGCTCTTTTCATGTATCAGGTAGGCTACTGGAAAACTTAGTGTATAAACTAGAAATGCACTCAGAGAGTGCAGACCTCCATCAAGACAATATGGGCACTGATGCCTCCTATAGTTCTGGCATTTACAGATGGACATGATAACTTTCAGTAGTGAGGAATCCTTTTAAAATATTCTGAGTCCAGATCATGATCTGGCTCATCACCAAAATGTAGTTGGTTCATCCTTGGGCAAGGGCACACCTCTGGTAAAAATGTAATGCAAATCAGTCATTAACTGTAAAAGTCGCTAACAACCAGACAGACAGGCAAACATATTCCGGCGAAAACAAACAGAGGCGGAGGTAATAATGAAAATGAAGACAACATGTGGTTGATCCGAAATGAAAATGAAGTGCAACATGTGATTGATCCGAATGGTTCACAAACTTTTTGTGGATGTTTTCAATAACAACATCATATTATTTTATTTACATCAGCATATTGTGTTGTTGAGTCACACTGATGAGTTACAGGAAGATCAGATCACAGTTAGCCACCAATTAATTGAGACAACCAGAAAATACAAAGGGGTGCAAATAATTATGCTTGGCACTGTATGTTGCATGTAGATAATTTGTGAAGTCAGTTATATATTGCTATTAAACAGATGTAGCCAGATGTATCTCATCTTGAAAACAACTGTTCTCCATGTCTACAAATGCTGCCTTATGGCAGTCTGTGCATCTAACATTCACGTTGTTGTTTACAGCCGATGGTTTTCTTCTCTGAAGCCTCACCATCAGTATGCCTTGGGTAAACACAGTTGACTGTAGCCTTTTCTCATGTGGAGGCCTTTCTCGAATGAGAAGCTGAGCCAAAATTGGACTAATGATCAGCTCTCGCTTTCTGTCTTCCCGTTCTCCCTTAGGTGTTTTCGTTTTCGTTTACTCCACTGACATTTATTACAGCTGCTCCTCTTTATCTTGATCCCCCCCTCTCTCTTTCTCTCATTCTCTCTCTCTTTTTTTCCCTCTATCTTTCTTATAGTCTTCCTTCTTTTTACACTTGTTCAAACTCTTCGTTTGTGGCTGGCTGTGATGTTTTCTCGGAATCAGCAGAGGTGGTGAAATGCTTTCGCTGAGTGGCACATTACAGTAGAACAAAGCCTTTTCCCTACAAAGGAGTCTGTGTTCTCAGCACATCAGAGAGAAGGAAACACGCCCACACTCACACACACACACACACTCAAGAGTGTATGATCCATCAGTGTGGAGAACACCTTAAGTCCACATGAATGCCATCCACTGGATTAAAATCATACCTACAATAGGTGATTACTGGAGAGGATTCATTAAAACATTCATGTGCATAAGTTATTCCTTCAAGGGTACCCTGCTGTCCTGATGTTATTGGAAGAATATCATCACTGTGTGTGGTTGCCTACTTCACTCAGCCTGCGGCTTCGTGAATACGGCGAACAACACCCAGTGATGATATTCTTCCAATAACATCACTCCCACTCGTGTGATATTGCTTAATTCTTGATATACAGTAAACCATAAATTCAAAATGCAAAGGACTCAGAAACTTCTGGTCTTTGTGCTGGTAGATTGTTATATTCTATGCAGAATCTAGATATATAAATATTCTTTTAACGTTGTGCTGTAAATACTGTGCATTAAATCTTAGTTATTAAGTTATGAAGTGGAATAATGAAAGAAAAACAAAACAAACAAACAAAAAAAGCAATATGACACTGTTTTATTTGCCAGTAGGCTGAAATCACTTACCAGTCCAAAATCCTCCTTCTCTCTGGTGTAATACTTAAAATAATCTTATGCTTTCTCTTGAATATAATAACTCTGCTGGTCAATCCCTGCGTCAGTGCAATTAGGTACCAATCACCAATGTGGAGCTAATGGTATGTCTTTTATAAGACAGTTGTGTTGTTGTTTGTTTGACATGTCTTTGTATATTTGTCTTTTATATGCTGTGTGTGTTTTTTGGACAATGAGTCTGGCAAATAAATATGATGATGATGATGATGATGATGATGATGTAATGCACACTCATTCTAACATTACTATTCACCATCTACTGTGGTTTAGACTGAAGCGAAACAAGAGCATGCATGTCATCACTGCCTGCAGTTCTGTGAAGATCCCAAAATAGGCACCCCAGCATGGCTGGTGACATCACCCACACTGCCAAGTGAGTTGACTGTAATTGATGGACCTCTGCTGTGATTACTGGTGAAACCGCAGCTAATGAATGCTAAAAATTTGACTGCATGACTGCCGCAGGGAGGGAGTGTGTGTGTGTGTGTGTGTGTGTGTGTGTGTGTGTGTGTGTGTGTGTGTGTGTGTGTGAGTGTGTGTGTGTGTGTGTGTGTGTGTGTGTGTGTGTGTGTGTTGTGTGATGCTATATGTACAGCTTTCAAGGATGTGTTAATGGAACTGTGACCCTCAGAATTTCTCTCCCAAATTGGAAATGATTGAAATATCTCATACATATTTAGTATATTGCAGGGCTTCCATGTGGAAAATACTCAGATGTGATCCTATAGCTTAGATACTGAGCATCTGTTGTTGTTGTTTTTTTAATTTATGTGTAAACAAAACACTGCACTGTCACCTCAGTTCCACATGTATAAAACCTGCTCTGTGAGGGAACATTATTTAATACCGAGCATAAAGGAATGAGTTCTTTCTGGAATAACATTGATCAAACATTGACCTTCACAGTTTGACTTCCTGTGTAATACATAATCATACCTGCTGTATAATGCTCATCTTCATATTGTGGCAGGATATTTCATAACAGTCTTCTTGGCATTAATGGAATTCAACTAGGAATTCACTTGTTTTTTTAATAGAAAATCTTAAGCTTTCTCTCAGGATGCAGACACCAAGGTCAGTGAAAAATTGATTCAAAAATCTCATCAAAGGAATCAGGTAGATTGTTATGCAGTAGTGGTTTACAGCTATAGCATGTTAGAGAGATACAATAGCCTGTACCATATGGAAGTGTGTGCTAATTTTAGCATGTCATTAAAGTTTTCATAGTTCACGGAGGCATTGTGGTTTAATGAATGGCAAGGCATTGTGAGGTTTACTTGCAATTCATGTGTGGTTTTGTCTTCCCCATAGCTATTATAAACACATACTCCAATATGCTTCAGTGTAGATCTGCAGACATCAGATCATCCCATTTGAATAGTTTATGATGACCATAACATTTCTATTACCTCTGTGTCCTCCCTCTCTCTCTCTCTCTCTCTCTCTCTCTCTCTCTCTCTCTCTCTCTCTCTCTCTCTCTCTCTCTCCCAAGAGTATGACTAGCCTCACAGGCACTTTGTGAGTTTCAAGCATTAAAGTAGGCTTAAAAAATGTCACGGTCAAGGCAAGGGCAGATGATGCATTACAGTCCAGTCAGATCCAGAACACAGGCAAGCCCTGCAGTAAAGAAGAAGAACTGTGTGTGTGTGTGTGTGTGTGTGTGTGTGTGTGTGTGTGTGTGTGTGTGTGTGTGTGTGCGTGTGTGAAAAAAGGGCCTCAGTCTGAATCACAAAGGCCTGTCATGCTACAGTACATAATATAGTAGAACAACCAGGTTGGGCTTTCTTTCTTTGCTGTCTGGAACCGTAGAAGCCTTTAGAAACAGCAGGGAGGAGATTCTGTACGGCTGAAAGAATTGAGATTGTGTGTTTTTCTTTTGTTATGTTTTGTTTTTTCTTTTATTTGTTTTGTTTTCCTGAAAATTCCATCTTTGTGTGTAACAAACAATCTTGAGGATCTTGACCTCTGTTGAAATAGTATGCAGAGGCATTGAGGTGGAAACAAGAGGGGGAAAAAATATAGAGAATGTTACCTCATATTTCAGACTGATTACTAAGATTCACCTTAATGTATCCAAATATATTGAAGGGCAGAGCTGCTCCCTTCTGTGAATTCAAATGAACCAAAGTTGACAGAGCACCAGGCAACTTACACAGTTTGTGTGAACCCCTAGCTGTTTTTTAACGAGCGAGGCCAAACACCAATCAAAAAGAAAGCGAAGTGTGGAAAATAGAATAGGATAGGACACACTTTCCATTTCTCATTCACTGACAGCACCAGCTTCTTCTCTGCCAAGCACAAGCGTTCCAAATGAGTTTCAACAGATCATTGCCTTCCTTTCTAAACGCTACAATTTACACTCTCTCTTCCTAAAAAAAAACAATGTTTTGGTTGAATTCAATACCACTTCTAAACACTCCCGAGTTAAGAACTGGATTATTTGTGTAATTAAAGAAATGTCACACAGACACGTTTTGTCCTTTTAACCATGAAATAACGGTTTATTTGCAGAAAACCTCAATTAAACTCTTCATTGCACCAGTTCTATCTATGTGAGGCTGCCAGGAATCAGTGAGAGCTCCACTGAGTCTCCCAGTGTGTCCCACAGGCACCCAGCCCCGTTCACCATGCAGTGCCTTTAATCACAGTCACCATGGTGGTCCCGAGAGTTGAAATACCTGTAACTGTAGTCTTACGATTATGAGGACGGTGACTCAGGAGTCTTCAGGTGGCCTGCCACTGATCATGTCAAATCAGAGATACCACATGAGGTCATGTCAGAGTTTCAGAATTCACTGCACACTTACACACAGATTGAGAATTGGCAAAAGGGCGTCACGCCACACATTATACATTTCAAGAGGTTTTTGCGATCTTTGGCAAAGTCCTCAGAAAAGGTGGAAAAGCTATTTTGAGTGATAAGATCCTAGTTAAAGGAAATGACATTTCTGCAGCCTTTCCTTTCAGATGGTAATAAAAGAGCAATAAGGAGTTGGCCTTTTTGGAATACATTTGTAAATGTCACCATATGGCACCTCCTTGTGAAACTGGCACCTTGAACACTAAGGCTGAGAGAAGTTGAAGGGCAAGGAGGCTGTGTGTGCTGAGCTCTCTCCGGTATGCTGTCAAATGACAGTAATTTGCCTCTGCTATCCTTCAGTGGGGCCCAGGTACCTCCAGGTTAGCCTACCTGTGCAAAGTGCCTAAAGGACCTTTAAAATATCCTGTCGTACAGCCAATAAAAATTCCTTTCGCCAGTTACGATAGCTTTGGAGTAGGTCTGTATTATGCTCTATGCAGGACTGAATGCTTTTGTGATACACACCATTTTGTTGTGCTGTGTTATTTAGGAAAATTGTATGCTACCCACTTCCGCTTTATTAAGAAGGAAGGATAATATAAGGAAATCCATGGCTTATGTACAGAATATGGGTTTGGCTTTTTTCAAAAAGCCCTTTTCCAAACTCCAAAGTAAGATTTCCCTGACTAGTGCAGGGGATAATTCAGTGAAGTTTGAACTAGTAGACTGGTTTAAATGTTGGAACCAATCTGAGTCCCTACAGATGCTCGAACATGTGTTCACTGTTTATTGACTGGGCAATGATACAAGCGCATTTGGAAATAAGCCCATGGAAAAAATACATTCTATTCTGGAATTTGAGAAAATATGGATCCACCATGATTACTTAAAAGTTATTCAAGATATATAGAGGCAAGATGAAATTAGTTTAAAAAACATGTTGCCTTTGCGTGTTTCAAAAGTTAATAAATTGATGTCATATTTATTTTGAATTATGTTATGGTCACAAATATCAGTTGAACAGATGAGACCTGAACAGTAAAAACTTGAACCAATACAGGAAGGGTTGATGGGGGCACAGGGGAACTGCCTTTGACTTTTGCATCAACAAGATGGGATGTGCCAAGTACTGCAAGTACTTCTACTCTTCCCAGAGGTACTCTTGCTCTTGGATGAGTCAATGATAACATTCTCGTCAGATCTAAATAGAGTGACTATTGATGTCTGCCTGCATGAATTATTACATTGAATATGATGTTGTTTTAGAGCAATTGCTTATCCTCATTGAAGCTTTTAGGCTGTGTGCATTATGCATTCGGCATTTCAGAGACTTTTCCAGGGATACAGTCAGACCGTAGGGAGTGAGAAAACAAGACAAAATCACTGTGTTCATTTCGCTGGCAGCACACTAACACCACAGTCACTTTGCCATGACATCGTTTTTTTTTTTTTCCCCAAGTATATTAATTATGCAAGAAAAAAGATGGCATTAAAATAATGAAATGAAAGGGTACTTCTTAAATGCATTACGGATGTAACTTTAGAGGAGCACATGTGAGCGGGATGAGAGGGAGAGAAGCAGGTGAAATTTAGTTGGAGCACAGAGGGTTTTTTTTTTTTTTTTTTTTAATCTAAAGGCTGGTGTGGTCGCTCTGTCTCGGGTCTTGGGGCATACACAGATCCACAGAGAATTTTAAAAAGAAATTAAAAACTGTGTTAATCTCAGCTGCTTTTGGGGTGATGTGATCATGTTAAGTTGTCTTATTGATATAAGTTTTATTTATACTTCATCATACATCATTATTTACACTTCATTACTTTTACTTTCTATATCAAACTTTAATTTTATCTCTTGTATAGTCACCAATACGTTTTTTTTATAGATACATGTATATATGTACTTTTATCTTCATTTATTTAGTCTTTTATTAGTATAGTATATTAGTATAGTATAGTATAATTATTAGGCCTATATATTGTTTTTTTCTTTAATATTATTATTTCGTATTTGTTTTTAAGCACGTTTCATGACTATCGAGTATGATAATGTGCTATATAGATAAATTTGAACTTGAACTTGATACACCTAATGCATATTGTCCCAAGGTTAACAGGTTAGCATTGGACCAACTTCATTTCAGTGACCTCTATAGGCCCACATATGTGCAGTACATGGTGTTACAAGCACATTTGTAATGTAATTCTAATCCTTGTCTTTTTCATACAAGAAATCTTAGTCCATCTACATAGAATATCAAACAAAGCGAGAGGTTATTATAATTCTAAAAGAATACGAAATATTTGATAAATGGTATATCATGTCATCTTTCATTATTCAGATTAATTAATGTATCAGAGGTATTTTATTGCTGCCTCAATGCTTTTGACCTTCAAGAGGATGTGAGGCATGAACAGAGAACATACAATTTTCAGTACTGCTGCTTGTCTAAAAGTCCATAATTATGCAGTGTACTTGAGGGTAAGACTGCCTGGTGAGAGGGCTCTCACTTGATCCTATAAGATCATTGAATGACAACCTACAGTACAGAGTTTTTTTTTACCAATGTCAATAAACTCAAAGTGGTGCTATTACAGTAAGTGCTATGGTATACAGGATTCACAAAGCATAGCAAAGCAGATTATAGTTTTCCATAACTGATTACATATTCACTTCCTAGGGTAGGCCTATGGAATGTCAATAGTATGGGGGGGGGACCCTTATGTGTGCATCAGACCTCTATTGATATATGGTTTCTCTCCAATCTAAGATGTATCCCCCATGAGATTGAATATCGAGATTAATTCCCAATCGTAAACATACCCCAACCCTACTGGACAGATGATGTGTTTTATCCAAGATGATTGCTGCTATCATTTACGTTTATTACAGCAGGCGGAGTCAGCACTTAACCAGTCCAATTCTAAATTAAAAGTGTCTATCAAGCATCATCCCAATCATTGTCTGCTGGCAGGATCTCAAAATCAATCTGGCATCTTGACATGAACTATATCCTTAAAGGAAGTATTTTGGCAGTAAGATATACTTCATGTATAGACAATGCTAAACTATTGTATCATTATCATATGCATGATTATGAAAAAAATTCATTTTATCAAAATTAGATACTTAAGCAGTGAATGTTACTTTCCTGTATCTCTATGGTTCTGTTTCAATCATTTTAACTTTATGCAGTGTGATGTCAGTCTTGAATTGAAACATAGCCTACATTAAAATCAGCTGAACATAGCCCAATGTCTACATCTGCATGCAGTAGGCCTGTTTATTCCGAGCCAATATTACCCAAACCGAGATGATGTTCCTCGGTGAGTGTGCTTGGCGTGTACATGTACCATTTCTCCAATGATCCAACTCCATCTCTCGATTAATTCTGAAGTCTATGCATTACCTAACCCTGAGGTATATGTCAAAGCACATTAGACCAGCCAAGCGTGACAAAGAGGCCCTGTGATCATTATCCAGTCTCAGGAGGGGTGTGTGTGTGTGTGTGTGTGTGTGTGTGTGTGTGTGTGTGTGTGTGTGTGTGTGTGTTGGGATGATGGGGAGTGGGAGGGATGGCGGAGAGCGCTCATCGGGACTCATTTCTGTCCTGCCAGTGGTCCCCATGGGTAAAACAGATTAAGATTGTCCCTGCAATCCCCCCAGTTGGTTTGGGTAATTGGAACAGTTAGGTAGGCTTAGCTGCTGAATGTACTCTGGAGTGAAAAGACAAATAGAGTAAGAACAGACAGGGAAGGACAGTCCCAGTAGATGTTTGGGGTGGGTGTGTTTTTTTATACCATAGACATCTATGGCAGTGGCTTAAAGGCATACCAGACCAGACTGCATTTTTTGTCTTCTTCTTTTTATCTCTGAAGCTCCCCCTACAACTACAAAAACTACCAACAACTTTTTATATTCTCACCAATCCATGTGAATTTACTGGCAAACTATAAAGACTTGGAACCAGCAGTGAAAATTGCATTTGCGTTGTGTTAATAATAAATGCCATTTTAGTTATACTCAGTTTCACTTTTGTTTCCTTCTACCTAGTGTATCACATCCTGCAAGTGGAGCAAGTGCGAAATCCACTC
Organism: Sardinella longiceps; assembly: GCA_027497455.2. Classification (NCBI taxonomy): domain Eukaryota; kingdom Metazoa; phylum Chordata; class Actinopteri; order Clupeiformes; family Clupeidae; genus Sardinella; species Sardinella longiceps. Next base: position 9,978,374 of record JAODXP020000021.1, on the reverse strand, counting down.
AATTGGCAGCCAAGAGAACCGTCATACACTCCATAATGAACCATTCACTCATCAAAGTGACTACAAAGTTGGTAAGTTAACCTAAAAATGTTGCTTGATAACCCTCTAACACAAGGCCCCCACAAATAAAATGGAATGTTTTAACAGCGAGTGGAAACCTATGCATGCTGGTGCGGATATCAATGGGCTACGCAGATTGAGATAGCATAACGGCAGCTAACAGTAACAGAATGGGGCATTTCAAAACGGAAGCAAATCGATTAGGTTTCGTTTTTGACATGCCTCATTTAGTGTTAGCTGCCGTTTCGCAAACTCGGTCTAGGATGCACGAAATTCGATCATTGAGTTGGCTTTCAATAGCCCGTTGCAGTATAAAACAGCAGGGCTACATGTTGATTCACTCCGGATAATTCCTTCAAGAATCAAACAAAGCTCTAACTAAATATTTCCGCCAATAATCTTCCAGGTGGAAGTTAATGGTACAATATGAATTCCTGCCTGGTTTCCGAACAATTTCACTTCAGGGCTTTTTGCCTTTCATTTGATGGGACAGTAGAGATTCTGACAGGAGATGAGTGGGTGAGAGAGACAGGTAAGGATCGGGAAATGAGCTCAGGTCAAACTCAGACCCGGGTCCCCGGATTTATGGTACGACTCACTAGCCCACTGAGCAACAGCACCCCCACAATTTCACTTTTATTTAAAACTGTAGGCATCTCCCCTTGATTTGCTGGCTGTCTGCCCCCTAAACACATTGTGAAAAAATTCAGTCTCAGGGAGACAACATAGGGACCATAATTGTCAAACAAACAAAACAAAATAAATAACAATGACATAACAGTGTTATAACAAACAAACAACATATAACAACCCGGATCTGAAGTCCAAAACAGACTCCTATTTCACAATTGTAACCACTGATATCCATATCTAACGTGAAATTATCTGAATGACCTAATTTACACTATGTGCTCAATGAACTTGCTTGACATGCACAATGTGGTTGTGGCCTGTGTAAATGTGCCGCAGAAAAAGCAAGCAAGCTGTTTATACTGTAGAGAGGACATTATCATTACCACCCCCTCACCACTTGGGAGGTAACAAGGAAGACTTGAATTGGAAGAACATGGACAGTTAATACATTTTTCATAATGATCTGAAATAAGAAATATTCATCCTCCAGGCACACTCAGAGTTAATGGAATTTCTTGCTATATTTTGAAAAATAAATGAAATCATGGCCATTAAATACATGAAAAAAAACCTCATCCCCCTTCTTCAGGAATTGTGCTGCTCTGGCATGCCTGTTTTTGCCTTTGTGCTCCTTGTAATTTCAAAGTAGGGTCTTAGCGGCCGTGATCTACTGCTCCAGGAAACAGGAGACCCTGGCTGAGTGGTTTGTGTGTGGTAACTGAAATAATCCTTTAGCCCCTTAGAGTCATTTCTCATTCCAGCTGCCATTTTTGATTTAGTTAATGATAAGGGATTTTATTCAGCATGGCCATGTACACCTATAGGCAAGACTGAGCAACATCAGGTTGGTTGTGCAGGGTGTCTGTTTGGTGTATGGAGACCTATAAACACCACAACACAATGGAAAGTTCAGATGATAAATCACTTTATATAACAATGAACATCCTTATACCCAAGACGACAGCAATTAACCATAGCACAGTATGCAGAAATAAAGTGGATACTGAGCAATTTTATGCAGTTTTTTAGGTAATTACCAGTTTTAGCCTGTTTGCAAAGTTAGCGGTAAATTACAGCTTCAGTTGAAGTCAGCATCCATCACCATTTTACAAGCAGGTCACTGCCTGTTATTTTGATTTATTTCTTTTTATTTCTGACATTTTTAATGACGACATTTACATCCCTTTTAAACTCTTCTTGAACTATTTCCGTCTTTCATTCACACACAGTGAGTCCATGACTCAATGCAATGCAATGACTGGCACAAAGACTGAAGTCACCTCCGTGAGGCAGCCAGATGGACGATGAAGTTTTAAATGCCACGGTGGAGGGAGTCACTTCACGTGGGTTCCTGGGGACCACTACGGGCTCAATTAAATATCACATCTACCAGACAGAGCTTAGAGCCAGAGTGAGAATCATGAGAAAGATACGCGTAGATCTGTGCATTAAATTAAGTAAATAAATCAGCGTCACATGATATCTGTCTTTTTTTTCTTTTTTTTTATTGAACACAGTAGATAAACAGTATTGAAAGGTAAAGATCTCTCTTTCTTAAAGGCAATGCAGAGCAGAGTAGGAGAAAAAAAGAAACAATCTCCTTTCCTTTTTTCCTCTTCTTCTTCTTCTTCTTCTTCTTCTTCTTCTTCTTCTCTCGTTTCCTAATTTATTTATATTTAATAAAAAAGATGTCTGCGGCGGCGGCAAACACTTGCAGACAATGAGCCACCACTCTGCTGGAGGAACTAATGAGAACCGCACTGGAACACAGTGATCTCAGAGCTCATCAAGTGCATACTCTGGGGTTGGCATGGCAACCATATCTCGAGAGAGAGAGAGAGAGAGAGAGAGAGAGAGAGAGAGAGAGAGAGAGAGAGAGAGTCAGTGAGAGAAAGAGAGAGAGAGAGTCAGTGAGAGAGAGTGAGAGAAAGAGAGAGTCAGTGAGAGAAAGAGAGATGCCGCTGAGCTCGGGCCAAACGATCATGTGATGTTTTTGGATGTGAAAATGCAAATGTTGGCTTATGATACAACCATAGGACATCTCCTTCCGTTTGACCTCAAGCCGTATGTGTGTGTTTGAGAGAGAGAGAGAAAAAGAGAGAGAGAGAGAGTTAAAGAGAGGGAGGCAGAGAGAGAGAAAGCAAATGAGAAAGTCAGAGCTGTGGGAAGGGTAGCGGATATGAGGGTAGAATAAGGGAATGAGAGAGTATATTGCAAGGTGTGGGGGGAAGGGAATGATCGAGTTGGACTGCTGGATAGAGATGTACTGCACAAAGATGTCCCAGTTCACCACAGTGGCACAGTGCAATCTTGAGTATGGAAAAGGGAGATTTGCAAATATAAATGAGGTAGGACCTTTGGCGATTGGAGGCAAGACCCAGTTATGTGAATCATTAGAGTAGATGAGGTGCCCTCAGCAGAGGAATCACCTCAGGACATTACTGTCACTCCTCCATATAGCTTCAGATGGAATTAGCTGTACATTTACATTACTGCCCACCCTGGGACCGCACCACCATTCAGGAGCGGCACTAGAAATTGTGGGCCCTATGGAAGAAAATTATTTTGGGCCCCCAAATATTGATTTTAATATTGAAATTTTCTCTGGGGCCCCCCTTTCAGTGACAGGCCCTTAGAATAATCCTAACCCCCAACCCCTCCTCTTGCGGCTCCTCTGCCACCATCTCACATTTTATCTGTAACTTTCTTAGTACACTCCTATAGCCAAAGTAATAAAAAGGTGAGTCAAATACTGTATAAGGATGAAGATTTTCAACCCTTCACCTACAGTATTTCTGAAAAGATGGACAGGAGACAGGTAAACACAACACGCATCACCATACAAATACTCAACTTTTGTTGACCCCTAAGGGTATGTCATTATTTTACATCAGGTCTGACTGAATCAGAGCACATGACATGTATGAATAGAATATTTTGAATAACAATGAACTGTAAACAGTGGACAAAACAGTGTAAATGATCAGAAGAATATATTTCAGACTTTTGATCTTTGTCATGGTTTATCATTGAGCCTTTGATCTTCCAAACAACAACAACAATCTTCCCCAGACTGCATTTCTAGGCCAGGGTAACACAATATTCAAATGTATAGCATTTGCTCTTTGTATATTGTTCATACATGAGCAAGTGAAATTGCAATACAGTATGTATGTCTGTGAGAGAACATACAGTATGCCATATAAGCAAGAGAAATGACATCAATGTCAGTGAGAACATCACTGAGATGAGAGTACATTTATGTGTCATTCTGAAACAATTTCAGATTATTTCTTTTGATCCAAGAAAAGAATGAAAACAAAAACATCAATAAAGTCATCCAAACATTTGAAAATGAGCCAGGTTGCAATGGCTTACAAATTCATTTGAGACTCCTAGCAGACTCCCAAGCTCAGACTCTAAGGAAAGTGAATGTGACTGAAACCCCTCAAATAAAAGAATAATTCACCACACATCTTACTACTTTTTGATCTCAGGGAACTGGGACTGTTAAATTTTTTACTGAGACCTGTTACTGCCTTCTTTGTAATTGCGGCCCTGTTCATTAATTTAAGAATGTGGGTGGTAGTTAATTATACTAATTGGCTTAAATTAATTGTACTGGCATATGCAAACAGTTGAGATAAATTTTAATAGTCTTTTTTTCATCCCTCTGTGGAAAAAAGTGGAAATGTATTATTTACATATTCATTGCACTACCTTTCAAGTTGTTCCTTGAATTTCAAAGTGATCATCTGAGAATATGGTGACGATGAAAGTAATTACTATACACTTGTCCTGTGAATAAAATGAATTAAGATACCACAGGCATTTCAGTGCTCCCCAAGGATATGTGTGTGTGTGTGTGTGTGTGTGTGTGTGTGTGTGTGTGTGTGTGTGTGTGTGTGGCGCGCGTATATTTGTGAGAAAGTGAGAGTGTAAGAGAAAGAGAGACAGAAGGCAGGAGACTTTTATTTAAACCATGTTGATTTATTTTGGATTTACAGAATGCATATTCTTTGACGATTTCTGTTATATACTGTACATTATCAGTCAAACTGTTCATCTCTATCGTCTAATCATCATAATCATAGAATTTCCATGAATCATATGTTTTTTCTCTCATGGTTGCATCAACATCTGTTTCACCTCCATTTACTCCCCATCCAATTATCAATGTGCTTGATTTACATTTTTCACAGCCATATTTGTAGGAATACATTCAACATCTGGTTCTGAATCTCCAACAGGACACTACACTACATTGACTCTAGCCAGATCAGGTGGGTGGACTGTAGTTGAGGCTGTCCTCTCTTTGTGCATTTCTACCCTAAACAGATTCGGTCAGCTTTAACAGTCTGCAACAGGACCACTGAGGGATGAATATTTAAATAAAAGCAGCATTTCCACACGTACAGTCTGTCTCTCAGAGTGCAGGAGAGGGACAGAGGAAAGAATGAACAAAGAGAATCGGAAAGAAAGAGGGGAAAAAGCTGTAACACACACATTCAAACTCACTCACAAACACACCCACACACATTCACATACATACACATTCAGTCAAACACTTACACCCATGTACACACACTCTCATACACACACTCACGCACACACACACACACACACACACACACACACACACACACACACACACACACACATATTTCCTCTTTTTTTCCCTTCATATCAATCTACCTCGAGTAATTACAGGCAGTGCTTCTTCACAGCACATGCTCATTTGCGGCAACTGAGTCTTCTGCACGGGTGCATCTCCGCTCCATTTGTTCCTCATGCATGCCTCCGAAACAGCTGGAGTGTGAACGGAAAGAGACGAGATGCTCAAGATGCAGGCTCAGTGCTGCTGATGCAAACACGGTGCAATTATTTAATCAAAAGCTTTTCCCTCCTCATGTGACATGCAGTACAATAAGACGCCGCTCCCTGTAGGAAAAGTGCCTTTTGAAGGTCTACAAATTGAAGTCAAATGCAGCAGGGCTGCATAGACACATAGACTCTGCTCATTAATCGTCTGCAATTTATTATTAAAGAGTTGGGACATTATGCCAGATTAATTTCAAAAAAGGTTTAAATTAACTGTGCATTCATCTCTACAAGTTAAGTATGCTATCACGGAAGAAAGTGGTTAAGAGATAATCGGCCTCCGTGAGTTTGCTAACTTGCTTGATGCGTATGCCAATTTTTGTATTCTGCACGTACTTTGTAGAAACCAAACAGTTGAGTTGATATGGATATGGGTAGCATACAGCAGTATGATAATTATGCCTTCCTCTAACTTGACATAGAGCTGCTCTTTTACAAAATAAGAACAGGCAGAGATTTTGTGTATCAGTAGCCTACTTAAATAATTTTGTTGGTACAACCTGCTAGGTTGGTCTACATGGAGGAAGGTTGCCAAAATCTCTAATCATCATTAGCAGATACGAGAAATTGCCAGCAGAAACTGAGTTCAGATCATTCTGAATATGTTCCCATTAATTCAACAAATCTCTCTTACACAAACTTCAGCAGTGAAGTGATCAGAACACACATAACCCCAACTCTGACCTCTCTTCATACTATTTTAACCTCTTTGTTTTTTTCCTCTACAATTGCGCAGAACACAATTATGTTGGATTTGTAATGTGCTAATAAAGTGATAATGACTGTCTTATTAATGGCTGTATGCCAGTGAGGGAGGGAAATGAATGATCTTGCCAGTGCAGAGAATTGTTAGCTGAACTCATTATTTTCTGTCATTCAAAACCACTTTCACCTCTAGAGTCTGTTCAGTCTGTTTCCTTAAAAGGATTCCCAACTAGTAGGCCTAGGACATGTTGGCCTTGAGATCAATATTGCTGTCTGCTGCATAAAAGTCATTTAAAAACACTCAACATGTTTTCTTTTATATTGAAAGTTTTATTTTAAAAAATCCTTTCAATCATTAACTGCCATGTAGTCCTATTCAACAGTTTCAATACCACAATAATGTGGTCCTTGGACTTATTCTCCAAAATAAATAAATTAATTAATAACTATAGCTTGTATGATTTTAGAATTATATTTAGTTTGTATTTAAAGTTTACACACCATCCCAACATTTATTGAAATAATGTTGTAGATACATACATTCATTAAAAGCTCTGTTGAGTCCAGAAGCTTCCTCATACACGTCCCCCAAGTGTCCATAGTGCCCCAACCCTCTCTGTGCACATAAGACCATTCCCTAGTGGTACTTAGTAAAGAGCTTCCAAGAATAGCTTGGCATAAACAAAAACAATTTTATGCAAATATCTAGGAGCAGTCTTAAAAGGCCTGATGAATGCCAAACAATTTTTAGCCCATGTTCAAATCCAAGCACCACACACCTCTCCATTTGTCTTTGATGAAGAGCACGCAGATGTGTGGCTTAATTCAGTGCCCTTAGCCAAAACAAAATACTATGTTGACTTAACCTGGCAATCAACATGCAGTGAGCTATGGCAGTTCTTGGTCACAGCCGACATGGCCTAGATTTCCACTCGCAGTCCTCTGGGCTATTGCACCAGCAAATGAGTCACAGGGTCTTATGCATCAGCCAGTAAAGCGTTTCTTTTTTTTTCTTGTCTATCTGACATAGTGACTTTTGTGTTTTAAGGAGATTCAGCTCTCTCGACATGCGATTAATTTCAAACAGCATTTCTTTCTCCTCCGTTTTCACTTTTTCTCATTTTTCCCCCCTCTCCCTCTCTTTCGCCAGGGGTTCCCTCTTTTTCTTTGTCTCCCCAACACACACACACACACACACACACACACACACACACACACACACACACACACACACACACACACACACACACACATATATATAACCTGTCTGTCTTCCTCACACATACACAACAGCTGCCCCTGCACTAGGAAGAAATAATGGAGCTTTTCTCAGCTGGGGGGCAGCTCTTGCCTCAGCTATTCCAGCTTGTTTATTTCTTTGTTGTGTCTTTTATGTAATTTGCACATCAATCACAGACCTTATTTCCAGACTTTGTTGGCAAACCCCTAGTTGCTGGGTGTTGCTGACTGATAACTGATGAATGTCCTATATTAAGAGAGAGAGAGGCTATGGTAATGGCTACGGTAGGGCTTGTCAGCTTGAGACAGAAGTCTGTGGAAAAATGTGCGTGGCCACCATTAATTCTCTGAGATAGAACATCCAGAGCTTTGCTGATGGATCGAGACGGCTTGCAGGAAGCAATCTTGGCTTGAATGATTCTGACAGCCATTAACGGAACTCTCTGAATGATTCTGATTCTGAAGTATTAAATTCAACAAGAGATTCAGTCAAGTGACAAGAGGGAATGATTGGGAGAGAAGTAGAAGGAGGGGAGTCAGAGGGGTTATTATTGGCCAGTGGTTTAAGCTTGCAGTCCGTGTTAGGCAGTAGTTTCACTACAGGTAGCAAAGCTACTTTTTAAACTATTACCGAGTAGCATGGCTGTAGCTAAGCAACTTTAAATCTGATAGCGTTTTAATAGCTTAGTTATTTATTTGGACATGTAGTGTGGTAGCTTCTATAATTCTCATTCCCATAATCCAGAAAATCTGATGCATTTGTTGCACCATAGATGGAATAATAATTAAATGAAATGTCCTCAATGTATGGAATGTGCATGCAACACAAATCAATTGTGTGTCTTCTCTCACTCACTGCATATGCTAAATTGAAATACTAAAAACAGATCAGAAGGCATTGTATTGTAAAAACCATTGTGCAAAATGCTTTACCCAATCATATCTTGAAGTCTTGCACATTAGAGTTTTGTAACCAGAGAAATCAGATGTATTTTCAGAATCAGGGTCAAAGCAGACCACACAAGTCATATTCTCCCATTTTACAACCAAAGTATTGTTTTGACCTACTGCAAGGAAATTGTTCTAATAATCACATAGATTTGTAACATTTTGCTGGCAGAGACATTATCCACAGACAAGAAGAAAGTATAAATAAATATACATTTTATTGATTGGTAGAATACAGATAGCAGGGACACACCAAATAACAATCAAAACAGAAACTGGGACAGGATTAGGTTTCATGTTTTTATCTAGGCCTATTTATTTATTTATGAAAAAGCCCTTTAAAAACAACGACACTTGACCAAAGTGCTGTACAAGCACACTAAGGAATAGTTATACATCAGGCCATAAGGACAGAAAGGGACACACAATACACAAGAGAAACAACACAACACAAATAAAACTAGTCTAGTGTCAAAAGCCATGGAGAAAAAAATGGGTTTTCAGAAGGGATTTGAAAACAGGCACTGAGGGGGCAAGACTTACATGTATGGGGATTAGGAACTAAGGAGGTCAGAGGACTGCTCACGCACGCACACACACACACACACACACACACACACACACACACACACACACACACACACACACACACAGACGGACGGCAAGCCAGCACATGAAGGTTCACAGCAATATCCAGAAAGCACCAAAGGTGAACGATATGGTGAGTGTTCCATACAGTATATTGTATGGTCCACTACCCATAGACCCCTGACCACCCACATAAACCCAAACTCCTGTCCAAGGAAAGATGGAGAATAAATCACACAATCAGATATGTCATCACATATAATAAAAACCAAGTATTCATCCAATAAAGGTGAGGCCATTGTTAGGCCATTAATGAACAGATGATCAGGACTGCCAGGCAGCTGCGAAGGTCTGCTGTCACTGAGACATATTAAAGATCAACACACACACACACACACACACACACACACACACACACACACACACACACACACACACTTGCATGTCAACTGTGACAAGTGTACACTAGGCTATGCATGCATACACACACACACACACACACACACACACACAGGGAACAGGTATCACATCTTCTCATTCTTTTTCCTACCAACAGCACTTGGTGTGTTTGAGCAATAGGGCTATGGATTGATATACACTGGATTTTATCTTTAAGTCAAGCTGTGTGGAAATACATGTAGAAGACAAAAAACTAACAAAAAACTGGTATAGCCAGTTTCGTTGATTAGAGTGTAAGCTTAATGTTACAGCAGATGTGGCTTTAACTTAATACATCAGTAACTTACTGTATATGGTGTAGCCTCCCTGTGACCAGATGCCACTTGCACTTAGCAAGAGAATCAAATAGCCAATCATCAATAGAGCTTTACAGAGAAGCGGGGCTCTTCTGACAATCAGCATCACTTTGCCTGTTTCTGTACCTTAGTGCACATATGATGACAAACAACTGAACATATACGTTTAACAGGCCTACATGGCCAAGATGGGTATGTCCCTGAAGCAAGGTTAATGATTCCCTCTCTAACAGTTGTCCTATTAAAATGATTAGTGCCGCACTATGGTGAACAATGAGGGGGAAAAAAGAAATATCACTGAATTAAAGTTGGGCTGTGCATCCTATTGACTTGCATACATCAACCTTACTCCGGACACCTCAGACAGTGCGAAAAGGACAACAATAATAGATAATGAGTTCAGGTATAAATAATATTATTTCATTATAGCTAGAAGACACAGGTTTTAAATTTAGTATGTAGCTATGACTGATATGAGTTAAAAGGGGTGGGAGTAAACAAGTGTATAGGCTACTTCTTCCTACTCCTTTTCAAATGTGTTAAGAAGCGTCATTTGTTGACGTGTTTTTCTCTTCTTACATATTTGTTTCTTATTTGAAATAAATTGCAATAAATAAACAATCAAACTAGAAAAGAACTTGAAGAGTGCAGACCTCCGTCAAGACAATGTGGTCTGAGACACAATCTAAATTCCAGAGGATGTTCTGGATCACTGATGTCCACCTAAATGTAATCAGTCTTTAGCTACTTGTCCCAATACACACATTGTCCAAACATGTCATCCAAATCCGTGCAGTACTTTTCAAGATATTTTGTACACAGACACGTAGACGGACATACAGTACAGACACCAGAGAAAACATAACCTCCTTGGTGGAGGTAACTACAACATTAACAACAATAGAGAATAAAACACTACAGAGCTCTGTTGTCTACACAACACTGCAGTACAAAATGCTGACTTGGAACACAACAATATTTCGGGTAGGGGTAAAATACAATAAGACAAAACGATCAAAACTGCACATAACTGAGTGTGATTAAGAATTTTCCCATAGCAGATTTTCTGCTAACAATGGCAGAAGGAAAGATAAACAGTATACATTATGCATGTTTGTTTATCTCAAAACACACTGAGGAAAGACCAAGGTAACCAATTAAGGTAAACTTGAGTAAACTAAATAGCTTGAAGTGACAAAACCAGAAAGCACCGAATATGTGTTGTTTGTCAAACTCAGCGGGGCATTTTAACAATCAAAGTCTATTTTACTCAAATTATTTATTCCTGTCAAATTACTTATTCTTTTATATCTGAAGCTTGAAAAGCATTTTAATTGAATGTGTAAAAAAAAATCTCTATTTATGTTAATAGTGCAAAGAAATACATCAGTTAATGAATTATTCAGATATTGTGAATGTACAGATGAACACATAAAACAGCAAGACACACAACTTATTTTATTTATTTTCCAATATGAATAAAAGATGATGTTGTGCTCAGGGGGAAATGGGTTTCATACTATGGGGTTGAACCTTGGGATCTCTGAGTTTGTGCTTCACTGTATGCTGAAATGCTTGTAGCCTACTATTGTCTGCCAAAGATTTAAAGCATGCAGGATTGCAAAAAGTGGACGATAACAGCCAGGCATTTTCTCTCTCCACACATACAGTAAGGGAAACTGTACTCTGGTAATATGGAAATGTACCGTACCAGTGCAGGGACCTGTAGCAAACATCCACAGTGTCCAATAGAGACAGACATTTCTTTATCCTTCTCTATAAACATTCACCACCAGTATGCTACTCAATGTATGGATGTAGGCTAGTGTACAGTGAAAAAGAGTAGGTCTATACCTTGCAGTACACAATGTAGACTAGCCAGGATCATAGCAGGTTGCCTTTTATGAGCAATTGCGAACTTTCTTGTTTTAATGACCATGATGGTAAATATTGATGTGCGAGTGGGATGGGGGGTAAAACTTACCTCACTCACGTCAGATGTAGCGCTACGCGCGAACATCTGATCCTCCGCGATAGACGATTTATTTCAGGAGCCAGAAATCCTTGAATCTAACTGGACAAACGGCTTGTCCATCAATTTAATTGACGTACACTTCAGCCAACCACATCGAAACCAACCGATGACGCTGGTTACGTTTGTTGGATTGGTTGGATTCAAAATAGTTGCTTCTTCGCTACGTCACACCCTCTACAGCAGCCAGCAGCCCTGACTGGTCCGGTTAGGAAATATTGGGCTTGAAATCCCTCCCAATGGCATCAACATCAGATCGTTGCGCGGAGGCCTTACGAAAGTTACGTAGCGCATGATCTGACGTGAGTGAGGTAAGGGTAAAACAACATTCAATACTAAAAATGTAATTTAGTCCCATAAAGAAATTCTAAATTAGTGATAGTGATGACATTAATTAGCTCTGTTACTTGGATGTTTTTTTTTCTTTTCTTTCTTCCTGGCTTTAATTAAAAAAAGAGTTGAAGGAAGATAAGACAGTGCCGGCAGCCCCTCCAACACAAATGCAGATTAGATAAATGATAACCAAAATGAATATGTAACTCATAATTACATTAATGGGCAATTACAGACTTTTCTACCGGTTGTATCTGAGACAAGTCTTGCGGCAGAATCATCTGCTTTTTTTCCCACAGAGTTGTCCTCTCCAGCTTTGAAGAGTTTGGAGAGAGAAGCTTTCTTTGTTATTGTTGTCATCTCTTCCCATTTAATTAATCAGCAAAAAAAACCACATCTGCAACAGTCAAACACATTCAAAGCACCCATATTCACAGATTTTCTTCAACTTTCATGTTAATGAGATGTTTGAAAAGCTTTTCATCCTTTTAAGGGAACTGTACACTTCTGTGCACACGGCTTTGCGCTTGCATTATGTTCACAGTGCACACTGCAACAGTAAGGTACTGTATAGGCTACTTTTCTCCCTAGCTGTCTTGATGCACATCGAGGTCCTGTGCCCTACCACAGCAACATAGTCCAGGTACTGAATCTTAAAGCTGTATTCATACAACCCGTTGGTCCCTCCCCCTGTCTCTACTGCGCTCCTCAAAAGCCTCTCAAGTCCCTCCCTCGCTGCAGCACGTTGTCAGCGGCTTGTTAACAGCTGTGATTGACAGGCAGTTATCCCTCACTCCAAACCTGATTGGTGGAGAGCAACAGGTAGCGCTGGATTTTCACTATAAAAAGATAAGATGATGGCGACGATTACAGGGTTTAGATGGAGCTAGAGAAATCGTTTTTTTTCCCCCGAAATAGCCTTTATCATGTACTGTACTATTTCAAAAATAACGTGACAATTCCACAAAATTTGACTTTAAAACAGTTGTGGAATACAGCTTTAATGATAACTTATAAGCTATCTATTCAGTTAATGACCATAATAATCAAAAACACTCATGAGAAACTCATGCAGGTTTACTTCACAAATTCTTGAACACTTTTACCTGGGAGTGACTGCTCAGTGCACCTGGGAATTATGCACGCCACGAATTCAAAGTCAAGGAGGTAGCCTACGTGAATGCATGTGTGGGTCACAATGATGACGTAATTCTTGTCACATGCTTGGTGCACATCAAGTGCACGCACTATGGGCGGTATTCTCCCAGGTGCTTAAGTTAAACAAAGGTCTTAGGGGAGGCTGAAATGCGTGCAGCTAAGCTTTTTTTGGACTTAAGCACCTGGGAGAACACAGGCCTATGTGTGCAGAAGAATACCACAGCCATTATATGTTAAGTGTAGGTTCCATCACTGAAACCTTGAATTAATAATTGCAATGAATTACCTTTGTTGCTTACTGCTTAAACATCATTAAATATAAATGAGAAATTATAATTTGCCTGGCCCTGGACTGAAGAACTGTTACATTTAGCGAAACATCTTACACAGCCACATCATACAGTAATTAAGTTGAAAACATGGTTATGTTAATAGTCAATCTGTAACCAAATAATAACCAAGCCTAAAACATGGTCTTGGACCCCAAATAATCCAAATATAATCCCAAAACAGTCCCATCATCATCAGAAGAAGACTAATATTTACACTCTTGTAAAATGTTTGATGTAAACACACGAGTCAGTGTCAGGAAATGATCACTATTCACCACACGAAGGAAAGGTCATGTGTGTGACATTCTGACACTGGCAGTTGGAGAGCAGATACACTTCCCAACAACTACTGAAGACTGGAAACCAGTGAGCCTTAAAACCTTGGAGCCCCTAATTTGTACTCTGCCAAATACTAAGACCTTCTTTGCAGAAGCACTAATTAGACAGGATGAAAGGCTGCATTAGCAATTTTAATGAAGTGTGCCTTTGAAATCGCACCCGCTCAAGGTCTTGCTTCCTGTCACGCAAGCCTTCATAGAAGCTTGGCAAATTCAAACCCCAGTTTTTGTAAGGCTAGGAGAATGAAACAGTTCCCTATGTGACCTGCTAGCTGTGTTTTGTGTATTGAACTGGCCAAGGAATGGGCTCTGGGAGGCACATCTGTACAGACTGATAGAAATGGTTAGAAAGATCAGGTATTTCTCCCCTGCAGACAAATCCAAAAACTAGCTCATGCTGGAAACTGTATTTGAGTGTTGTGAAACAATCCATAGCCCTGTGGTTCAAGGACATGTCTGTAAGTGCTGTCTGTATAGGTAAAAGAACCAGAAAATATGTTCCAACATCAACACAGACCGAAAAACAAACCGCCACATAATATTAACTAAATCACGCTTAAGGAAATGACACTGAAAGAAGGCTGAGTTACTGGGTCTCATACTAGGCCCACCAGACTTTGTTCACAAAGCCTATTTAAAAACCAATAAAACAATGTGTCCTGTCATTATAAACGCTACACTGTGTCATTTTGCCAAGTTTTGAGACAATCCATGATAGGTTTATATCTCAAGACGTACTGTACTCATCATCTGCACTCTTTACCACAACATTTATCATTTTGTTTTGTCAGATAGATGGTGTAAATTATTTGTTCAGGCCACAGAGCTACATTTTGCTGTTATTGAATAAGAAAATTGAATAATTGAATTAAATGTTCAAAGCACACGTAACATGTGAAGACAACCAAGTAGCCTATACAAATTATTTCGGTCCAGCCCCGGGCAGTCTTTTACCAACCCCATTACCCTTTCCATTTTCTTTCCCATAATAGTCTAAAATAGTGTTGCATATATCATTAATGATGGTAAAATATTTCTCCCACTAAGATAAAACTGCTTGTGATGTCTGGCTTACGGACTGTGCTGTCTGCCAGATGGCCTTATTCCATAGTGGCAGGACTCTAATTGAATGGTTTTTGGCATTGAATTATAAATGTGATCTAACGAGCTAATCTTATGAGATGGGACTAATTAAGGTCCCAACACAAGTTCATTCTGTGCAATATGGGCTAATTTATTTACCAGCACATGGTTTATAAAGACGATATAGATGACCTAGCGAACACTTTCTTTAACATCATTCTAAACAGACTAATACACAGTAATATGCAGTGGAAGCTATTCAAAACTCAAAAAGAAGTAATTTTTTTCCTGAAAGCAAAAGCAAGTTTACTTTCCGAAGTTTTGTCTGAACTGAGACATCGCTAATAGTTTTTTTTTTTTTTAGTTTTCAAATATAAAAATGCAATGTCAAACTAGCCATGGAGAACTGTACTTTAAATCTTTTAAACATCCAGAGGCATGGAATCCTTAGCAAGGTGAGAGAGGAGTGTCTTCAAAAAGGCCACACCAGATCAATTTATTGACAACTGCCTTATCAATAAACTCCTTTGACTCTTCTGCTGCAATGGAGCCACATGACTTTCAGTACGGGCATTTTGTGGCATTTTCTCTAGCAAAAACTTGGAACACTGCCTAATTCAACCATAATCAATTTTCAACATTTATCCTTAAAAGACTGTCTGGTCTGAGTATGAATCACAACTAAATTCAGTTTGTTCCTCAAGCCAACTGTGTGTTAAGAAGTGAAGTAGTTACATGGGGATTCACGTTTTGCAACCCCTAATCTTGCTTTGTATCTGCAGTGGTTTGTTGAGTTGCTCTGTAGTTCAGAGGGACATGGCCTGTACAAATGAAAGAAACAACTTACAAACACAGTAGGTACAACTGTCCGCTGATTAGTATTATACACTGGCTACCATTTAGATGCATATTAAAAAGTAGATATTATCATGTTGGCTTATGTAGTCTGTAGATTTTAATATATTCATTTAAATAAATCTATTATTAGGCCTATATTATAATATTTTCTAACATTTCACAACAATGGAAGATTTTGAAAGATTGACAGATTTTTCTACAGCAGATGCTTCCATCCTCCCATCTTGCTGATGTGCTATAGTAGGTAAACCATAATAATGGACTGTTTCCTGAATATGATGGGGGTTATTTTTTATATAGCAAGGGCAGACAATGGGGATGTGTCCTTGCCAGACATGTGTGATAGTATAATAGAAACACACACACACACACACACACACACACACACACACACACCCCTTACCCCTCACCCTCTTTCTCTCCCACTCTGCAACCATGGGGCATCCTCCACTGTACTCCATTACTGATGACATTCTTCCCCACTCTGTGTAATTCACTGCATTCCCCGAGTCTCTCAGCCTGTCTCACTTGGTCTCAGGCACTGACACCATGCCGTGAATTATACATGCATGTTGCCGCTGCACTTCACCAATGATACAGTACAGTAGCACTATACCTCAGCAGGGATCCCAGAAAATGAATCTAGTTCTTTCTATCTCCATTTTGTTTCTCCTTCACTATTCGCCCACCTAACACAGGCTCGAGAGGTTTTTGCAGTCATGTGAATAGGAATCCCCGGTCATCAAAGCCTGCAAAAGTTTGGACTGTCAGATGCAAAAGCATTTTATCAAAGGCGGGTTATCTGCTTTCTAGTTGTATCACTAGTGTCAAGGAGTGTAGGAAACATAAGAATTTGTCATGCAGTCCTGCAGTATAAATACCAGCTGGCTGTGCAAGACAAACAAACAAACAAACAAACAAAAATAAACAAAACACCAAAAACCCCTTGGTTTGGCATCTGTCTAAAACTAAATAAATCTGACTATCGTGATCCATACCTAAATCTCTGAGAGGGTCTGATCATCTTTTTCTTTCTCCTCGTTTGTCTTTGGCTCATCATTGCAAGGGCACATCCCCCTAATTAGCACCCCATTCCATCACCTTGAGTCAGGTACACTGAAGGCGCTAATTAAGTTGAAATATTTGTGACAGGCTGAAATCCCAAAGAGCTTGTCCTGTGCTGTCACAAACACACACACACACACACACACACACACACACGCAGACACATACTATACACACACACACACACACACACACACACACACACACACACACACACACACACACACACACACACACACACACACACACGCACACACACACAGCCAGCCATTAAGGCCAGGCAAGAAGCTGATTAATATCCTCAGCAACAGTTGTGGGGAATTCTGCTTATTCTCCAGGGAGGGAGTGGGAGGAAATAAGGATGAAATACCAACTTCCACGGAGCAGGAGCCATATGGTGGTGCATATTTTAGTGAGAATCTCACATCAGGGTCAGGGTATCTACGAGAGGCTCGCCATCAACTTCTAAATAAATAAATAAATAAATAGAGCTGGTTTCCTGAAGCCTTTTAACGTTACGTTGCGCTGTTTTTTTTTTTTTTTTTTTTTTTTTTTTTTTTTTTTGCACATCTATTTGGGTTTATGGTGCTGCTCAACAGATTTTGAGTTTGAAGAAAGGCAATGGATTGCATTAGTGTGAGAATCTATTTACATCAGAAATTGTGTGCTTAAATCATCCGTTTAGATTTCCTCTCATCCCCTGCGTCACACACTGTAATCCCATATTATAATTTCACCCCCTGTTTCGGGCTAATTTCATTCCAAAGAAAATCCAAGATAACAGTGATGAGTAAGTCAAGATAACTGTAACATGGCATGAGATAGAGAGTTATCAAATCAAACAGTAATGAGCATTTTTTAAATGAATAATTTGAATAAATATTTTTCCACAGCAAATGCTTTTTGGAAAAGTCTGGAGCCCTTTGCCCTGTGCATCCTCTGCCTTTAATGACGGCACTGATTGAGAATGTACCCAGCCCTGGTGCTGCATTACACTGTACACATAGGTCATCTAGGAGGCTAAATTTTATAATCTAACCCTCTATCATATATTCAAAACGAGAATGAAATACTTAAGTGTCACTTGAAGAAAGCAAAGCTTTCACTTTTACATTGCTAGCACAGTTAACTAATCGCTACTAACATTTAGTGTCGTAGAGAAAGGGACAGAATTTCACATTACATGAAATGAAAATGGACTTGGTCTTGTGTGGAAGAATATGACATTGTCAAGTCGAGGCTGTTATGGCCAGTGCATGCTCTTGTGCCCCTGACAACCTGACCCTCATGTCTCTATGCTCCTTTACTTTTTAAATTGCACTCCAGGTGCTGGGAATTGCCAAGGGCCAAGAGGCTGAGAGGCTAGGATTGAGAGGAGTGGTGTTCCCCATCTTGTGTCTCTCAGTGTGTGTGAATCCTGCCCACTGTGAGTGTTGTGAATGATTTCAGTGTTGCCCTGATAGATTGGTGATGGTTTTTATTATTACCTCCGCCAAGGAGGTTATGTTTTTGCCGGCGCATGTGTGTGTGTGTGTGTGTGTGTGTGTGTGTGTGTGTGTGTGTGTGTGTGTCTTTCTGTCTGTCTGTCTGTGTACAACATAACTCGAAAAGTACTGCATGGATTTGGACCAATTTTAGTGGCAATCAGTGATCCAGAACACCATCTGTGACCACATTGCCTTGGCGGAGGTCTGCGCTCTCTGAACACTTTTCTAGTTTACTAGTTGTAAAGGGATACATACAGGGTAGGTTTTGTCTTAAAAGTGAATCGCTTCCAACGGCCCAATTTACCAGCATGGGTTGGCTTTTTGCTCATTTACGGTATGAATAGCTTTAAGCATTGGCATTTCTGATACAGAAGGCCAAAGCATTATAAAACATATACATTTCAGTTCTGAAAAATTCAATATGAGACGTGACATGCTTCAAGGTCGATTTGAATCTGGAGCTGGGGGATAAAGTTTATGCTTATTTATCACAACATGTATGGTATTCGGCAGGGTAAAATTTGTTCTGTGCGTGATTTGAGGCACTGTGATTTGAGGCACTGGTTTCCACTATCACCACGCTGACAGTAACAGAGATAACTTGGCTCAGGGGCACCTTTGTGCCCAGCGACCCTCAACAAGGAGGGCTTATGTTATCTTCCTTGCCTGTCTGCCTGGCACGGAGGTCTTTATCGATTGGCACTATGTGGGAAATCCAATGCCTGTCTTTCTCACAGGAGGCAAGGGAGCTGAGCCCCGAGGCTTTGGGATCAACCCAGAGTGTACCCTATACCTCTCACTGCACTCACATCTAAGAGAGAGAACAAGGCAAAATAAAGAGAGAGAGAGAGAGAGAGAGAGAGAGAGAGAGAGAGAGAGAGAGAGAGAGAGAAAAACAGAAAGCACAGAGAGATGAAGAGTGTTAGAGACATACAGTAAAGTACAGAGAGAAGCAGAAAGAAGAAGTGTTGACTCACGTATAGTTTACCTTTAGAAATGCCTTTTTAGGTGACATGAAATATATCAGAAAAGGGCAATTTAGCACATATAAAATTCCTAACGTCATCCTTGAGAGAGTTTGGCTAACTCTGCCATGTTGTAATCATCTGATGATTCTATAATAATATAATTCTACAGGACAAAGAGGCTGGGTGAAAATAAACACTTTTTTTCTTGTTTTAGCACCCAGTTAGCCTGACAAGCCAGACTACAGCATTAAATGTACAGTATCTGTCTGACCACGACTGATAGACCCTCGCATATGATTGCTACATTCAATCAGCGCAACTAACAAGCCTATTCAAACAACGTTAGGCCCACTCAATGAATCCCTGTCCAGATAGAAAGTTGTGGTTGGCTAAACACCACGATGTCTGAATAAAACCTAGAGCCTTGTGATTGGATAGACACCACCGATGTTCTAGTTCTAGGCTAGCACTCAGTTACATGGAAGTGTAGAATTGCATTGTAGAATCCTCAGAATGGTGGGTTACAACAATGCGGCCATGACTCGAGTTGGCCAAACTCTCTCTATATACAACTCTGATTTGTCGCCCTAGGCAACCACCTGACAGGCCCTAGTGGCAGCGCTGGCCCTGAGTGTATGTGATAACGGAATGTATTTGAGATGTGGAATACAGTATATTCTCAACAAATATTTACTGGTATGGCATTCATTAGTGCTGTTTCTGATTGAGCCTCAGAGGAGGTTTTTATTGTTATAAGATATTGCCATTTTCAAAGCTTTTAATGTTAATCGATAGATTAAGTTTTGTTCACCTAATATGATCAAATCCAAATGATGGAAAATAGCCTATGCAAAGGTATTTTTCAAAGCTGACTTGACGTATATGATATGAATAAACTTTCTAACCCGTCTCTATGGGCATGTTAACTGTACTACCTGTTATGTGGTGTTATGTACAATAAATCAGCAATCTGAGACGCAGCATTACACATCCCAGCTCTCCACAGCAGGATTTTGTGGATTTTTTTTTTATTTATCTAGATTTTAGTATGCTAGTCCTTCATGCCAAAGCAGGGTCTTCCCTTGATATCAGCATAATGGGTTCCTCTTGGGTGGTAATAAGGACGCGTGAGAACCTCCATTCTCTGTTTAATGAAGTGGGAAGTCTTGACAGAGAGAAAGATTAATGGGCCCTGTGAAAAAGAAACACTTCTAGAATGCTCTCATACTGTAAATATTATGCACAAGTGCTGTTCAAATACCCTCCCATAATCCAAGGTAATCTACAGCAGTATAGGAATGCATGAGTTGCATCCCCAATGAGCTTGCCAGGAACTGTACTCTGATGCTTTCTTTTTTTTCCTTAAAAAAAAGACGATTTATGGTCAGCCTGTGTTTCTTCTTTCTTATTAAACATACATCAGAAAGCATTTGTATTCACCTCTTGTCTCTGATAATGTACATTTTAAGTATTTAAGGACAAAAAAGCATAAAGTACATACAGTATGCATAAGTCGGTACATTTCTTAAGTTCCATTTCGGCTGCTATTGAATAATGATGCAGGAGAACTTAGGCACTAAGGCAATTTCAGAGCCTCCAAACTTGTGAGCTTGCAGGGTACTCCTCAGTCTTTCATCTCTTTAGATCTCTCAGTCCTAACATCTGGGAGACAATGTGAAGCTCAAAGAGAGAGAGAGAGAGAGAGAGAGAGAGAGAGAGAGAGAGAGAGAGAGAGAGAGAGAGAGAGAGAGAGTGTGAAGCTCAGAGAGAGAGAGAGAGAGAGAGAGTTCTGTCGAGCTTGAGAAGAGGCTAGGGGAGATTTGTGCAGGGGGTGTGAATGATGAAATAAAAGAACTCGGTCCCTCACACGGCCCTTAGATGTTCTGCCTCAGTATGTGATGTGGAAGAGGACACAGCAGACAGACATGACAGTAAGACAGTATTTGGGAGAAAGCTCGTCTAATGCCCTTGGGCTTCAAGTGGTGTTTGTACACACACTGAAAATACACAGAACAAACTACTGTTGTTGAGGCAAAAAACTTTTCAACTTTGCAATTTCAATTTTGCAAATAACATAAAGGAACACCATAGCACCTATATAGTATTAATATATTTTGGGTCGAGTGTCCTGATAATAACCTATCACTTCAGAGGCCAATCTCTTTGTGGTCCTGAGTTGATTTCACCTATGGTCATTTGCACAATGACATCCAGTCAAATACCCCCTCCAAAGTTAGTTAGTTTAAATTGGCTTAGGGCAGCAGCTCATAGATCCTTGTAAAATTAAGGCAGAACTGAAAGAATTATAGGAAAGAAACTTCTATATGCATACGTCATCTGTTGGACTTTGTGTGAAATAACTGAACATCCCATTTAGTAGGCCTGCGGGCAATGCAGAAAGTGGAGAAGATGATAGAAATTATATTTTGAATCATAATGTTTGACCATTGCTTGAACAAATTTCCAGACTCGTTGTTTTGTCACAGCAGACTTGCACCTGAAATCGAAATCAATCAATCATTCAATTAAGACGTAGCCGACAACTCAAGCTAGCACGTGGGCTTGGGCATGGGTCGGCCGGCATGTGTCACGTCTTTGATGATGCATGCATTTGTTTTTAATTCGTAACCAAAATTACTCCTAATAGCTACTTCAAAATATAAATGGTAGTTTAGCAAATATGGGAATTCAAGCATGGTCACTGGGAAAGATTATAAAGCAGGTGTATGGAACCTGTTTTGTGTTTCTGGCTGATTGCATTTTCTGAGACACCGCTTTATAAGCCTCGCAGTTAACCTGCCATGGAGCAGGTTAGTTTGGGAGCATATGTTACTCCAGCAACTCAGCTGAGATTACAGTTAGCGAGAATGATGGAACAGAACTCACTAAAACTAGCACAGCTTGTCGAAATTAGGGTGCTTTGCAGATAGCTCCGTTGATGGAATACCCCACTAGCTTGCTTGCTAACCAAAACAAACGGGGAGTGGACGCTCCCACTGATCTTGCAAGGGCGATATCTGCTTCTAGGAACGGACAAGCTCGCGAAGGGGCTCATTTTACTCCAGAACTTGTCATTTATCAATCCCAATGAGTTCTAAGCGATGTGTGTAAAGGTACAATTAATAGGAAACGTCAAAATATTACCTAAATCTTGCAAGTGGGGGCTTTAATGCAGGTGAATGATAATAATATCTCTTTTTTGGGGCTGTTTGGAAGGGCTATGCAGCTTTGTGTATGAACTGCCAATGGAAAATCATTTGACAGACCAAAAATGGGGAGCGTCGGCTATCCAAGCTGGTATGAAAACACAAGCATTTTAAAGAGGTAATATCTTGTAGTGCTGTCATGGCATATTTACTTTGCTGTCACCAACATGCTAGGTTGCTCAGTGGGCCTTGCTATGAGTTTTATGGTCTAATTACAAGACAGTCATAAACCAAAATAATAATTGCATCCTCAATAGTGGCAGTAGACAACACAAACAATTAAGAAAATGAAATGGTTTAGTTACTGAGAATGGAACACTAAACTGAAGTCACTACTATGAAAGCAATATTAAAGGACAAATCCAGTGAGAATCAAAGAAGAAAAAATGAAAGTGATAGTAATTTTCTGCTTCATAGTTTTCCTGTTTCAGTTAGTGTGAGCTGATTTGCAAGTAGGGTCCATTAACGGAAGAGGTGGGAAGTTTTCAGTAGTAATGATATAATCGGTTCCAAGGTCAGTCTTGGGAGTAACATATAAATACTGTATGAAACAGTGGCATCTTGCTTTAAAAAATATCTTCACTCTGAAATAACACCATGACACTGACGTTTCCATCCCAAAAAGTATAATTAGCCTAGAGAATGATAACAAAGTGCCCTCTGTGGCAATCTGGAGGCAAAATACACTCATTGCCATGGGGACATTCATTTTTGCTGGGCTGTAGCCATGATCGGGCTGGCTCCTGTTCACCTGTCAGTTTCCTGCAAGGATTTTTGCCTGGGAAAAAAAGGGGGGGGGGGGTGTTGGTAGGGGTGAAGAGCAGGGAGTATTTGTCATCAGTTTGTTGCAAATGTCAGCTGCTGGGCTGGTTTGTCGAGGACAACCCGGTCATGTTGGTCCCCAGACCTCAGGGGAGGGGCCTAATGAAACCCAGGAGAACGGGCAGCCTGAAACGCAGCCACCTCTATATTCTCCAGTGCGCCAGACAACATGATTTATTGCCTGCTGCTACTCCATCCCCTCAACTCCAGCGCCAAACTAACAGCCTTTGTACGTACAGTCAACTCTCCTTCAGATATGGATAAAAATATATTTAGTGACGACATGGATTTAACACATGTGGCACTGTGAAAGCTTGCACTATATTTTTTAGGTCTGTCTGTGGATATAAAGTCTTTGGAAATTTAAGTGACAAAACTTGGCTGGCAGTCAATGACTTACAATGACTTTGGTAATGTGGTTATACACCGTCTTTAAAATAAACTTGCATTAGCCAACACCCTAACAAAGTTTCCTTGAAAGTGACATTATTGGAAACGTTTGGCTATAACCCCTTGGCTCTCTGTGTAGACTGATCCTTGACGGATTGATTTGTGTCTGTGTGTATGAAAATGCATCAGTATCTCCCAGATACATTTCAACTAGGCTCCGGAATGCCTTAAAGTGATAGACCTGAGTAATTCAAACATATAGCCCTTATGTACAATACAAACTCACAGACAACTGTTGATAGGAGGAAGAATGGGAGACTTTGGTACTATTTCAGAAACTGAATGGGAATATGGGAAAATTCATAGCCCTGTTCAGTTATCATTATGCAGGGTCACTGTTCGTTCTACGCTGTGTCAAATTCCGTCCTTCTTCTAAACCACTTGGTATTACTGCTGAAAAAGGGGTCAGATTGGGTCATAGTGCAGTGCATGTGCAAGAGTAGGAAAGAATATGGGGATATTGGGAAAGTATATTGCAACATCATAAAAAGATTGAACGTTTTGAAAGTGACATTATTGGAAACGTTTGGCTATAACCCCTTGGCTCTCTGTGTAGACTGATCCTTGACGGATTGATTTGTGTCTGTGTGTATGAACTTTCCCAGTTGGGGGACCTACTTAGCCTGACACGTCAGACTATGTCATGAAATGTACCGTCTGAAGACCACTGACAGACTGTGCCTCAATGGAGGGCCGGGTGATTCGTCGTCTCTCAAACTGCCTCTCCACATAATAGGCCAGCGTTCCGGCCAGTGGTACCAGCTGGTATATCAAACTTTTCCCGTAGCCGTCGGTAACACGGCAAAGACATCTTTTTTCGGGACGAAAAACTTCAGTGCACTTTCTTGTTGCACTGTGCAAAGAAAGTGACAAGTGCAATTCGTCCAGAACTAAAGCCAAGGCGATTCCGCTCTGGTTTGAGCAGGGCTGTCGTCATCGTACAAAAACCCGCCTTACGATTTCCTGTACACATACCGCGCTGTGAACGGTTATCCGCCTCCGGGGAAGGCTAGAAAACGGGTTTCTATCAGTGGCCTACGCTAGACGTACCGTGGCAGTGCTGAATTCGGAGCCTGCTACCACTAGGGCTACGTGCTAGAGCTCTCCCAGGTTGGGGGACCTACTGTAAATGCTAAAAAAAACTGGCAGTTAAAGTTAAAGGCACAAGAAAATGAAATAGTGTTTCCTTGCCAGTTAGCGTTCACTACTATTCAGTCTGCTTTGTACCAAAT
>JAODXP020000021.1:9906555-9953101 GCA_027497455.2 Sardinella longiceps | reverse complement strand
AGGTGCCCCACCACACAAAGCCGTTTTTACCTGTTGCTTTTGGTATAGAATAGTTCTATATGACCTCGAGTTACACGGTGCATGTGAAAATGTAATACTGTCTTCGCTATAGGCAATAGCCCATTAAAAGAAATATGCAGAGAAATTAGGTCAATTTGAATCCATGGTCAGTGCTACGTAGTATAGACCACGTTACAGCCATTGGCTGACTGAGGAGAATTATCACCCAATCCATGCTCTCCTGTATTTGACTAAAGCCCGCCCCTTGAAATACTCGCGATAAAGAAGGATTATCCATGAAATGGTAACAGGCAACTTGTCAACTTGGCAAATTCAACAGTCTTGGTAAGTGTAATCTGACTGTGGATGTAGGCTAACAGTCGACTACTCTTGCAATAAGTATCTGATTATGTTGGCTACTGTGACATCCTGACTATGTAGTAAGCTTACCTTTGCAAAGTGGCCGTTTACAATCTGCAAGCTAGGTTGGTGCAGATATCCTCTTTCTCGGTTTCATGATACTATTCCAAGTTTTTTTTTTCGTACCTCGCAATTCGCAAGTAAAACTAATGTAAATATTCGTCCATGTGCTTTACAACGTCAAGCTTCAGCAGCGAATCAGAGTGCAGCCCATTGTTACAGTGGGAAAAAAAAAAACGGAAGAACCGCATGAAATTTTCGAAGGCTATTCCTACAGGCTGCAAACGATCTCATTACGGTCTCCTTGGACCGTTCTCAGTCCAAGTGAAGTCACATACCCTATTTGTAGACCTCAAAGAACAATTTAAATACCCTGTAGTGGTGTGGCATGGCACCTTTAATATGAAGATTGCATCAAAATGATGTCTCATTAAAAGGATACCTAAATAGTTGTTAATTGTTACAAGTTATTGTATTACAGTAATTAATTACAAAAGCGCTCAGAGAGCGCAGACCTCCGCCAAGGCAATGTGGTCACAGACACAATATAAATTCCAGATCATGTTCTGGATCACCGATCGCCACCAAATCGAAAATTTCATCCAAATCCGTGCAGCACTTTTCGGGTTATCCTGCTGACAGACAGACAAACAAACAGACAGACAGACAAACCAACGCGACCAAAAACATAACCTCCTTGGCGGAAGTAATAAGCTTGGTCAGTCCAATACCTGACTTGGTTTCTGTGAATCTGCCCCAAGGTTTCTTTCTAAAAATTAATTATTAGTAAATGAAGGGAGTTTTTGCCCCCGTTACTCATGGGTGCTCCCCGTACTGTCTGTAAATGCTGCGAGACAATATATTGTATTTGTGCACTCTACAAATAAAATTGAATTGAGTTAAATTCTTGAGGGTAGGCCTAATGCAAATTATGAAAAGAATAAAAAAAAAATCAAGAGGAAAGAGGAGACGTCTAAAAAGCAAATGTCAAGAGTTATAAACAGTCAAGAATGATGAAATAATTATAAAATAGTTATATACAGTCAAGAGTTATGCACAGTGTTTCCAGATATCCTTTACCACAAGTGTGAACAGTATCAGATTAATCCTCTTCATAGTTAGGTTTCACACAGAGAAGAGTGTGGGAGGAAGGACTTTACTCATTAACAGAATGAGAGAATGTCACTCAAAACTGAACAATCACACACACAAGGTCATAGTCTAGATGACGGTAAAATTAGCAGCCATCTCTTTGTTGCTTCGCCTGTGCTGTTGTCATGTTGTAAATAGTGATATATTCGCTCAGGATCAAAGTGAAATGGTGGCTGTCTCTTTCTGATTTATATTGGCTTTGGTTCCTCTCTTTATTCCTCTGCTTTTCCTCAGTTTCCTGTGTTGTCAGACTGGGCAGCTGTGTGCCTCTGCAGTGTCAGTGAGCTCCATATCTGTGCAGCACACATTTGCAGCACAGCCAAACTAACAGAGGGAAGATTTTGACTGAAGGGATCTGGAGCTGTAAGGGCAGATGACAGAGTCACCAACAACCTGCAGTTACATAACCAACCACACAGGTATGGTTTTAATAAATGCTCTCATCATTGCATGCATGCTGTTTTGCAGAAGAAGAAATTGGTTAATTTACTGTAAAGTATTTAGATAGTTTGTGTGTGTGTGTGTGTGTGTGTGTGTGTGTGTGTGTGTGTGTGTGTGTGTGTGTGTGTGTGTGTGTGTAGTGTTACAGCCACACACACTCATTACAGCGTAATTTCTCTTTATCTATCAATATGCAGACAAACTCTCCAACATTGCAACCCTGGGCGACCAGAATAGTCTATATGTTCACAGTTTAAGTTTTGAAAATAATGTCAGACACTTATTTAGATACAGTGGAAGGTTTTCACTATGTGCCAATATTTTAATGGTTTTGAAATCAGAACTTTGTCAGCAGACAGTAGTAGGCCTAGGTATGTGAAAAGTTCATGTGCTACTGCTAACAGGAGAATTGATGGGCAGGCCTCTCCACTCTAAAAACATGGCCATTGAGGTGAGGGAGTATCTGTCTCTTTATCAGCAACGCTGATATCAAAAGATTTGTAGAGTTGGCAGACAGTGTGAATTCAAACAGTATGTGTTTGTGTGTGTGTGTGTCTGTGTGTGTGTGTGTGTGTGATGCTGATGGAGAACTGTGAAAAGTAAACTCCTTTTTCTTAGTTTCTGTAAGAGTCATAACTGAGTAACAGAGAAGTAACAAGCCCTTAACTAGGAGGATTTGCCTAGATAGATGAGATGATCACTCACTCACTCACTCACTCACTCACAAGATGGTTGGGAGTCACAGACTTACTCCTATCCATCCCAAGCGTCTTTGGCTGGAACCTGGTTTGTTATATTTTGGTGCACAACCTGTGCCCATGTGTTTGTTTGACGTTAATTTAACGTTGCGGCTGCCAGAGTAGGAAATTGCCTATGCACCAAGACCAAATTACAATCACACACATGCATCCAGTGCCCTTAAAACATCTCACTTTTGGACTGTTTTTGTATCTACCAACAAGTGACTCGATCTTTTACCTGCATGGGCCCAGATTCAGTGAGAACCTGTACTTTCCTCTCTCTCACACTCAGACAGGGACAAGACACAGGGGGAAAAACACATATCTTGTTCTCCTGCCTGTACTTAATCAACACTCAGCACTTAATCTACAACACTGAGGTCCAGCCAGATCCCTTTCGGTTGGTGTCAGGACCCTATTATGGCCCCATGGTTTTTCTGTGCCCTCTTTTGAGTAGTGATAAGGTCAGTCCTTTAATAGCTTTAGGCTTTAGCTTTAAGCTTTAGTCTTTAGTCTTAAGTGTAGTCGGTAAGGTGATATGTTCCAGGATCAATAGTTTGCTTTAGGAGAGTCTTATGAGTTGTTTCATTTTTCATGCCCCGTTTTTTTTTTGTTTGTTTGTTTTGTTTGGTTTTGTTTTATTTGTTTGTTTTGTGAAAATGTTCTTCACATAGTAATTAGTATCAATTCTGAATAAACTTATAATTATGCTGTTGCATCAGTGTTCCCTGTCACTTTTTTTTTACAGAGGCCAAGTCAGTTGTGCTGGGATGCTGTAGTAGGCGAACGCTTTACTTTTACTTCGTTGGTCATTTGCAGACATCCATACACTCTATACGAAGCTTGGGAGTCTCCTGCATATAATGGAGCGGGCGACCGCAAGTCACAGGATAGCCTATGTGTGCCTAAACATTCATTAGTCAAAATTGGAGTATACCTTTTCAGTCGTATATGACCATACTAGTTATCAATAGGCTATGATCATCTGACTGGCAGATTTAACATTGTGATCGACCACTGTGGAAATGAACTAACAAGCAAACGTTTATCTTCCTTAGACTATGATTCAAATAATTATTTTCACGAAAAGCATAAAAGGTTTGAGTAGGAGTAACCGGTTTCATGAAGACCCAGGTACTTGTAGCCTAAACTAACCATAAATGTCTCTGCTATTGCCTGCTCTGTGTCTACATCTCTACGAGAGCTTAAGGCAAGTTCACACTTTTAGAGACGATTCCGAGGTCGCCGGGTCAATTAGAAATCACAGGTAGTGGTGGGGAAACTCGCAGTGGATCCAAGTTTGACAAACAAAAGCCACCGTAGTTTTCAGCTTTGCCATGCCCCCTGTGACCGCTAGGGGCGCTTATTGCGCTAATCCACCACTACCCTGGGGAGTAGCCCACACCCACCATTAGAGTCGAGGAACACGTGAATAAGTAGAAAATTACACTTTATTTTCTTTAATATAAATAGAGCTCCGGTTAAAAAGTCCTTGTATGTAGTATGTATGTGAAAAAGCTAAAAGACAGTCTTCGGCCCAGTCCACAACCATTCCAGTCCACAGGGGTCCGTACGCACACCTGTCTAGGTCTTCACCGCCTCCGTCTCTCAACACCGTCTTGACTGTGGCTCGGCTGTCGTCTGCCCAGGTGGGTCGGCACATCCAGAGGGCCGGGACCTCTGGCCGCGGAAGGGTGGGAAAGCACTCACGGCAACTTCTCTCTGGGGGGTGGTCACAACACACGTAGGCACATTGGCTCGCACACTCTTAATTAAGTGGTAATGAAGCAGGTCCATCGGTCCAAGACCTGAAGGAGGAAACACACTTCACAAAAGGGGTGAACACCCACGTCAATACAGGCACAGCACACTGATCACTTCTAGCACTAAGGCAGACTGGGGGTCTCCGGTCCCTCTGGGACAGCGGCTACAGGGCTCGAGACGCCGGGCAAACTTGACAAGGGCAGGCCAGAAGATGGCGGGTGAGGCAGGCGGCGGTGGGAGAAAGGGGGCTAGGACTTGGTCAGGTCGGGCCCAACGCAGAGCACAGAATCCTTGCTTTGGGGGGGGGAGGGATTCAACAGTCCAGGCGGCACAACAGGGAAGGCAGCAGGCTAATGGGCTTCACGTCTAACAGGCTTCAGATAGCAGCAGTGACATGCAGTGTAACAGCAATGGGCTTGGCCCTCAAACAGAGCGAGGAGGGGCAGGCTAGTGGCCCTAGTAGGGTAACAGCAATTGGCTTGGTGTTCATACACTCCACAGGAAAGGCAACAGGCTAATGAGCTTTAGCGATGTAACCACAATGGGCTTGGCACTCAATAAACACATCGAGGAGAGGCAGGCTAGTGATAGCTTAACACCAATTAAGCGAGCAGCGAATAGGGTGGTATACCACACACAAACGTAAGTCCCGGGTCCTTATACTATTCTCCGAGAACAGGAAAGGTCACTTAGCTTCGTTGGTCAAGATCACCTGTCCCTCCGTGGCTTGACGGCACAATTCCACCGGCGCACGGTGCTCCACGTTCCTCCGTAACGTTACTTCAAGACTCCTTATTCAGCCCAGCCCTTGGTTGCACTCCGAGACATCCCAGCGTCTTCGTCCTGCTCTCCTGCCTCCTGTGTGGCTCAAAGACAGAGGTTAAAAACATTTCACGGTGATGTCTCTCCCCAATCATCTTGCTGACTGCTTCCCGCTACACACCTGCATGGCATTAACCACTAATGAAACTGAGATTATATATTTACTTCCGGTGCGCTGCTCGGCTGCGAACCGCGTCCTGAGCATCTCAAGCTCGTTCTAAGTGCGTCTATATGTGTTTATTAATGTGTTTGATCTGTTTGTCCGGCGTCTAAAATGTCACACTTTGTGTACGCCCATCTGTAACTTCAAAGATGAATTACCTGTGGATTATATGGATTCTAATTGGGATTGCCATCACTGGGCACCCTGCACACCCAAAGTTCCCTGTTGCGCCAGAGAGTACAATGGATCTTAAGCCTTACCGGGAACTTCGACCAAGCGCACGGTACAGTCGGGAAGACCTGCTCGCATTCCGCCTCTACCCACCGTCTTCACTGCCCCCACCGTTCCTGAATGATATCCCCGCTGAGCTGAGAAGGCCCACGCGTAGGAAACGAGGCAGGAGAGGTGGAATACGGAACCGGCTCCGACGCAGACACACCAAACCTCCGCTTCCAGCAATTATCCTCAGCAACGTTCGGTCCCTGAACAACAAGATCGACAACCTCCGAACTCATGCAAGGTACTGTTCAGAATTCCGTGAAGCTTCTCTGATGTGTCTGACAGAGAGCTGGTTGCAGTCCAGCGCCCCGGATTCCCTCTTTGAGATTAACGGATTCACCCTGATCCGACTCGATAGAGACAACAACTCGGGGAAAAGTAAGGGCGGTGGGATCTGTGTATTTATCAACGACCAGTGGTGCCGTCAGTTCACTGTTAAAGACACTTTATGTGACTCAAACGTTGAGATACTCTGTTTGACATTAAGACCTTTCTATCTGCCACGCGAATTCGGATGTGTGCTTTTGTGTGTTGTGTACGTTCCACCGAGTGGCAAGGCTTCGCTTGCCGCAGCCACTATCGCTGACCGTGTTCACAAACTTTTACAGAAACACCCAGACGCACCTGCCATTGTGTTAGGGGATCTAAACCACTGTCAGTTGGACACTGTTTTACCTGGCTTTCACCAAACTGTCAAAGGAGAAACACGAAAGGACAGACTACTCGATAAATGCTATGTGAACATCAAAGATGCGTATGGGTCAAAAATCAGACCTCCCATCGCTAATTCCGACCACAATGTGGTTAATTTAATCCCGACGTATAAATCAAAACTGAAACGCTGTAAACCAGTAGAAAGAGAAATACGACGCTGGTCCCCTGAAATTTGTGAGGAACTTAAAGCTTGTTTTGAGCTGACGAATTGGGATGTATTCCATGACCAAGACTCATTGGATGTCACCACCTCAGTCACCACTGACTACATTAACTTTTGTGCACAGTTAGTTATCCCCACCAAACGAATAAAGATTTATCCCAACAACAAACGCTTTGTGTCTAAGGACATTAAGGACATAATCAACACAAGGAAAATAGCCTTTAAAAACAAAGATGTCATTAAATGCAGACAATTGGACAGGGTTTTAAAAAACAAATTAAGGGAAGCTAAACAGGTGCACAGAAATCAGCTGGAAGAAAACTTCAAAGAAAAAAACCCTAAAAGACTCTGGGACAATATGAAAAAAATGACCGGAATGTCAACCTCCAACAAACCCATTGTAACTGGAAATGAATACATGTTTGCAAATGAACTGAATGATTTTTTTGTCAGGTTTGATTCTTCTGCTCACCTTCATGACTGTGGAAATTTAATTAAGACTGTTAAAACATCCAACTCTGACAGAATTATTATAACTGTGGAAGAGGTCAGGGGCACTTTCCAGCGTAACAACACAAGGAAAGCATTAGGGCCTGACCAGAGTAGCGCACTCATTCTTAAAACATTTGCCAGGGAACTAGCCCCGGTATGGCAACCCATTTTCCAGCAGTCACTAGACACCCACCATATACCTCTGGCATGGAAAACTTCTCATATTAAGCCCATCCCTAAAAAGAAATGTCCTAAGGAACATAACGACTATAGGCCAATAGCCCTTACATCAGTGATCATGAAGTCACTAGAGAAAATCATAGTTCAACACCTCAATAGACATATGGGGGGGTTTCATGACCCATACCAATTTGCTTACAAATTAGGTCGAAGCACAGATGATGCAGTGGTTACACTGGTACATATCATATCTAAACACCTGGATAAACCTAATACTTATGCCAGGGCCCTCTTTCTTGATTTTTCCTCTGCATTCAATACCATTCAGCCAAATATACTTCTGTCCAAAATGATAACCCTTCAGATAAACCCATACATTATCCACTGGTATTTTTCTTTTCTCACTAACAGGATACAGTTAGTCAAGGTAAATGACACACTTTCTTCTCCCATTACCACCAATGTTGGAGTCCCCCAGGGTTGCATAAGCTCCCCTAGGTTGTTCACTCTGTATACCTCTGACTGCACTACCAATGTGCCAAATCAGTATCTTCTTAAATATTCTGACGACTCTACTTTAGTGACCCTTTTCTCAAAATCTGATGACCACACCCTGTACCAAAGCAAGGTGGACTGGTTAATAGACTGGTGTGACACTAATTATCTCATTATTAACACAATAAAGACAGAGGAGATCATTTTTGGTAAACCACCCAACCTCCAACTACCTCCAGTTAAAATACATGGCTCTGACATCAGTCAAGTCTCATCATATAAATACCTGGGTGTCATGATTGACCGAAACCTGACTTGGACTGACCACATTGATTTCACATGCAAAAAAATACAGCAACGTATATACTTCCTCCGTAGGCTAAGATCTTTTGGTGCTAGTGGCCAGATAATCTTTTTATTTTTTACATCTGTGATCCAGAGTGTTATGCTTTACTGCAGTACAGCTTGGTATAGCAGCCTCTCTGTCAAAGATAAAGCTAAACTCCAACACCAAATCAAAATCTGCTCTAAGATTATTGAGCTGCCCATATCAAACCTATTCCAGGAAGCTCATAACAAGAGCATGCTCCGATTAGCCACATGCATCTCCACTGACATCACACACATTCTTCACCAAGAGTATCAGCTATTACCCTCCAATAGGCGGTTCAGAGTGCCCTCCTTTAACCGTAACAGACTCAAACATTCCTTCATACATCAATCAATTCTCCTGCTGAACCAGTCTTGTCAGTCAGTCAGACTGTATGTTTAGTGCCATCTTCCATGATGGTAATGTCTTTAAGTTACGTGGGTTATATATGTACTGTATGTAAGTATGCATGTATGTCTGTACTTGAGCCTGTGTCCTATGTCTACCACATGTGCAATAGTCTCTGATGTTATGTGTATGTCTGTATCTTAAACGAGCTAAATGAGTCTTGCTCAGGAACGCAAAAAGAATTTCAGTGCAAACTGACAAATAAAGTATTATCGTATCGTATCGTATCGTATCGTATCAATCTATTGTTGTGAGCAGCGCTCAAATCGGTCTGGGTAAACACACACATTTTTTTCCGCTACTTCCACCTGCTATTCGTCACCCACTGACACCCCCCATGGTAACGCTGGAGGGGCTGGCTCATTCATTTACCGTAATCCTAACAGCTATAAAACTGACTGCCCAGGTAGCATACTTGGGAGCTCCATTGACTGCACTCTTACCACTCTGCTTGTACCCTGGCACTAGTCTCGTTCAGGCTCTTCAGGAGCGTAATGTGAGCTGCTGGTAGTATGTTCGCTAATGTTACTGCACTACCGAAGTGGTTTCCATGTTCGAGTGTGCCATGGACTAGCATTTTATATGGGCTACTGTTGCAGAACTGGCCACTGCTGCTTTACCTCCCGTTAGTTTTATGCAGGGTGCGATTTGTTGGGGGGGATGGCTCAGATTTCCCCACTTTTGGTTTTGGTATCCCTGCCTCTGCTTGAATAATTTTATCTCCGGTGGGGATAACATTTATGCCCCCTTGTTATCTCATGACAGTATGCAAGCCATGTGATGTGACTAATGAACATCTAGCGTGCATAAACAAGCGAATTATAAAATTAAAAAAATGCATCCTGTGTCCTGAATTGCGTGCGTGACA
Source organism: Sardinella longiceps (assembly GCA_027497455.2). Lineage (NCBI taxonomy): Eukaryota > Metazoa > Chordata > Actinopteri > Clupeiformes > Clupeidae > Sardinella > Sardinella longiceps. The sequence continues at coordinate 9,943,630 of JAODXP020000021.1, read as the reverse complement.
ACTGGCGAACTTTGCCGCGAACTTCAGCCTATGCGCAGGTGTTTTTTTTCTCACTGGAAAGACTAAAGCTTGGAAAACGAAAGGAAACTTCATAATGTTATCACATTGCTTGAACAACTTTGTGCAAAGGAAAACGAGCTGTTTGTCATAAGCATAAGTTTGATATGAAATGCGTGTACTGTCAACGCATCAGGCAAAATATCCTTCTGAATCGCGGGAGATGACAGTTTTCTTTAGATCATTCAGCCAGTGGTGGAAAATGACCAAGAAATGGCATAACCTAGGCAAAATGCTTCAACAATACCCAAGGAAGGCCTAGCTCGTCCTATTTGCATTGGCAATTTTTTATGCTCAATGCCCTGGCTTTCCTCACATTTGCAAAAACCAAATTGTTTAGGTTACCGTCTCCAGCGCCCTATACCGCGCATACCGTCGGATCCAACGAATGCCTTGGGTCAACTAGTCATTTTAGTGTCTAGTAATGACGTCACCAACGCAATGCCATTTCAGAATCATCCCCCCCTTTTTTCATAAACCGCACCCTGGTTTTATGTTAATGTAGCCTTCTGTATTTTGCTTTGTATTTGTTTGTTTATTTGATTTCTTTCTTTGATCTCAGTTTAATCTTTCGCTCGTTCAGTTTAACGGCAAGGCTTCTTCTTAGGAGGGTATAGTGGCTGCCTAGGCTAATTGTATCTGGCTACATGAGTTAATGATAATATCTGCTAACAGGCCTGAACCGGTGGTCTTCTTTCTCCCCTGGCTAGAGAGTATCACGGCGTGTCACTGGAATCAAGTCTGCGCTCACGTCACACCTTATTTGTAGTGGTAATTTGCACCCCATTTGTTGTGATCAGTTTTGTAGTGTTTATGCTTAATAGTGTATGTTTGCGTATGCGTGTTTGTGTGTGTGAGAACAGACACCAGAGCCATGAGCACCGGACGTGTGCGTGTGTGAGTGTTGCTCATCTGCCAGGGCAGGTAAATCCCTAATATTGCTGTTTTACTATTCTATGTCATTTGATTAACATCCTGTATCTCACTCTTGGCGTAATAAACGTCTAAATGAAATAGAAAAGGAGATTGCAAGAATAGGCCATGAGCAGCTGACTACTCCCTCAGTCACTAACACAAACTTAATTTCTGCACTGAGAGGGTAATATCACAGTTTATCTTTAGCAAAGGCTGAGTTCATATTACATAGAACAAAACAAAGATATTATTATGATGGTGACCGCCCAAGCAGATTACTTGCCCTCAGGCTTAAACAGTGCGAGTCTAAAGCAACAATAAACGCCATTCGGACTGCAGAGGGCATGGTTGTGACACAGCCTCAAGCCATAAACGATGTATTTAAGTCATTCTATTGCCATCTCTACACATCAGAAGGCCAACTAGACACTGAGAGGTGTAGTCTTCACAGTCTATCTCTCCCCGAACTAAATGATGAAGACATAGATAGTTTAGAGAAGCCTATATCAATGGAAGAACTTGAATCAGCAATGAAATCCCTAAATAGAGGCAAATCGCCTGGCCTGGATGGCCTGCCCCCTGAATTTTACCTAGCATTCTGGGACCAAGTAGGGCCACTGATATTAGACTCCATTAATTTTGCAATTAAGCAGGGATCATTCAACAGAGATCAAAGAAATGCACTGATTACTCTGCTTCTTAAAAAGAGCAAGGACCCGTTAGAGTGTTCCAGCTACCGGCCGATCTCTCTGATTTGTAGAGACATAAAAATTTACTCCAAGGTGCTGGCCACCCGTATTGAAACTGTAGTGGGTAAACTCATACATTTTGATCAATTGACCATTACTGTGGATAATTCTAGACACTACCTCTCACTTTATGCAGATGACTGCCTTCTGTTCATCTCTAACATCCAGCAATCCCTACCACGCCTCCTATCTCTATTCAGTGATTTTCACCAAATGGCTGGATATAAAATAAACTGGTCTAAATCTGCCCTCCTCCCTCTGAACACAACAGCTAAGAAGGCCCAACTTCCAGCAGGCATTCCTGTTTGTTCATCTTTCACTTACCTTGGAATAGAAATCTACCCTAATCTTCATAGAATTGTTCAGGAAAATTTTCATAGGGTCAAAAATAACATAGAACATGATCTAAAGAGGTGGAGCTCTCTTCACGTTTCTATGCAAGGCAGAATTTCAACTATCAAAATGAACGTGTTGCCACGTATAAACTTTCTGTTCTTTATTATCCCCCTTGCCCCCCCTTCAAATTACATACCTGAGATGCACTCTCTTATTTCAAAATTTATATGGGGAGGAAAGCGTGCAAGAATCAAACTAACAACTTTACAAAGTAGCAAGCTCACTGGAGGCCTGGCGGTCCCAAATCTAAACTTCTACTACAATGCCTTTCAGATTAGACCGTTGCAGACATGGAGGCGCCAAGATTCTCAAGTCCCATGGCGTGCAATAGAGGCTGCACATGTGAAACCACACCGCTTAGAGGACTTGCCCTATACAGGCACAGGCCGCAAGAATATTCAGCTACGCTATGGGAGCATTATAGTTAACTCTCTTAATGTTTGTAAAAAAAAAAAGAAAAACTGATGGGTGTAACAGGTGTATTCCATAAGACAACCCCACTATGGAACAATAACAACTTTCAATCAGGTGGGAAGCCATTTGTATTTTCCCCATGGGCTCATAAAGGAGTTTATGTTTTTGGTGATTTATTTGATAGTTCTGCCCTACGCTCATTTCTAGACATAAAGTCTGATCATGATCTGCCAGGTACTTCATACTTTCTCTATCTAAGACTGAGATCTGCTATGAAAGCGTATGGAGTGCACTGGAGTCAGCCGATTCCAGAACACCCCATGGAGAAATGGGTTGGACCAAAGCAGGGCTCTAGAGGAACTGTAAAGGTGCCTACACATGAACAGCTTCAAAACGCTTGTGACGCGCGTTGGGCAACGATTTCTCTATGAAGAAGCGTCAAAAGCTGCCGCTTCGGTCTCGGCGTTGCGTTGTGGCCGGCGTTGGCGTTTTTAACGCGGCGCTCAAAGTTCAACATGGTTGAACTTCGACCCTTTTGACGCTGACCTTTCGGCGTTGAAGTAGTGTTTTTAGCATAAATAAACTAACAGGCTATTTCATCCATGTTACAGCTCTCCTAACCTCCGGTATATTAGTCAAATGTAGAATTACCATTTTGGATAAAGCGTTGCGTTAAGGGCGAGCTGAGCTTTTCAACGGTGGTCATGTGAAGGCCCCTTAACAGTCATCTACAATGACCGACTTTGCGTGTTACGTATTACACTTTGTGCCTCTAGTCAAACCCCCAGAACAGGCCAGCGACACGGCTTTGGGCAGGGGTTAGAATTGCGTTCCCATTGCTTGACGCGGGTTTGGACAGGCTCATGTCCAAGGCCATACTGGGACCAGGCATTTTTGGCCATGATCTCTCACATAACTTCATGGCAAAAATGGTTAAAATTAGTGCTGTCAAACGATTAAAAAAATTAATCTGATTAATAACAAAATTTTGCAATGATTAATCACTTTTAATCGCAACTCATTTCTTCCAGTAAGAATTTGGATGCTATACAGTGGAATCCGCTTATAGTGGTCACGGATATAGTAATCAGCCGCTTATATAGATCAAAAGGCTTGGGACGGAATCATTTCTATACAAATGCTGTTTAAATAATTCGCTTATAGTAATCAAGAAATCCGCTTATAATGTTCATTTTTGGCCATTGTATGAATGTAAACATGTGCAAAAATAATTTTAAAATTACGTGTAGTTATTGGATTGATCATGCCCGGTCTCGCAACGCTCCGTTGAGCGGACCCTTGGTCAGGGAGAAGGCTGCAGCATTAGCAACAAGCCTCGGAGACGAGAGTTTCAAAGTTTCTAGCGGCTGGTTTGAGCGATTTAAAAAGAGGGAGAACATTGTGTTTAAGAAGCTGCACGGGGAGGCTGCTGAGGCTGACACTGTGTCACGCGACGAGTGGCTCGAGCAACAGTGGGTCAGAATGAAAGAGGAATACAGTGAGGAGAGCATCTGGAACGCTGATGAAACGGTCTTGTTAAAAAAAAGCACTGGCTGCAGAGCCGACACACGGCACATAGCCTATAAGTTACGTACCAGAGTTATGTCTGCGCACAGCGCAGTATGGACTGTTACATGTATTAAATTTGAATGATACGGTAGGCCTACTGTAATAAAATTCCATAAATGTGGAAGCTACTGTATCTGTTTCATTTCATTGTTCTGATTGAATTCTGCATAAAAATAAGTGAAATAAAGGTAAATTCGGTTTTAGTAATCAACCGCTTATAGTGTTCAAATTGGCCCGGCCCAACGTGACCACTATAAGCGGATTCCACTGTAGTATGTTGGATCCTTATTTTGCCCTGTAAAGGCCCTGATACTAAATAGTTGGCTTTGGTTGTCTCAAATGGGGCAATTCACACTTGTCCCCTACCCCCAGAATTCCCCAAACAAGTTGTTGGACAGTCAGGAGCAAGGCCATAATCTTTGTTTAGTTTGACTTGATAGCCGAGCCATTTTCTATCTGAAATTGAACATAATACATGCCATGGAAGTGGAACCATATCCATCAGGATTAATCTGAGTTAATTTTTTTAATCCGACTTAAAAAATTTTGGATTAATCACGTGATTAATCAGTTAATTTTCCCAGCACTAGTTAAAATAAAACTATTAGTTGGACACATTGCATTGACTTTAGAGATATAATGGGACTAGCCCAATCCCTCAAGAAACAGTCTGCCTGCTCATGTCTTTATTTATAGTTCTACAAAAAGACTGATGGTTGAGCTATTCTACAGCATAGGCAATTTTAGCCATTGAAGCCTAATTTTAATAAATTCTAATAAATTATGTTAATAAATAAAATAGGCACATTCTTCTTAATAAAATGTTATCAGGAAGAATGTGCCTCCTCATGCCCCTGTACTAGGCTACAAGGCAGGGATGTCTGTGCATGCCTTGATCAACTTTAAAATTATTGCTAGGCAATTTTATTATCATCATCGAATAGCTAAAGAAAGCTGATTTCCACAGGATTATTTATGAAAATCATTTAAAAAGTTTGTAATGCATATGCGTTTAAGGCCCCGAACAAAATTTTCAGTCTTGCTCTTGTGATCATGGTTTCGATCACGACTGTGTTTTTCTGCTAACATAGCAGATTACGACTTATTTTGTATAATGTTAGAGGACAGGAAGGTTAGACAGTAAGCCAAACTTTTGGAAAGATCTTTATTGCGTTTTTTTCCCCTTGAAATGTGTATCGTGAAAATGAGGGGTTTGCGACGACCGCCCATTTGAATTTCCATGGGCAGGACCTTATGTATATTAAGTGGAATTAGGCAAACATCGCCAGTCAACATGAAAACCATCCAACACCGGGGCGGAATTTCCGCGTGTAATCCGCAAGGTTGTGCAGACGAAAGTTGAAAAAACAAGGAGCTGATTTTTTTCAGGAGCGGATTTTGTTTGCCGTTGCTAAGACAACCACAGGTTCACTCCGCTTAGCATAGCCCTCATTTCGCTAAGCAAACTGAGTAACTAAAGTTTCTATTGACTGAATGAACAAAGATTATGAAAGTAAAGATATAAATCTCACTAGATATGTCATAAAAACGTTTGTTAATGACAAAGGTTTTGAATATATTGCGTTTTCTGCGTCGAGAATGGTCAATACGTGAGTGACGTGTCCGCGGATTTTCCGCACTGAGTTGAATTTTATTCTATTCTGTCCGCCTGCAGCGGACCCGCGGAAAATCCGCTCATCGTAATTTCATTAATTTTCTCTAGTTAGTAAGTTTTATAAACGCAGGTTGTGGTGAGGATATTGTGTAGGCCACAATGCTGATGCTATTTGGACTGGTAGGATTGTTTACTGGTATCAAACTCGCTGTGCTTGTTTATGTTAACTTGTGATAGCACCAGTTGACATGGGTGTAGCCTATTTATCTCTCATATTAACCTGTGACAATAGGCCCTAATTAAGTCAATTATCTGTGCAGCAGCGGCATTGGACGGGGATTGGTGGCGTAACAGGTCAGGCATGGACTGTTTATGAAGTTTACTCTTTGCTCCCATGATCATGGTCGATCACGGCTGAAAATGATATTATCTATCGTCGTGTTTTTCTGCTAACATAGCAGATTACGACTTATTTTGTATGTTAGAGGACAGGAAGGTTAGACAGTAAGCCAAACTTTTGGAAAGGTCTTTATTGCTGTTTTTTTCCCTTTGAAATGTGTATCATGAAAATGAGGGGTTTGCCACGACCGCCCATTTGAATTTCCATCGGCAGGACCTTATGCATAAGTGGAATTAGGCAAACATCGCCAGTCAACATGAAAACCATCCAACATGGAACACCTGTTCTGGTGTGATCGCGGCCTAATAGTAGACTATGAGGCTTGCAGCTTTGCCTTGAAAATAAAGTGTAATCTCATATCACAACGGTGGAATATGTGTTTGGGGACCTCTAAGACCAACAGTTTACTTACTATGGATGTGTGGGAAGGTTTTTTTTTTTTTACCCTCGCCAGTTCGCTCAGGCCATGCCTACCTGTTCATTCATACAAGAAGCAGCCTCAGCCAGCCTCGGCTCTCTTCAACCTGCTAAGCAAGTTCAAACTTTGCACGGATATGGCACAGAGGCGACTATCATAAGACAGCAAGGGAACCTCAGCTTCCCCTAAAATTTCTCCAAAAAGATCGCACATAAACTATTAATAAAACATGCTAAACGTGTGTCAGTCACTTGTGTTGTCTATTAATATCAACACCGTTTCAAACTGTTTCGATTTCGTTGTTCAGAAATGTCATTTCGGGTCTCTAAACTCACGTAAGTTTCGTCATAGGAATCCCATTGACGAGCTGTTGTCCAGCTCCATAGAGGGCCATTGACAACGCTACCCCGTGTTTATTGGCTAATTCGGCAAAAATACGCAAAATACGTCATTTCCAGGGAAGCTCTGTTTCACTGGGGGTCAATGGGAGAGGGCGGGCTCGGACAACTAGCTTCCATTTTATGATTTGACAAGATCCTTCAACCTCTTTGATTGGCATTCTGTCTCTCTCACACTGTTCCTGTTTGGAAGGCTACCGGCTAATAGACAAGCTAAGCAATGTTGAGCCTGTACCAACAACAAATTTACTCTCTCTGTCTGTGTTATCGTTATTAATAATACTTTGCCCATGCCCATGATTTTATTCTCTATTATTTAGTTCATTGATTGATTGTACACACGAACTCACAAGTGACTTTTGATTTTCATCAGTGATTCTTGCCTCTGTCACTACTTAATAGAGCTAGCAAAGATAGCTAATGATAGTGATTAGCCAAATTTTCAGGCAAGAGATCTGTAAACAAATGTTGCTATGGTTACTACGGCCAGCTCTGAAATGAGAAAGTAGCAGCGCATCATGAACGAGAGAAGGGGACCAAAACAGAGTCATGGTAGCCTACTTTAGAGATGTGTGTTTTGAGGTCAGACATTATTTTAACCTCTTGAAAAAGAGAACCCTATAATATTAACCTGATTGTCATCATCTGGATGCGTTTCGCTAAACTACACGCTAGAGGGCGTTGCGGTTACCTCCCCGCATCCATCTGAGTGCCGTGAGCTTCAGTCTCACTTCGAAACGAATGAGCCAATCAGAGTTGCCGGGTGGGTTTTTCCATGGGTGGGTGGTGTGACGCAATCAAGGGAGCGACGGCGGTTGTAGTCGGGCCCAGGTCAGGAGAGAAAACAACGATGGCGGCGTGCGCTAGGAATCCCAGGGTCGATATCCATTCTGCTATTTCCAATGTTTTGTCAAAACTACCGCGTGTGCATTCTTTAAAAGACGAACAGAGGACGGCATTGGAATCGTTTGTCGGTGGCAATGATGTTTTTGCTCTACTTCCGACCGGATTTGGCAAAAGTTTAATTTATCAGATGGCTCCATTGGTAGCTAAAGAGATGGGAGGAATGCAGGACCCTATTGTTATTGTGGTGTCCGTTTCGGTGTAGCCATGCTGCATTGTTTTGATAGCTAGCCTAGTAGGCCTGGGGTAGAGTACTCATTTTCCGTCTGTCGCAGTGAAATGACGTTACAACAGTTTAACGTGAGTGGTTGAAAGGGCGCGTCAGTCAAGACGACGGACATACTCTGTGTCCAATCACATGCAAGATTTTTAAGAAAAAAACTCTCCGTCGAAATCGTTTTGGTTTTGGTTCCGCCCCAGATGGTATTTTGAATACCAGATGGCGACAGTCAGGTTACTATAATATGGCTCCAATAATAAAGCATGTTTAAAGGAATTATTAGGGAATTATTTCTGGAAATTCATTGCAAATTGACTTGGGAGGGTTTTGCATCTGAATAATTTAGTTTAAGCCACTATATGTAGCCTATGTTGTCATTCAAATGCAATTAAATTACTACAATTAAATTATGCATATTTCAATAGAAAAAATAAACCTGACATGTGGCAGCCCATGACATTAAAAATAGAATTAAATAGTTAAAATGGAAAAAAAAAAAAAATACCGATCGCGCAATCTGAGCTTCCCCTATCTGAAAAACCAGCAGCCGCCACTGATATGGCTTATCTAATTGTAATACAATAAACAAATAATTAAAGTTGCAGCCACGTAGGTAACATGAGAGATGGAGACGACGGACGCAATTATCTGCTTTAATGTTACAGCATCAGTGATAGTGACGGCAATGTTATTAATATATTTTTTTACCCTCAACACAAATGCATGTTCTCTCCCAAAGCCTGCGCTTATATTGACACCGTGTTTTAACCTCAATCATGACAATTATTAACGTTAGCTTATCAACCCCGGCCTCCCCCAAGGAGAGCCTACAGTAACGTTAGCCGTGTGCAGTGCGTTTGGTAACGTTAGGTTACGTCTGATCAGACCATTTAAAGGAAGGACTGGGCTGGCTAGGTTAACTTTTCCCCTCTGACCTGTCGAAATCGAAATAATCCGAAATAGGGAAACGGTGCACATTCACAGAGACGAACCCATCACGTTGTCTACTGTTGTTTTTATTGCTGTTCACATTTTCAAACGATAACATTCAGGCTATCTGAACCGAAAGCCATCACAAGTGAACATATTTACACAGGCATTTCCAGCTCCAGGCACACTGGTTTTGCCAAACTTGTCCGAGGTAGCTATACGTAACAATAGATGGGCGGGGCTTGGGATCGGTGAATTGTAGTGCAAACACATAGGGCGAACACATCATCCTCTCGCCCGACCATGAGACTCCCGATACTAAAAATGCTAGTCGGAAAATGTGAACACTGGAGAGTTCACAGGCGTGTCTTGTTTTGTCGTGTCATGGCTAATATCAGGTAATCTGAATTTGGCTTTATAGAATGGCCTTGTTATTTGGGGATGGAGGTGGGGGGCTGAGTTTAGGGGGGCTTTGCTAACTTTTTTAAGTTTGATTCTTTTTGTTTCCCTTATTCTCAGTTTACTTCTTGATATGATGTTGATGTCCTACAGGTAGATATGAGGACAACTTCAAATATTCTGTATCCAATATTGCATATATCCAACGAACAACAGAGCAAAGAAGTGTCACACAAAGAAATGAAAGACAAAAAACTGTATGCCTTTTTTAATTACAAAATTTAAGCCTAAAAACTTGAAAACTTCATTAAAGTGCTGCATGGCCTATTTAATTGTTGGATATTATTAAAGCTCAGAGATTAACAAAGATAATGCAAAAAAAAAAAAAAAAAAAAAACATTCCATTTCATCACTGTTTTTATTGAACAGCGTTAATAACGTAACAAGCAATCAGTGGTTTACAAAACATGATAAGATGATAACTAACAACAAGATAGCACAGGGAAAACTCTACTCCTGAGAGATGTAACAAATAACCCAACAAAATAGACATTGCTTAAAGAAGCAGAACTCTCAAGTCAATCACACTTAGGGCCCTATCATGCAGAGGGCGCACCATGTGTTCGCAGGCTCTCATTGCTATTTTGTGCGGGCTTATGGTTCGTTTTTCTGTCAAGTAATTTGCGTTGTCTAATTAGCAAATGACTGCATCCTCAAATTTGTGTCTAAGGTGTGGCTAGGCGCAAAGCGCAACAGATGCTATTATACAGACGCAGAAAAGGATCCGCCACTGACTGGGAAAAACCTGGTCATTCATCAGTCACGCACAACACAAAAGGTAATGTAGTCCTCGTTCCAGCATAACAATTAAGGCCACAACAATAATTATTACAATGGGAAAATCATTATGATGTCCAGGAAGATGTGGTTAATCACAATTTATTAGCCTGCAACAGGAAATGCGTGAGGATAGGGGGAACGTTAAAAGGAGAATCAAGTTTACTTTCGCTTTCGAATGAAGATTCTGAGATATCTATCAGGACTAAATCAGCTTCCTTTGTGTCTTGTGCAGCCTGTAGACATCAATTTAATATTACCAGACCCATTACGGCTCTGACTATTACTAGACTTGACGTGTGAGCTTGCTACTGTAGCTATTCAATAGCCTAGTAAACCAGCACCACCTGCTGGGCGCCAAAATATTTTGTCTGCGAGTGGGTCTAGCCTCCCATCATTCTCCAATTCTACCAGAATGGCAGGAATCTGGCAAAACCAATCATAACGCAAAGATGTGTTTTGAATCAAAGCGGGCGGGGTTTAAAACCAATCATAATGCAGAGATGTGTTTTGAATCAAAGCGGGCGGGGTTTTGAGGGAGAAAGGACAGAGCGTTGGCCTATACGCACAGATATGGTTTGAAAGACAACGGGTTGTGCTCAGCAACAATCTCCCGTTGTATCCATTCATCGGGGCCAGACTACATAGACATCCAATCTCACATTTAGGCTGGTTTATCAGGCTAGCTATTCAACATTTTAATTTCTTTAAATGCACAAGGAGATCAGCTGGTGTGATCAATTCACCAGGCGCTTTAGGCTCTTCGTTCTTAAAGGCAATGAGAGATTGATCTGTCATTGGTTATGTCTGCGTTACACCCTCAACACACCCATGACTAATTAGGCATCCTAAGTCCAACCATTTTGAACTTTGCACCGGCGCGAATTTCATTTTCTGTGCTGTGAAAATAGCAAAATGCCGCCGACACGCCCCCAAAACCATATGCGCCATCTGTCAAACAACATTTGACATTGCGTCGTCAAAATAGGGCCCTTAATTATTCTCCTCAGTCATTTTAATGTGGCTCTCCGCACTTTTTTTCTCAACCTTCTTATGAATGTAATCAAATAAAAGAGCAATGTGAAGCTGTATGCCTATATTGTGGTTGGAATGCCAATCTTTGAATAAGAAAATGAGAAAAGCGTTATTTAAAAATCGTAAAAGTATATCCACATATCAAGTTGCAATTCATTAGAAAATTTTGGAATTGCTTATAATCAAGTAAAAGGTTATCAAATAAATTGTTGTTGCTTGATATCCTTAACACTAAGATAGCTCAGAAGACGCATAACACAAGGGTTAGAGGCATCATAATGAGAGGAAAAACATTCGGAAGGATGCCCCTGACACTGTTGCACAAGAATGAACTACAGCAGGATACTCCGATATTTGATTTGGCAGGTCTACGTAGTTCCATCATCTTACAACCAATTCTTGTGGTACAGCCTTTTTCAACTCCGATCATGCCTAAATACACAAGAGAGAAAATGGGTTACAGCTAATACCATTTTGTTTTCAAGAGGAGTAGATAGAAAGTACTAGTACTTTAATATTAGTAAGAAAACTCACCTGGTCCAGTGTAGCAGTATGATTCATCACCAAGACAAAGCGTCTTGGAAGTGCAGTTTTCATCCTTACAGTTGTAACACATCATCAAGTTTGGCAATCCGAAGGGTTGTACTAAGAAATTAAATGAATTAGGCTTTCTCTAAACATGCAACAAGCATAAGTGTAGTGAAGATTTTTTAATAATAAAAAACAATGGGGGGATTTCAACGCCCATGCCCAACTATGAAGAAATAAACAATTTCAGGAAAACAAGTGTACATTACCATTGGGATTGTAATTGTTGCATCGATCTCTCTCGCAACAATCATAGCGTTCTGATTTTCTATCAAAACCATTAGCTACACTCCATGAAGCAAAGCAAAAATTGCTTGGTATGCATGATCTATTATAGACAACAATGCTCCCTCCGTCTAAAAAAATGACACAAAAACAAAATATCAATACAAACTACACACTGGTGCATTTTGCTGTTCAAATCTCAATGTTCGTTGCAGAATGCAGTTCGTAAGGGAAAGGGCAAAAGATGTGGTACTTGTTACCATTCACCAACTAAACCTGCACTTCTTTTTCTTGCTCTTTTCTTACCAACAACCTTGAATATATGGGCTATTCCAGCATTATGGAAATAACATTTGTAGGGCTATGCATTATTCTGATGCAAACTCCATGGCTGAATACAGGTAAACAACAAAAAAATTATATCATGATTTACATCATAAGAATATGAGCCTTTCAATTTGTGTTATCGACAAGACAATAACGCAAGCTTTTATGGGAGAGGACACGAAAAAGCTTAGAAATAGTGTAGTCTCATCTACAATTAATGTACAACTTTTTTGGAATACAAAAAAGTATTGTATCAATGTAAATAATCAGCTGAGCATGTTTCGAAAGGATGCCTAGTTGTTACAATTTTTACCCTATAATGTAAGCCTGTGGAGGGGCTTATAATAGGCATAAAGTGGGTGATGACACACACAAAGCTACAATGCTATCAGTTATTTTCTATTTTAATATTACTATTTCAATTATCACAGGCTAAAATTCACCATTCACACCCATAACGCCTGTTTTCCCAAAATAGCCCCAATCAAAACCAACTTATTTTATATTTACATTTAAATGAAGTGTTTTTCTGTGTTCACTGAGGTGCCCTGTTTGGTATGAATGGAGTAATATTTATGTTTCTCTGTAAAGTTCACAGAGGAAAACTTTGATCCCCCATAAAAGCTTGTCCATTTCTTGTCACGTCCATAAGGCAAATTGGAAGTCCAATAATGTTATGATGTAAGTCATGATATGATTTTATTATTATTATTATTATTTGCTTGTATTCAGCCATGGATTTGAGAAAATGAACAAAATTGTGAAATACTGCAAGGCCTATGTGAAATTTACACACACACAGTTTTATCATTATGCATTGACAGTGTCAGTTATCTCTTACCAATGAATATGTGCTGAGTGGTGATTCCACACTTCTCAGTTGCCTCACAGGTTTTTTGGGAACATTGTTCCATCGGCATTGTTCCATCGCCCACACAGTTATAGCAAGAGAGGGATAATGCTAAAATTTTGTAATATAGAATAAAGTTAGAGTTACAAATATAAATATATAAGGTAGATTCAAGTTAAGAAATTTTTTTGAGAAAAAGCAGCAAAACGTTTACTGTACCATCAGAGATCAGCATCATCATGACTATGGATCTTATCTTTAGCTCCATGTTGAATAACAGCGAAGATATGCTGAAAAATGCTATATTTAAGTTCTTAAGTAGTAAGGTAGGGCAGGCTTAAAGTGTCACATGGGGCATTTGCTGCAGTATGATGGGTGGAGAATTTAACCTTTCATTTTCATTTTCATTTCTCTTTCAAGAGTTTTCTCATGTTGATGTTGTGTTTTTTTGCCTCTACAGTGACACAAATCACGTAGCCACCACAAAGGAACAGCCATGTGGTCTGTAAACACATAACATCATAACTAGAAAAGCGCTCAGAGAGTGCAGACCTCCGCCAAGACAATGTGGTCACAGATGGTGTTCTGGTCACTGATTGCCACCAAAATCGTTCTTACTTGTCCCAATACACACGTTGTCCGAAAATCTCATCCAAATCCATGCAGTACTTTTTGAGTTATGTTGCTCACAGACACACACACGCCGAGCAACACATAACCTCCTTGGTGGAGGTAAAGATATGATAAGAGTATGCTTAGATTATCCAGAAAAATCGCTGGTTTCTCATAGCTTATGTCCTAGACAGAGAGACCAATTTATGCCTTCAGGTAGACGCTTCAGAGTTCCCTCTTACAAATGTATCAGATCTAAACACTCTTTTGTATATCAGTCAATCCTCCTTCTGAACCAAATTAATCACATGCAATATGAATCCAGGGGTATTGATTATTATGTTGTCTATTTGTTGTATTCTCTTACCTTTTTGTTTTGGAGACCGCTCTGTATTCATGTATTATGTATCTAGTATGATTATTATTATTACCTCCGCCAAGGTTGTTATGTTTTCGGTAGCGTTAGTTTGTCAGACTATCTGTTTGTTTGTTTGTTTGTTTGTTTGTCTGTTTGTCAGCAGTACTGCACGGATTTTGATTAAATTTTCGGACAATGTGTATATTGGGACAAGCAAGAGCTGATTCGATTTTGGTGGCAATCGGTGATCCAGAACATGATCTGGAATGTATATTGTGTCTGTGACCACATTGCCTTGGCGGAGGTCTGCACTCTCTGAGCGCTTTTCTAGTTGTACATGTACTTGTATGTGTGATCATCTAAAGATGGTCATCAATTCACTGTATGTTTTTTTTTAATTGAGCCTCCCGGAGATGCAAAAATAATTTCAGTCCACAAACCGACAAATATCATATTTGTCTACAGTTATATGAAACACCTTAGTGGTGCAGCTTGGACACATCCTCAGTGATGAACCCAGGGTCACAGGGTGTTTCGGGTCTTGGATCATCAGACACCCTCACCTGGGCGACCCAGCCGGGCATGATCAGACCCCGACTTGTGTCCAAGCAGCGCACTAAGCCATGTGTCGCCCCTTTTGATCCACAGCCACCTAGAGGCTTTCTCCGCTGCCTCACAGATGTTCCTGGTGGCTTTCCTTTCCTGAGCACCTCTGACTCCAAGCAGCCTGAGTGATCGGTGCAGGCTCTGTCCTGGGAATCCTCTGCAGCCAACCTCAATTGGCTCACAGCGGGCCCTCCACCCTTTCCGCCTGCAGTCCTCCACCAGTTCCAGATACTTCGCCTTTTTCCGCTCAAAGGCCTCCTCAATCCGGTCTTCCCAGGGGACTGTGAGTTCCAGTAGCACCACTTGCTTTGTGCTCTCTGATGTTAGGACCATGTCTGGCCTGAGTGTTGTGCTGGAAATGTGTTCTGGAAACTTCAGTTGCTTCCCCAGGTCCACCTTCAGCTGCCAGTCGCCTGCTGTGGATAGCAGACCCGCTGGGACCTTTGGCTGTGACTGAGGCTTCTCCCCGGCCCTAACGAAAGCAATGTGAGGCCTTGCGAGGGGCTGGTGCTTGCTTTGCTGGATTCCGGCACAGATGGTGTCAGCTACTGCCTTCAGCACCTGGTCATGGCGCCATCGGTACCTCCCCTCTCCCAGTGCTTTCGGGCAGTAGCTCAAGATGTGCTCCAGAGACCCTCTTGCAGGGCACAGAGGGCAGGATGGTGCTTCCGCTAGCCCCCAGCAATGCAGATTAGCTGGGCTTGGTAGGACGTCGTACACTGACTGGATCAGGAACTTGAGTCTTGCTGGTTCTGACCTCCAAAGTCCTGACCAGGTGATTTTCCGAGTCAGTGCATGCTCCCAGTTGGTCCAAGCTCCCTGCTGACGTATGGCCGCCGTTTTGCTGCGCCACTCCTCTTCCACCTCTGCTCGGACCTCGCCCTGTATCATCTGCCATCTGTCCCTCCCCTGCGCTCTGTCATAGCGTGGCGTTTTATGGCAGCCGAGTCCTGCTCGCCCAACCGCCACAGACCCAACTAGCACACCATGCCGCAACCTCGCCTCTACCAGCTGAACTGCCTCCTGTGCCCTCCACTTCCTTCCAGTCCTGACCTCTATGCCTGCAGAGGAGACTCTGGTGTCGGATGAATCTCTGTAAAGTAACACCTCCCTGGCTCTTGTTACTTTGAATTCTCTGTGAGGCCTGAGAACGGGAGCTGGAGCTTGTTGGTGTGCCCATACAGGGCAATGCAGCTCAGGCTCTTCGGCAGGCCCAGCCACCTGCGCAGGAACTGACTGATGTTTCTCTCCAGGGTCTCCACCGTTGTTATTGGGACCTGGTACATTAACAGTGGCCACAAAAGCCTTGGCAGGATGCCATGCTGATATATCCAGGCTTTAAATTTCCCAGGGAGGCCTGACCTGTCCACTGCTGCAAGCCAGGTTTTCAGCTCTGCGTGCATGGCCTGGATCGCTGCTGTGTCTCTCAGAGTCACGTCAAAGAGCTTCCCCAAGCTCTTCACTGGCTTCTCCGTCAATGATGGAATTTGGAGACCGTTCATGTGGAAGCGGAATTTCCCCTTCTTCTTCCCCTTCTTTCCCCTTCCTCAACTCAAGGGACCGGCATTTAGCTGGCTTGAATGTCATTCTCGCCCAAGATGTTAGCCTTTCCAGACCTTTAAGGAGCCAGCGGCACCCTGGCACTGATGTTGCTGTGACCGTTAGGTCATCCATAAAGGCTCTGATTGGCGGTTGGCGAGTTCCAGACCTGGAGAGAGGCCCTCTACACTCCACTAAGGTAAATAATTATATACCTTATCTTATGACTCACTCGTTCTTCATTCTCTTGCACTGTGAAAAAAGTATTCATGTTCAGTGAATGCAGGAGTTGTTATGTGTGTTTGGTGACCAATTTGAAACAATGCAATTCTTAATTCTTAATGCAACTAGATGTACCGCATGGCAGTACAAAATATGACCGCCACTCAGTTCTGCACATTCTCTGCCCTGTGTGTGTGAGGGTCTCTGGTATTGTTTGCCCTCAACGGTGCCTTCCAGGCAGCGCTGCCTTCAAGGCACTATTCCACTCAGTTTAGGGTTAGGATGAGGGTTGAGGGGGTTAGGGTTAGGAATAGGGTAAAGGTAGTGCCTTTTAGGCTGTGCTGCCTGGAAAGTGCCGTTGGGGGCAAAAAACACCATTGAGTGTGTGTGACACAGTAGGCCTATCATCCCAAACCAATAACCTTGCGCTTAATAGCACCACTTAATAGCACCACAAAAGAAGTATTTGAATTGGAGAAAATGTCATGTAAGGTAAAAGGAAAACTAGAAAGATGGAATGCAGACTTTTGTAAGTATCTAGATAAGATAATAAGGTGCTCCCAAACCATGTTATAGAGCAGATGATGTGCATTAGATACATCTCACACATGCACACACATGCGCATTAGATACATCCCACACATGCACACACATACACACATACAGACACACATCTCCCCTTTCTTTATTTATTTATCCTTATTTTTATTTATTTCCCTTCTTTTCTCCCCCAAGTCCTGTGTCAATACATGTGCTCTGTGTCCTTTCTGTCTGATGTCATATTTACTTTTTCTGTCTTTTTGTCTGGTGCCCTATGTAATTTGTCTTGTACAGTATGTACTGAATATCCCTGTTGTGATGTTGAAAAAAAAAAAAAAAATAGCACCACCTAAAGGTCGATGGCTGTACAGTCATTAAATGTACATATAAATCCATTTATTTTATAGCCCCCCATGGATGAAATTCCACAAAACTTGACATATTCCCACAAGATGTCAGGTTCATCATACACATTAAATTAGGTGCATTTCATAACATCTGATCTAAAGATATGGGCAATTAAAGCAGTATAATATTGCATTTTAATTTTTTACCATGGGGATGCAAATCACAAATGACTGGTTATAAGCTAAGTTGATGTGGGCTCTTGAGACCAACATTCCATAAAAATGTCATCATCCTCAATGTCACGGGTCAGGTAGTTTTTTAAGAAAAACTGCATTTTTGGGGTTTTTCCATAAAAGTCTACTGGGGCTACATGGCCACCAAGTTTCATGTGCCCCGGTGTTACGGTGTCCCGGGAATCGTTGACCAAAAATTCAGGAAGTAGATGACGGGAGAAAAAAAAAAAACTTTGACAATCACTGTATAACCGCTACGCTAGCGGCGGTCATAATAAAGATGTAAGGTGGTTTTAAGGGCATTATCATTACAGACATGCATAAAGGAACCCATTCTGAAGCAGAAAAGGGGGGTTCAAATGAGCCAAATATCAGAGACAGACGCAATCATCAAAATTGTGGTGTCAATGATTGTATTTCATAACCTGGTTCTCACGCAGATGGATGTTTCTCATCCATCTGGAATTCCGTCGGTTGCCTAGCTGTTTTCTGCTGTGACGAGGCGGGGGTTGTAGGCTATTCAAAAAAATCTCGAACCTGATTGGAAAATTCAATGTGCCTGTCACATACTACTTGCTATGTCATACCCGTTAACATCCCGCCCCATGATTGGATCTATGGCATAGAGGCGGGCTCGAGTATGGGGTAATCTGAGACTTCAGGCTCAACAAGGCTCTACCAGACCCTCGTGCGAGCTCACGAAGTTGAACGAAGATGCACGAAGCACGAAGGGTCTGTGTGAGAACCAGGCTATGTATTTCATCCCAGACACTCCAGAAAAGGGTCTAACCATACTAAAATGTGAACTTTAATTGTTTTGCTCTATTCTTAGGGACAAAGTAATGCCTCCACTGAAATGTCCTGTTCTGAACATAGAGCACTATTATGCACCCTCTCAAATCTGAACTGAAGAAGCAACATGATTTGTGGTTATTTTGATGTTACAGGTACCAGTATACTGTGAGAACAAAAAATAAGCATCACCCTCAAACAGGGTATGGTAATGAGAAACACCCATAAAAAGGCATAACAAGAACCTGTACAGATCTGACTCACTGGCTACAGGGACCCTGGCTTGAGTTTATTCCTGTAAAAGGAGGGTCAACATGTGGTTGATCTGAAGGTTTCACTTCTTGTTACACTTCTTGTTCACTTCACTTTTTGTGGATACTTTCAATAACAATATGAGATATTTCATTTTGTGGTGTTAGCATCAGCACATTGTGTTTAGCCATACTGATGAGATACAGGAAGATCAGATCTTGACCAGACCTTGACCTTGACCTTGACCAAATGAGTGCAAATACAGTACTTTTCCATGAAGTGAAGGGAGTTTTTGCCCCCATTACTCATGGGTGCTCCCCGTACTGTCTGTAAAGTGCTGCGAGACAATATATTGTATTTGTGCACTCTACAAATGAAATTGAATTGAGTTGAAATTCTTGAGGGTAATGCAAATTATGAAAAGAATAAAAAAATCAAGAGGAAAAACGAGACGTCTAAAAAGCAAATGTCAAGAGTTATAAACAGTCAAGAATGATGAAATAATTATAAAAAAGTTATATACAGTCAAGAGTTATGCACAGTGTTTCCAGATATCCTTTACAACAAGTGTGAACAGTATCAGATGAATCTTCTTCATAGTTAGGTTTCACACAGAGAAGAGTGTGGGAGGAAGGACCTTACTCATTAACAGAATGAGAGAATGTCACTCAAAACTGTGAACAATCACACACACAAGGTCATAGTCTAGATGACGGTAAAATTAGCAGCCATCTCTTTGTTGCTTCGCCTGTGCTGTTGTCATGTTGTAAATAGTGATATATTCGCTCAGGATCAAAGTGAAATGGTGGCTGTCTCTTTCTGATTTATATTGGCTTTGGTTCCTCTCTTTATTCCTCTGCTTTTCCTCAGTTTCCTGTGTTGTCAGACTGGGCAGCTGTGTGCCTCTGCAGTGTCAATGAGCTCCATATCTGTGCAGCACACATTTGCAGCACAGCCAAACTAACAGAGGGAAGATTTTGACTGAAGGGATCTGGAGCTGTAAGGGCAGATGACAGAGTCACCAACAACCTGCAGTTACATAACCAACCACACAGCTATGGTTTTAATAAATGCTCTCATCATTGCATGCATGCATGCTGTTTCGCAGAAGACGAAATTGGTTAATTTACTGTAGTGCATTTAGAAAGTTTGTGTGTGTGTGTGTGTGTGTGTGTACAGAACGGCCACACACACACTCATTACAGCTTAATTTCTCTGTATCCATCAATATGCAGACAAACATTGCAAGACTGGCCGACCAGGATTTGCAGCCCTCCACAGGGATAGCTGATGATACGGGATAGATTCAGTTTTTAGAATATACAAGGCACTTTTCTGATGAAAAAGTTAAAATGCCTTTATTTTATGGGCAAATCTATTCACAGGGCAATTTTATGGACAAAGCCTATATGTTCAAGTTTTGTAAATAATCTCAGACATTCATTTAGATATAGTGGAAGGTTTTCGCTAATGTACTGTGCCAATTTTTTTTAGTATTTTGTCTCTTTATCAGCAACACTCAAATTATATCAATTAAGTCAAAGCCAAAAGATTTTTAGAGTGGGTAGATAGTGCGAATCGAAACTGCATGTGTGTGATGCTGATGGAGAACTGTGAAAAGTAAGCTCCTTTTTCTTAGTTTCTGCAGTAAGAGCCGTAACAGGGAAGTAACAAGCCCTTACCTAGGAGGATTTGCCTAGACAGATGAGTTGATCAACCTGTAAATGAGGAGCATCTGTCTTTGTGTCTTTCTGTGTGTTCCATGCGTATAGTAGATCTCAAACCATCCACCCGACTTCAATTTGATAGATCCTCTATAGCATGTTTGAAGGACTGATTTAAAGACGGTCACCTACAAAGATGCTCCTTTCAGAACAAAGTTTGGGAGGAACCCATAGAGATGATCGCTAACATACAAGACACATTCTTAATGTAGGCCTATATCACGCCAGACTATAACATGAATTAAATTTGCTACTGCTAGAGTGTGTCTAGAGTTGTAGGCTATCAAATTGTAGGCATCTCCCCTTGATTTGTTAGCTGTCTGCCCCCTAAATAGACTGTGAAAAAATCTGGTCTCAGGAGACAACAAAGGGGCTGTAATCTTCAACCCACATTAAAGCTAATCACTTACACAATGGTTGGGAGTCACAAACTTACTCAAATCCCTCCCCCAGCCATTTTTGGCTGGGACCTGTTTGTAATATTTTGGTGCACAACCTGTGCCCATTATGTTTGTTTGACGTTAATTTAATGATGGGGCTGCCAGACTAGGAAACTGTCTATGCACCATATGCAATCACACATGCATCAGTGCCCCTAAAACATCTCACTTTTGGACTGCACCAACAAGTGACTCTTTTACCTGCATGGGCCCAGATTCAGTGAGAACCTGTACTTTCCTCTCTCTCACACTCAGACAGGGACAAGACACAGGGGGAAAAAACACATATCTTGTTCTCCTGCCTGTACTTAATCAGCACTCAGCACTTAATCTACAACACTGAGGTCCAGCCAGATCCCTTTTGGTTGGTGTCAGGACCCTATTATGGCCCCATGGTTTTTCTGTGCCCTCTTTGAGTAGTGATAAGGTCAGTCCTTTAATAGCTTTAGGCTGTTGGGAAATGTACCAAGTCTTAAGTGTAGTCGGTAAGGTGATATGTTCCAGGATCAATAGTTTGCTTTAGGAGGGTCTTATGGGATGTTTCATTTTGAACGCCTGGGATGCACAACACTGTACTGTAAGGATGAAACAATGTGATGTGAGTGCATTTACTAGATTTAATATTCCACATAGAGAACTGATATTGGAAGGAATGCAATAAGTGCTTTGAGAAAGTGTGTGTCGTACAGGTGGAGGTGAGGCATATCTAGGGTTGCCACATGTTCTTGATTTTCTGGGATTTCCCATTTTCTGTGTGTCTGTCTTTGAAACTGTTACTTCTTTTCAGGACGCATACTGTCCCTTTGTGTGTGTGTGTGTGTGTGTGAAATGTTCTTCACATATTCATTAGTATCACTTCTGAATAAACCTGTAATTCTGCCGTTGTATCAGTGTTCCCCGCCACTATCTTACAAGTCTTTCTGTGCTGGGATGCTGTAGGCACACGCTTACTTTTATTTCATTGGTCATTTGCAGACATCCCAAGACGAAGCTCTAGAAGTCTCCAGGATTTAATGGAGTGGGCAACCGCGAGTCGCAGGATAGCCAATGTGTGCCTAAACATTCATCAGTCAAAATTGGAGTATACCTTTTCAATCTTATAGGCAGGCTTTGATCATACTAGTTATGATCATCTGACTGGCAGATTTATCATTTTGATCAACCACTGTGGAAATGGACTAACAAGCAAACATTTATCTTCCTCAGACTGTAATTAAAATAATTATTTTCATGAAAAGCATGAGAGTTTGAGTAGGAGTAACTGGTTTCATGAAGACCTAGGTATGTGTAAACCAGTGGTGGCTGGTGGTTTTTCAAATAGGCGAAGCTTAGATTGGGTGATCTGTCATTTTTCCATTTAAGCCATTTCATTCTGCTTTTAATGTGAATGTCACAACTGTTGGCATTTTAATGGAGATGGGTCCAAGTCAAAATGCAATTGAAAAACCTCTAAATCCATTTTTCGAAATATTCAAAAACTAATGAATAATTTCCAGGTAATCGCAGTCAAACTATAATTTAAATATTTTAATCCAGTGCAAAAAAATCTGACCAAAACAATTCAATTGGAGTTAGAATGATATTTTATCAAAATTATATAAAATATTTTTGTAAATTAATTACAAATGGCTTTTAGAGGCTTTTGTATGAAGGTAAAACAGTAGCAAAGTATTTAGAACTTGTATGAATAATTTGAGTACTTGTACAGAAAAGTCAAAGATGTGTATCATGCAATTTGAAGTTGCAGAATTTTTTTTCTGCCTGTAGATACAAAATAGAGGTTGCAGGTTCACAAATTCCTTGTTACAGATACACAAATCCAATGCTACAGCTCACAAATAAAAACTTTTACGCTCATTGTTTTGCTACCCTCATAGTAGTAAACCAGTAGCAAAAGTCCCATATACAGTAGGCCTACTTGTGCAAATGAGTTGTGTACTTGTACACAAAAGACACAAACGTGCCTCATGAAATCTGAAGCTGCAGATTTTTCTTCTTTTTTGGACTGTAAATACAGCATAGAGGTTACAGGTTTACAAATTCCTTGTTACAGATACATAAATCCCATGCTACACCTCACAAATAAAAAGTTTCCTACGCTCATGGTTTTGCTACCCTTATAGTAGCAGAACAGTAGCAAAAGTCCTGTATACATGTGAAAATTAATTGTGTAGTTGTACACTAACTTCACAAATGTGCATGTGCACAATTGTTGTTGTTGTTTAAAGTTTCATGCCCATGGCCAACTGCTTTAGGCTGAATTTGAATGAACTTTAAATTTAACATGCAAATTTGAGTATTCTTCTCACACTATTCTGACAATAAACTTCCTACATTCACACATATACATGCACTTTTGATTCAATCCTGCGTACTGCCAAAAAAAAAAAAAAAAAGACAGGTAGGGGGGCACTGTGCTCAGTGGGCTAAAGTGTTGTGCCATTACTCCCGTGACCCAACCAGGTCATTTCCAGATCCCACCCTATCTCTCTCCTATTGTTTCCTGTCCACCTCTGTCCTGTCCGATTAAAGGCAAAAAGCTCCACAAATATCTTTAAAAAAGAGAAAAAGACAGGTAAGCATTTGGTTTGGATTCCAAATTTGAACTGAGAGGGTAGGAAGTTGTAAGGAACCGATCAGTGAGGCATGAGGACACAAGGTGTTTAGTTCAAAATAAAGGGTTTTATTTTACCCAAACAATAATCAAAATTGACAAAGGCCAAAATCAAGGCCTATAAAAGAGGTCAACAGAAACATAACTGGACTTAACACAGCTGTGACTGACATTAACCAAACAAAAACTGACCTGACACAAAGACACAAAAGGGAACATATATAGCGGCTTGGCCAAACCAAAGACACAAAACAGGGGCAAACTAAATACATGTACTATCAAACAAAACACAAAGCAAAAAGCAGCGAAGGTCAAATATCCCTCAGGCACATGGCAGACATGGCACAGTCCAATTTGCAGGCCGCAGGACTTAGGTCTCTTCAGCCCTTAGCCACGCCTTTGCCCAAACAGGAAGGACCCGCCCCCAACACTCAGCAAGGTAACTCAAGACAAAGAAACACATGATTAGTGACAAACAAACAAATTAAGTGTGTAACCTTACGTTGTTAAAATGTGTGCACCCATGTAAAACAATGTAAGGCTAAATCAACTTAATAAAGAAAATGAATTGGAGTGTTGTGTGAGTTATTCAAGAATGGTGATATTAACACATGTGACTGCAAATGATAAGTAGTGATAAGTGTAGCAAACTGTTATGAAAATAATGTGCATCCATAAAGTGTGGGCTTGTTTTTACCATGGCTGTGGCCATCACAGAAGTGTTGAATAAGAAATAGCAGAAGTCAATAAATAAGGAAGCAGGGATGAGGACCTTATAGTGAGGAAGTGGAGATAGGGTGTGAATGATGTTTTGAATATAGCTAAAAATGGGGGGGGGGGAGATGTGCTTGCTATACTATTGGTGTTGTGTACTACATATAGGCATATGAGTGTGAACAGTTTAGCAACAAATGAGATCTTTGCACATAATTAACAATGTTTTACTGGTTTGTGGAAAGTTTTGTGATTTGTGTTTAGAGTTTTGCAGAAACAGCCAATAGTTACAAAAGGTGTCATTAAAAGGATTTTACACCTTTTTGGTTATTCACCCTCTTACGGAGTTACATGCTTATATGGGTAAAAGTATTTTAGTCTCAGTGCAAGTGTTTTCCTAGTCTGGCAACCCCAAATTGTAGCAACTCTGGCTACTTTACTTTCCAGCACCAATGCCAGGGTAGCATCTTAATTCTGGCTCTTTTCATGTATCAGGTAGGCTACTGGAAAACTTAGTGTATAAACTAGAAATGCACTCAGAGAGTGCAGACCTCCATCAAGACAATATGGGCACTGATGCCTCCTATAGTTCTGGCATTTACAGATGGACATGGTAGTTAGGAGGGAATTCGTCCAAAGTCAGGAAGATCGTGCACTTCTGGACAAGTTTTTGATTTTTGGCAGGGTGTTAGATACAGGTATAAGGTTTTCAAAAATCAATGGATACAAGTTGGGGTGACCCCCTAGTGGCTGGTATTCATACAATCCAAAATGGCCCCCAACGGAAAAAGAAAAGACTATATCTAGGTTTCCTTTAGTCTTAAATTGTTGTATAATGTCATTTTTCTACTTTGTTTGACACAAGGAATTAAATTTGGATATGTTCCTCTCATTTTAGATAAAATTTTATATTAAATCTATTATCATAGTCATCTTTAGCTAAAATAAACTGTCAATGTCTGTAAAAAGGTCAAATAAAATTGGAGGTAACAGATCGTTATAACACCTTCCAATTGCATGCCAAGTTTTGTGACATTCTGCTCATGGGAGGCCATACAGCAATGATTTCCATTTTACCAACTCGCCAGCAGGTGGCCGGACATTTTTCTGCAATATCTAAAGAACCATAGGGCAGAGGAGGACCTCATTTGTATATGCTTGTCTTCAGGAGCCATGTAAACCTATCCCATGATCACCCATTCCATGTATAGTGCCACCAGGTTAAAAATTAAAAAGCTAAAGTGAGGTACTGTAATCAGTGTTAACAGTTATCTCTGGCTGACATGGTCAAAACTACACAAAATAAGGCGTGTCAAAATGCATGCCAAGTTTCGTGTTGGCATGTTGGCAGGAGCTGGTCACCCAATATGGCTACAAAAAGTTTGAAAGGAAAAAAAAACCCTGGAGTGGGGGTGGAAGATGACCACATGGTAACGGACCTTGCAACGTAAACAACAGCTCTGGTAGGACACAAGCTACAAAGCTGCATATGTGTCTGGAAAAAGATAACATCAGAGAAGGGTCTCAAGATCCATCAAGTTAGGGAAAAAAGGGTTGAATCTTGTGGCCAAAATCTTGTCAGAAAAGTGAGTGGGGAACCATCAATATAGACATAGTCCTTCTCCTGGAGGGTCTGAAAGGTGGTATAGAGAACAAGCTGGACAAGATTGGAGAAGTCATCTACAGCTATGGGGCAAAGAGATTTGGGGTGAAAAGCGAGCGCCGTAAGGTGCTGAAGGAACCAGCTCATTTCAAGTCCAGAAGGCAAAGTGAGATTGAAAGGCTGGTGAAGAAAAGAAGGTGCCTGAGAAAACAGTGGAAAAAGGCAGCAGAAGTGGAGAGGAAAGGACATGAGGCACTGTAAGGTGACATTAAGCAGCGTCCCTCAACGCTAAGAAGAGCTGAATGCTTGAGAAAGCAACACAAGAAGGAGAGAACGAGGAGTGCCTTCTACATAGATCCCTACAAGTTTGTGAAAGCCCTCTTCGTCAAGGAGAAATCTGGGACCCTCAAAGCTACCTTCAAAGACCTACTCCGATAACCAGAGGCACGTGCCAGCCAGCATTCCGGGTGACATGCCACTAATCCAACCAGCTGAACACCAGATGGAAACAAGGCCCCCTACATAAAGCAAAGATAACATCAGAGCACAGTAAAGCGGGCAAGAGCATCATCAGCCCCTGGGCCCAATGGCGTTCCATATAGAATCTATAAGAATCCACCGGGAGCATTGAGGTACCTGTGGAAGCTGATGAGAGTGGGGAAAATGAGGCATGGTGAAGGGCGGGAGGGATCCTGATTCCCAAAGAGAAGAATTCCTCAACCATCAACCAATTCCATCAGATCAGTCTCCTGAATGTGGAAGGAAAGATATTCTTCAGTGGTGTGGCTCAGAGGCTCTCAGCTTTCCTACAGAAGAACAACTTTGTTGACAGCTCAGTGCACAAAGCAGGGATAAGTGGATTCTCAGGCTGTCTGGAACACACAAATGTTATCTGGTACCAGATACAGACGAGGAGGAAGGAGAAGAAAGACCTGCATGTGGTCTTCCTAGATCTCGCCAATGCCTTCGGATCTGTGCCGCATGAGATGTTGTGGACAGTGTTCAACTTATTCCAAGTCCCAAGAGGGCATCACAAGGCTGGTCAAAGCCTACTTCCAGGACCTTCAGTTTTGTGTCGCAGCACAGGCTTGCACAACTCCCTGACAGCACCTCGAGGTTGGCATTATGGTGGGCTGCACCATTTCCCCACTTGCATTTACCATGGCGATGGAGCTCATCATCCGGGCATCGCGATGGGTGGTTGGAGGAAACCAGTTGAAGAATGCGCTGCGTCTTCCTCCAATACGAACTTACATGGATGGCATGACGACAATAACAACACCTGCATGCACCAAATGCCTACTGGATAAACTCCAGAAAAACATTCAAGGGGCACGGATGGTGATCAAACTCAACAAATCCCGTCGCATCTCTATTGTCAAAGGCCAGCTTGCTAATGAAAGGTTCCACATCAACAACGGCCCAATACAGACAGTTAAGCCTGTCAAAAGTCTTGGCCACTGGTACAGTGCAAAGCTCAAAGATGGACCTTAAAGAGGTGGACTATTCCTTTAAAGCAAGGAAGGATAGAGGGGCTTAACCCCTTGGGTCTATGGAGTGTGAATAAATCCATAGACCTGTGGTTTGATCGCCTGGGAGTACCCATTCTCCTTTACGTGCTCCATTTCATTTCACTCTGCAAAGCAGAGCAAATGGTGACCATGGTTGATTTTTTTGCCTGCTTTTAGGTAGCCTGGCCCGCCCTCCTAGTGATGTAACACCTTCAGGCAGCGTTGCTTCTCACTGGTCTAGCCAGCTACAATCTACACAGGGTTTCTGAGCTCCTGAAAGATCAGGATTTCCATCGACTTTGTCGTGAATCAATCAATTGTGCAGCTCCAATGGCCCTCGTTAGAGGCGTGTTCTAGGCAGTGACGTTACTCAGTCCTGTTACTCAAGCAGTTCCCTTCGCGTCACATACGTCAGAGGAAAGAGTGGTGTGATTGGTTTAAGCTTTGGCACAGCTTTTTCTGACATCGACCAGTAGCAAACTGAGGCATTTGAGGGAGGCCTCCAGTTTTGACCATGTCAGACAAGAATACCCGTTAACACCGATTACAATACCTTACTTTGGGTTTTCATTTTAAACGTGGTGGCGCTATACATGGAATAATATTTGCAGAAAAATGTCCGGCCACCTGCTGGCCAGCTGGAGTAAAATGTCATAAATCAATTTACTGTATGGCCCCCCATGGACAGAATATCACAAAACTTGGCATGCATTCGGAAGGTGTCATAATGATCCGACACCTCCAATTCTGTGTGTCTTTTACACAGATATTGACAGTTTATTTTAACTAAAGATGACAATGATAATAGATTTAATTTTTTTTTTTTCTAAAATGTGAAGAACATATCAGAAGTGGATGCATTGTGTCAAACAAAGTAGAAAATGACATTGTACACCAATTTAAGACTAAAAGAAACCTATATACAGCCTTTTCTTGTATGCATACCAGCCATTTTGGATTGTATGCATACCAGCCACTAGGGGTCATCCCAACTTGTATCCATTGATTTTTGAAATCCTTAGGCCTATGCCTAACACCCTGCCAAAAATCAAAAACTTGTCCAGAAGTGCACGATCTTTGCAAATTCCCTCCTGACTATGGTAACTTTCAGTAGTGAGGAATCCTTTTAAAATATTCTGAGTCCAGATCCTGATATGGATCATCACCAAAATGTAACGTGATTTCAACGTGTTGCGGACAATCTGGGTGCCACCGGGTGCCACCCATCGAACGGTGT
Organism: Sardinella longiceps; assembly: GCA_027497455.2. Classification (NCBI taxonomy): domain Eukaryota; kingdom Metazoa; phylum Chordata; class Actinopteri; order Clupeiformes; family Clupeidae; genus Sardinella; species Sardinella longiceps. The sequence goes on along the minus strand of JAODXP020000021.1, from coordinate 9,915,040 downwards.
CCCGTACAAACAACAGTATCCTAACTATAAAATTAAAACATGCGCACTAAAATTCTCCAACGTCTACTCACCGGGACTTGTCTTCTACAACATGAATTTCATTACAACTATATGCGCTGATAGTTTTAAAATTAAAATTGTAGACAACCGGGCGTGGTGCATGGTGCACCCACAGGTGTTGGGGAGGCCTTAATCAAGCGAGATGAACTGGTTTGTTCAAGCCGTGTCCATCAGCGGTGCCAACACCATGCCACCTCAGCTACGATTCGCTGGCATGTGTGCGGGATGCCGTTAAATTGATGAATCCCACTGCATTATTAATTAGAATTTGTACGGAATACCGTTGACAAACGTTAGTGGGTTCATCTTTGGGCAAGGGCACACCTCTGGTAAAAATGTAATGCAAATCAGTCATTAACTGTAAAAGTCGCTAACAACCAGACAGACAGGCAAACATATTCCGGCGAAAACAAACAGAGGCGGAGGTAATAATGAAAATGAAGACAACATGTGGTTGATCCGAAATGAAAATGAAGTGCAACATGTGATGGTTCACAAACTTTTTGTGGATGTTTTCAATAACAACATCATATTATTTTATTTACATCAGCATATTGTGTTGTTGAGTCACACTGATGAGTTACAGGAAGATCAGATCACAGTTAGCCACCAATTAATTGAGACAACCAGAAAATACAAAGGGGTGCAAATAATTATGCTTGGCACTGTATGTTGCATGTAGATAATTTGTGAGGTCAGTTATATATTGCTATTAAACAGATGTAGCCAGATGTATCTCATCTTGCAAACAACTGTTCTCCATGTCTACAAATGCTGCCTTATGGCAGTCTGTGCATCTAACATTCACGTTGTTGTTTACAGCCGATGGTTTTCTTCTCTGAAGCCTCACCATCAGTATGCCTTGGGTAAACACAGTTGACTGTAGCCTTTTCTCATGTGGAGGCCTTTCTCGAATGAGAAGCTGAGCCAAAATTGGACTAATGATCAGCTCTCGCTTTCTGTCTTCCCGTTCTCCCTTAGGTGTTTTCGTTTTCGTTTACTCCACTGACATTTATTACAGCTGCTCCTCTTTATCTTGATCCCCCCTCTCTCTTTCTCTCATTCTCTCTCTCTTTTTTCCCTCTATCTTTCTTATAGTCTTCCTTCTTTTTACACTTGTTCAAACTCTTCGTTTGTGGCTGGCTGTGATGTTTTCTGGGAATCAGCAGAGGTGGTGAAATGCTTTCGCTGAGTGGCACATTACAGTAGAACAAAGCCTTTTCCCTACAAAGGAGTCTGTGTTCTCAGCACATCAGAGAGAAGGAAACACGCCCACACTCACACACACACATACTCAAGAGTGTATGATCCATCAGTGTGGAGAACACCTTAAGTCCACATGAATGCCATCCACTGGATTAAAATCATACCTACAATAGGTGATTACTGGAGAGGATTCATTAAAACATTCATGTGCATAAGTTATTCCTTCAAGGGTACCCTGCTGTCCTGATGTTATTGGAAGAATATCATCACTGTGTGTGGTTGCCTACTTCACTCAGCCTGCGGCTTCGTGAATACGGCGAACAACACCCAGTGATGATATTCTTCCAATAACATCACTCCCACTCGTGTGATATTGCTTAATTCTTGATATACAGTAAACCATAAATTCAAAATGCAAAGGACTCAGAAACTTCTGGTCTTTGTGCTGGTAGATTGTTATATTCTATGCAGAATCTAGATATATAAATATTCTTTTAACGTTGTGCTGTAAATACTGTGCATTAAATCTTAGTTATTAAGTTATGAAGTGGAATAATGAAAGAAAAACAAAACAAACAAACAAAAAAAGCAATATGACACTGTTTTATTTGCCAGTAGGCTGAAATCACTTACCAGTCCAAAATCCTCCTTCTCTCTGGTGTAATACTTAAAATAATCTTATGCTTTCTCTTGAATATAACTCTGCTGGTCAATCCCTGCGTCAGTGCAATTAGGTACCAATCACCAATGTGGAGCTAATGGTATGTCTTTTATAAGACAGTTGTGTTGTTGTTTGTTTGACATGTCTTTGTATATTTGTCTTTTATATGCTGTGTGTGTTTTTTGGACAATGAGTCTGGCAAATAAATATGATGATGATGATGATGATGATGATGATGATGATGATGATGATGATGATGTAATGCACACTCATTCTAACATTACTATTCACCATCTACTGTGGTTTAGACTGAAGCGAAACAAGAGCATGCATGTCATCACTGCCTGCAGTTCTGTGAAGATCCCAAAATAGGCACCCCAGCATGGCTGGTGACATCACCCACACTGCCAAGTGAGTTGACTGTAATTGATGGACCTCTGCTGTGATTACTGGTGAAACCGCAGCTAATGAATGCTAAAAATTTGACTGCATGACTGCCGCAGGGAGGGAGTGTGTGTGTGTGTGTGTGTGTGTGTGTGTGTGTGTGTGTGTGTGTGTGTGTGTATGTGTGTGTGTGAGTGTGTGTGTGTGTGTGTGTGTGTGTGTGTGTGTGTGTGTGTGTGTGTGTGTGTTGTGTGATGCTATATGTACAGCTTTCAAGGATGTGTTAATGGAACTGTGACCCTCAGAATTTCTCTCCCAAATTGGAAATGATTGAAATATCTCATACATATTTAGTATATTGCAGGGCTTCCATGTGGAAAATACTCAGATGTGATCCTATAGCTTAGATACTGAGCATCTGTTGTTGTTGGTTTTTTAATTTATGTGTAAACAAAACACTGCACTATCACCTCAGTTTCACATGTATAAAACCTGCTCTGTGAGGGAACATTATTTAATACCGAGCATAAAGGAATGAGTTCTTTCTGGAATAACATTGATCAAACATTGACCTTCACAGTTTGACTTCCTGTGTAATGCATAATCATACCTGCTGTATAATGCTCATCTTCATATTGTGGCAGGATATTTCATAACAGTCTTCTTGGCATTAATGGAATTCAACTAGGAATTCACTTGTTTTTTTAATAGAAAATCTTAAGCTTTCCCTCAGGATGCAGACACCAAGGTCAGTGAAAAATTGATTCAAAAATCTCATCAAAGGAATCAAGTAGATTGTTATGCACCACTGGTTTACAGCTATAGCATGTTAGAGAGATACAATAGCCTGTACCATATGGAAGTGTGTGCTAATTTTAGCATGTCATTAAAGTTTTCATAGTTCACGGAGGCATTGTGGTTTAATGAATGGCAAGGCATTGTGAGGTTTACTTGCAATTCATGTGTGGTTTTGTCTTCCCCATAGCTATTATAAACACATACTCCAATATGCTTCAGTGTAGATCTGCAGACATCAGATCATCCCATTTGAATAGTTTATGATGACCATAACATTTCTATTACCTCTGTGTCCTCTCTCTCTCTCTCTCTCTCTCTCTCTCTCTCTCTCTCTCTCTCTCTCTCTCTCTCTCTCTCTCCCCCTCTCTCTCTCTCTCCCAAGAGTATGACTAGCCTCACAGGCACTTTGTGAGTTTCAAGCATTAAAGTAGGCTTAAAAAATGTCACGGTCAAGGCAAGGGCAGATGATGCATTACAGTCCAGTCAGATCCAGAACACAGGCAAGCCCTGCAGTAAAGAAGAAGAACTGTGTGTGTGTGTGTGTGTGTGTGTGTGTGTGTGTGTGCGTGTGTGAAAAAAGGGCCTCAGTCTGAATCACAAAGGCCTGTCATGCTACAGTACATAATATAGTAGAACAACCAGGTTGGGCTTTCTTTCTTTGCTGTCTGGAACCGTAGAAGCCTTTAGAAACAGCAGGGAGGAGATTCTGTACGGCTGAAAGAATTGAGATTGTGTGTTTTTCTTTTGTTATGTTTTGTTTTTTCTTTTATTTGTTTTGTTTTCCTGAAAATTCATCTTTGTGTGTAACAAACAATCTTGAGGATCTTGACCTCTGTTGAAATAGTATGCAGAGGCATTGAGGTGGAAACAAGAGGGGGAAAAATATAGAGAATGTTACCTCATATTTCAGACTGATTACTAATATTCACCTTAATGCATCCAAATCTATTGAAGGGCAGAGCTGCTCCCTTCTGTGAATTCAAATGAACCAAAGTTGACAGAGCACCAGGCAACTTACACAGTTTGTGTGAACCCCTAGCTGTTTTTTAACGAGCGAGGCCAAACACCAATCAAAAAGAAAGCGAAGTGTGGAAAATAGAATAGGATAGGACACACTTTCCATTTCTCATTCACTGACAGCACCAGCTTCTTCTCTGCCAAGCACAAGCGTTCCAAATGAGTTTCAACAGATCATTGCCTTCCTTTCTAAACGCTACAATTTACACTCTCTCTTCCTAAAAAAAAACAATGTTTTGGTTGAATTCAATACCACTTCTAAACACTCCCGAGTTAAGAACTGGATTATTTGTGTAATTAAAGAAATGTCACACAGACACGTTTTGTCCTTTTAACCATGAAATAACGGTTTATTTGCAGAAAACCTCAATTAAACTCTTCATTGCACCAGTTCTATCTATGTGAGGCTGCCAGGAATCAGTGAGAGCACCACTGAGTCTCCCAGTGTGTCCCACAGGCACCCAGCCCCGTTCACCATGCAGTGCCTTTAATCACAGTCACCATGGTGGTCCCGAGAGTTGAAATACCTGTAACTGTAGTCTTACGATTATGAGGACGGTGACTCAGGAGTCTTCAGGTGGCCTGCCACTGATCATGTCAAATCAGAGATACCACATGAGGTCATGTCAGAGTTTCAGAATTCACTGCAAAACGTGCACACTTACACACAGATTGAGAATTGGCAAAAGGGCGTCACGCCACACATTATACATTTCAAGAGGTTTTTGCGATCTTTGGCAAAGTCCTCAGAAAAGGTGGAAAAGCTATTTTGAGTGATAAGATCCTAGTTAAAGGAAATGACATTTCTGCAGCCTTTCCTTTCAGATGGTAATAAAAGAGCAATAAGGAGTTGGCCTTTTTGGAATACATTTGTAAATGTCACCATATGGCACCTCCTTGTGAAACTGGCACCTTGAACACTAAGGCTGAGAGAAGTTGAAGGGCAAGGAGGCTGTGTGTGCTGAGCTCTCTCCGGTATGCTGTCAAATGACAGTAATTTGCCTCTGCTATCCTTCAGTGGGGCCCAGGTACCTCCAGGTTAGCCTACCTGTGCAAAGTGCCTAAAGGACCTTTAAAATATCCTGTCGTACAGCCAATAAAAATTCCTTTCGCCAGTTACGATAGCTTTGGAGTAGGTCTGTATTATGCTCTATGCAGGACTGAATGCTTTTGTGATACACACCATTTTGTTGTGCTGTGTTATTTAGGAAAATTGTATGCTACCCACTTCCGCTTTATTAAGAAGGAAGGATAATATAAGGAAATCCAAGGCTTATGTACAGAATATGGGTTTGGCTTTTTTCAAAAAGCCCTTTTCCAAACCCCAAAGTAAGATTTCCCTGACTAGTGCAGGGGATAATTCAGTGAAGTTTGAACTAGTAGACTGGTTTAAATGTTGGAACCAATCTGAGTCCCTACAGATGCTCGAACATGTGTTCACTGTTTATTGACTGGGCAATGATACAAGCGCATTTGGAAATAAGCCCATGGAAAAAATACATTCTATTCTGGAATTTGAGAAAATATGGATCCACCATGATTACTTAAAAGTTATTCAAGATATATAGAGGCAAGATGAAATTAGTTTAAAAAACATGTTGCCTTTGCATGTTTCAAAAGTTAATAAATTGATGTCATATTTATTTTGAATTATGTTATGGTCACAAATATCAGTTGAACAGATGAGACCTGAACAGTAAAAACTTGAACCAATACAGGAAGGGTTGATGGGGGCACAGGGGAACTGCCTTTGACTTATGCATCAACGAGATGGGATGTGCCAAGTACTGCAAGTACTTCTACTCTTCCCAGAGGTACTCTTGCTCTTGGATGAGTCAATGATAACATTCTCGTCAGATCTAAATAGAGTGACTATTGATGTCTGCCTGCATGAATTATTACATTGAATATGATGTCGTTTTAGAGCAATTGCTTATCCTCATTGAAGCTTTTAGGCTGTGTGCATTATGCATTCGGCATTTCAGAGACTTTTCCAGGGATACAGTCAGACCGTAGGGAGTGAGAAAACAAGACAAAATCACTGTGTTCATTTCGCTGGCAGCACACTAACACCACAGTCACTTTGCCATGACATCGTTTTTTTTTTTTTTTTTTCCCCAAGTATATTAATTATGCAAGAAAAAAGATGGCATTAAAATAATGAAATGAAAGGGTACTTCTTAAATGCATTACGGATGTAACTTTAGAGGAGCACATGTGAGCGGGATGAGAGGGAGAGAAGCAGGTGAAATTTAATTGGAGCACAGAGGGTTTTTTTTTTTTTTGGTGTGGTCGCTCTGTCTCTGTCTAATGCTCATGAGTCTTGGGGCATACACAGATCCACAGAGAATTTTAAAAAGAAATTAAAAACTGTGTTAATCTCAGCTGCTTTTGGGGTGATGTGATCATGTTAAGTTGTCTTATTGATATAAGTTTTATTTCTACTTCATCATACATCATTATTTACACTTCATTACTTTTACTTTCTATATCAAACTTTAATTTTATCTCTTGTATAGTCATATATAGTTTTTTTTATAGATACATGTATATATGTACTTCTATCTTCATTTATTTAGTCTTTTATAATCATAAGTATAATTTTATTAATTATTAAAATTATTAAAATATATTAAAATATAATTATTAGGCCTATATATTGTTTTTTTCTTTAATATTATTATTTCGTATTTGTTTTTAAGCACGTTTCATGACTATCGAGTATGATAATGTGCTATATAGATAAATTTGAACTTGAACTTGATACACCTAATGCATATTGTCCCAAGGTTAACAGGTTAGCATTGGACCAACTTCATTTCAGTGACCTCTATAGGCCCACATATGTGCAGTACATGGTGTTACAAGCACATTTGTAATGTAATTCTAATCCTTGTCTTTTTCATACAAGAAATCTTAGTCCATCTACATAGAATATCAAACAAAGCGAGAGGTTATTATAATTCTAAAAGAATACAAAATATTTGATAAATGGTATATCATGTCATCTTTCATTATTCAGATTAATTAATGTATCAGAGGTATTTTATTGCTGCCTCAATGCTTTTGACCTTCAAGAGGATGTGAGGCATGAACAGAGAACATACAATTTTCAGTACTGCTGCTTGTCTAAAAGTCCATATGCAGTGTACTTGAGGGTAAGACTGCCTGGTGAGAGGGCTCTCACTTGATCCTATAAGATCATTGAATGTCAACCTACAGTAGGGAGTTTTTTTTTACCAATGTCAATAAAGTCAAAGTGGTGCTATTACAGTAAGTGGTATGGTATACAGGATTCACAAAGCATAGCAAAGCAGATTATAGTTTTCCATAACTGATTACATATTCACTTTCTAGGGTAGGCCTATGGAATGTCAATAGTATGGGGGGGGGGGGGACTCTTATGTGTGCATCAGACCTCTATTGATATATGGTTTCTCTCCAATCTAAGATGTATCCCCCATGAGATTGAATATCGAGATTAATTCCCAATCGTAAACATACCCCAACCCTACTGGACAGATGATGTGTTTTATCCAAGATGATTGCTGCTATCATTTACGTTTATTACAGCAGGCGGAGTCAGCACTTAACCAGTCCAATTCTAAATTAAAAGTGTCTATCAAGCATCATCCCAATCATTGTCTGCTGGCAGGATCTCAAAATCAATCTGGCATCTTGACATGAACTATATCCTTAAAGGAAGTATTTTGGCAGTAAGATATACTTCATGTAGACAATGCTAAACTATTGTATCATTATCATGCATGATTATGAAAAAACATTTTTGATTTTAGAATTTCATTTTATCAAAATTAGATACTAATTAGATACAAAATTAGATCTCTATGGTTCTGTTTCAATCATTTTAACTTTATGCAGTGTGATGTCAGTCTTGAATTGAAACATAACCTACATTAAAATCAGCTGAACATAGCCCAATGTCTACATCTGCATGCAGTAGGCCTGTTTATTCCGAGCCAATATTACCCAAACCGAGATGATGTTCCTCGGTGTGCTTGGCGTGTACATGTACCATTTCTCCAATGATCCAACTCCATCTCTCGATTAATTCTGAAGTCTATGCATTACCTAACCCTGAGGTATATGTCAAAGCACATTAGACCAGCCAAGCGTGACAAAGAGGCCCTGTGATCATTATCCAGTCTCAGGAGGGGTGTGTGTGTGTGTGTGTGTGTGTGTGTGTGTGTGTGTGTGTGTGTGTGTGTGTGTTGGGATGATGGGGAGTGGGAGGGATGGCGGAGAGCGCTCATCGGGACTCATTTCTGTCCTGCCAGTGGTCCCCATGGGTAAAACAGATTAAGATTGTCCCTGCAACCCCCCCAGTTGGTTTGGGTA
>JAODXP020000021.1:9899937-9906455 GCA_027497455.2 Sardinella longiceps | reverse complement strand
GCACGGAATGACCCTATAATAATTTATAATAATATTTAAGCTACCGGGGGGTACTACTCAATATGTATGAGTAGTGAGGAAATTATGGATACAGTGTATAATGACGTGTTGTTTTTGGTCCAAAGCCAACCACTTTGCACTGCTCTCACACATGCCATTAGCAAGACCTGTAGCAAATTGAAGTCAGTCAGATTAGTGGTTCAGGAGTTACACAGGGAGGCTACGCTGGATGCATGAAGTGAAAACCACTTCTGCCGTAACAATTAGCTTCCACTGTGATCAACGGAACTGGCTACACCACAGAGGGCAGAGCAGTGAACATGCTAAAAACAAAATAGACAAGTCTTTCATGTGCTCATGATATAAATTCACTCAATGGCAATGTAAAGCATCCTGTGTAGCCTGTGGGTTATGCATGAAATAGACAAACAGGGTAACAGACAGGCCTTCCATGTATTAATAGATAGATGTTGGCAAATGGCAATTAATACCTTTCTCTGCTCAATGCTTCAAGGGTGGGACCAACATGCGTTGATGGCAAGGGCAAGAAAGGTGTTCCAGCTTGTTCTGTTGGGGTACAGAGAGAGAGAGAGAGAGAGAGAGAGGGTGAGGTTTAACTACCATCTTCATGAGCAGAGAGGAAATTACTCAAAGTTTCTTTTGTATAACTTATTACTATGTGGTAGAGTGGTAAAGTACAGTCTCTAATGGCAAAGTACATTCTTTAATACCTTTCTCTGCTCAATGCTTCAAGGGTGGGACCAACATGCGTTGATGGCGAGATACCTCTCCCTGCATGCAGCCTCCAGGGTTTGGCTGACAGGTGCCACAGATGCGCTACCTTGACCTGTAGGGCTACAGGAAAGAGGGGAGGGGGGGGGGGGGTGCATGTCAACCTGTACAGTAAAGACATGATTTAAAAATGATCTATTCAGGACCAATTTATACTTTCGGTTTGCGCTAGGTTTAGGCTCACATTTTTCGTCACAGAGCTCCTCCTTGCAGGCGTCCTTTAACCAAAAGCTTCAGAAAAGCATTCACAAAAACACCAGTTAACAACTTGTTGTTTCAATACAATGGCACAATGCCAACCTAGTTAGCATGCGTTTGGGGAAAAGACCCAAGGACCGGCCGTTATGCCCCTTCGTTTCCTGGGCTTGAGTTCGCATTTTAACCAATAAGAGCTCCCCCTACAGCTCCCAAAAACTGTGCCGTTTTCATCACAATGACCTTAAGCTGTTAAATAAAGGTAAATTGAGCTAATAATGTTGCATAGTTCCCTTTTAAAGATCTCCATAGCTTTTTACAAAGTTACAGTACTAGCAATGTACAGAGATGTAGTCATTTCCTTCCATAGCTAAGTGTATATGGTAAATGTTAAATGTAGGCTCCAGATAGGATGGCTGGAATATTAAAAACCTTATATTCCACTACATATTATTTTAAGATTCGCAACACTCACCTCCCCAAATCACACGTCTTCTCCAGTGTGGCCGACATTGCATACTAAAAAAACAAATAAACAAATAAACAACAAAATCAGGACCGGTCAGTTGGTCTGCAAACACAATATCAGTAATCATTTTGTAAAGTATTGTATCTCACCATCAGCATAAATACCCCACAACTGTTGCTTTGGTACTGGCAAGATGCACCCTGAAATTGTGAAATAAGAACGCAATGTCTTAACAATGATTCTCACTAAATGATGGCTGTATACAGCTCTCCACCCTCAATAGCTTTGATTATGTCTTCAAATGACAGTTAACAATCAAGAAGCCTGACTAAGTAGCAGTGTAAGCAGCTTGACTAAATGCAATGATTTGCAGTCACACATTTTTATCTCAATAGAAGGCATGGATTAGCTGTCTATAAACAGTAATGGGCAATAATGCCTCAAACATTCCACCAAGACTTAAAATGTCACGCTAACTTATATTATAATTGCCTCGGTTTCATGTAACGTTACTCGCTTGAAATGATGACATGGAGATGAGAGGATGTGTTCAACTATTTACATATTAGCCTACATAACCCAAACAATTCATAGCATATTTTATTGATTCAGGTTTTATATGTGTGGACAGGTCCATGGCGCCGTTGTTCTAAAAGCGAGCTAAAAATCTAACAACGTTAGCCTACTAGCTTCTCAATCGTATCGTATTTCGATTGCATTTTCAAATAAATGTTTTGTTTTGCACTCTAATTCTTTCTTCTAGCTAGCGTTAGCTCCCAAGTGTAGATCACATACAGTATGACGAGAGAAGAGAGCACGGTCTGGCACGGCGCTAACGTTAGCTGCTAACTAGCTATGTCTGTCAGTCGAATTAAGATGACAACCTTAATGTCAGTAACCTGCCTCCCGTGCAGATGGATGAATTGAATACACGAGTGTCTGCGAAAGCTAGACTACAATGTCAGTGCATGTTATCGGAATAAAAAAGTATAGCCAATTTACCAACATAATCTTCCTGGCAAGATGTCACCATCGCTGAACACTAGTAGAGCGGCGTGCACCGTAGATAGCCTTCTTCTGGAATGAGAATGACATCATACCCAGTGTCCCTTGCGAAATTGTTCACGATTGGCCGGCAAATGTTGGGAATAACGCCCATATGGGCGTGCTCGTAATAAGGCGGCACCGTCAATACTGCAGCTGGACCCTTCTCCAAACATTTGATCAGGGGCGCCACTAGAAATTGTGGGCCCAAAGGCAGAAAATACTTTTGGGCCACCCAAACAATGTTAAACAACAATATTAAAATTTCATCTGGGGCTTCCCTTTCAGTGACAGGCCCATAGAATCATCCTAACATCCTAATAATATTTAACATTTTCGGTGTTCGAGTTTTTGAGGAAACAATCAGTATTTTAATTGGTCTGAACGGTATTTAATTTGGGGAAAATACATTTCTTTTTTATTTGAAAAATTTACATATACAAAGACACAGACACCATATAGACCCCAAACACACACACTTGATTCCGGTCTTAATAGCAGTGGCCTTGAATCCCCATCACTGTTGTCAGCCAGTCAGGCAGGAGAGCTTTTTTTGTCTCTCATTCTGCTGTATTTAGACAGTGTAGGTCTATGGTGCTTTCACACTGCCTTTGAGGTCTACAATCCTATTGAGCGCTGCTGAAGACAGCTGTCAGTATCTGGGAGAGTGTGTCCCAGTAATAGGTAAACAGAACACAGCACTTAATGTTGCTATCTCGCTGCCAGAGCTGCCTGGCACCTAGGGTTGGCTGCCTGTGCCAACAAATGACACATTGGACGTGTGAGTGGCAGCGAAGCAGCTGCCAGCTGACATCCATTTCAGACAGGCTGTGCTGTGATGTGGTTTCAACAACAACCATGGCAAATCATCCCTCCAGTTTTATTTTCTTTCTGCCATTCCTCTCATTCCCAGTGAAGGCAACCTATCAATCCCAAGGCTCTGCATCACATTTCCATACCTTATACAAAGTATATTATGCATGCATACACAAACGCACACCACATGCATACACACATGAAGTGGCCTAACTGGCTGAAATTCAGAGACAATTCCCTTGAAAAACGTCAGCATACACCCATATGCCTATTGTGGCAGTTATGCTGGTATTCAGATGCAGATATCGTCAAATGCCATTGTTGTCTATCAAAATCAAATATGGAGCAAGGTTCATATTTAGTCATTTATTCAGCACCAATTAAGCTTGAGAGGCAGCCCTAATTGGTGTTACCCTAGTCAATGTCTTCCAATCAATTTTAATTCCTTTCATGACTCCATGACTGGGATTCCGGCCATTGACCTTGTTTGCATCGGCAGCTTCGAGCCCGAGCCAATCAGCGAACTTTAAGATAGCTGTGCGAGAATATGATAGGCAGCCAAGGACTGATACAATCATGAATATAAACATCTCCAGCATACAATTGTTTCTCATTAGCCGAGATCCCACACCCTTGTTCAAAAAGAAACATAGACCAAGGGACTGGTTATGACCAGGCTAAATAGTTTTTTTTAAATGTGCATCAACACAGGATTGCAGGATTTTCAAATCATACAAAGTTATATAGGACAACACATTTCTTTTGAAACAAATACTAGCTACATATTTTAACAATACCGTAGCCCTATGTTTACATGGAGTTCTAAGAATAATGTCAAGGACTTCATGTTCTTGCGAGATCATGCAAAGAAAAGTTTGCTTTTCAGTTTAATTGGACCTGACCTCCATCTGGAGGGCAGACACTACACTCCGTGCCAAATCCACATTTAAGTTAATACATTTAGCATTACATGTAATATGACTAGGCTAGCAGAAGGACGATTACTGGAACACAAACTACATCCCAGAGGAGCCCGGAGTGAATGAATAATAGCTTAGCAACAACAGCAGGAGGCTGCCAGAGAATGAGAGGACAGAACTGTAGGGGAGCAGTGTAGAGCTAGAACACATTACATTTCAAATCACACCGACTAACATGATAGAGGAGGTATACTTGGTGTGTGTGTGTGTGTGTGTGTGTGTGTGTGTGTGTGTCTGTGTGTGTATTTACAGTATATTTATCAAATAGAAGAGTCAATTTGATAATTAACAGTTTTTACAACTCATACCCTAAAAACAAACAGTAGTGAGATTAGCTGAATTTCTTAAGATAATAAAGTATGCTACTCAATTTATTTTTTTGAATAATGTAATTATTCATATACATATACAATTATTCATATACATTTTTCTCCCCAGTCCAGCAGTCCGGTTGTCAATCAGAAGCAGCCTGAGGGCACCATTAGTAGGCTACTGCACAAGCTCTCCCAGCACACAGCCACCTGTTGCTAAGATACTACAGTGCTGGATAACCAGTTCATTTGCTCTGACAGTTTATAGTATATGCTGTCAAAACAACATCTTTCTGTTTTCCCTCCGTTGTTAACGCAGCTGTCTATTTTTGTTTGGATCTCCCAGCCATAACAAATGCTCATTCCTCTGTAACAGTGCCTGTTTTGTGCAGCCATCTTGGAATGTCACAGGTCTGATCTGATGGGTTCTTCCTCCTTCTTCACTGCAATTGATCCCTGGGATGGTGGCTGCACTTAAAGGACAACTCCTGGGATGGTGGCTGCACTTAAAGGACAACTCCTGGGATGGTGTCTGCACTTAAAGGACAACTCCCTGGTGCTGTGCACTTAAAGGAACTTACGTAAACTCCAGTCAATCTCAACAAAGACTACAAGCTACTCCAGACTTGCCAGTGCCAAATATGTCAGAGACCCCATGGAGCCAGCCAAACAGCCAAATAAACCACATTGTTAAAATCTTCAAGCAACTCTCGTTACTATATTTATTTGTGTTGAACTTGCAATTGTCTAACTCTGTCATATTTCATTGAAAAAACACCAGCAACTGAACTACTAAAATCATTGAACAGTCATTTTTGGGGGCCCCTTTCAGCCTGGGCCCCCAAGCAATTGCCTGCTTGGACTTCTTTTTTTAGGCACAATATTACTCAACAGCAGTCAATGGGTTGCACAAAAACTACAATGAAACCGTGTCAGCATATCAGTAAACAGACCACTCAGGTGAGTTTCACACTTTTGTAAACAAATATTTTACAAATTTTAGGAAGGATTGCTCCACTGCACCTATGCAGTTGTGGAAGTGGGACATGCTCCATCAACAACCAAAAATTTTCGGAACAGAAGCATTTGTCAAATGTTATCAATTTCAAGACAATGTGATCACAGATGGTATTCTGGATCGCCGATTGCCACAAAAATCGAATCAGTTCTTTCTTGTCACAATACACACGTTGTCTGACAATTTCATCTAAATCTGTGCTGTAATTTTCGAGTTATATTGTACACAGACAGACACACACGCCGGCGAAAACATAACCTCCTTGACGGGGGTAATAAGCCATAGGGTCACTGGTGTCAGCCCTCACTTCCCCTCTTTGATATAGGTTTGCTTTGCATCTTCTTTTTTCCCCCATTGTTCAGGCCATGACGAGACTTGAAGCTTAAAAATGCAGAGCTAGCGATCAGTTCAGTGGAGAGCCGAGGGAACTTCTGCTTTCTGCAGATTATTCCCCAAAGCGTTGAGGCCCAGCCAGGCTGACAAGCTGGCAAAGCAGGGCAGGATGTCTCTGATCTCCTCCAACACTCACAGGGGGAGACATGAAACACGGACAAACCTCTTTTATCAGCTCAGCAAAAGACAAGCCTGCTGCTGGTCAAACTTTGTTCAAACACAGAGCTCTTGCTCAGGGGAAACGCATTTGAAGTGTTTCATGTCTGATGTCGTCCAAATCAGTCTGACCAATTCATCTGAGGTTGTTGGCATCAAACTCCTGTCTGTATGTGTGTGTGTATGTGTTCTTGGAAATCTGTTGAATTTTTCTAGCTTTGAGGGTTTTTTTTTAGAGCTTAACACGTCAGACTGACAACAGATATGCTCCCTCGACACACTCCACACAATTCACTTTGGGTTAGGTGAGACACACACACACACTCCACACAATACACTTTAGG
>JAODXP020000021.1:9892437-9894937 GCA_027497455.2 Sardinella longiceps | reverse complement strand
GCAAGGAGCCACCCCACAGATCATGTTCTCTCTCCAGGACACCCATACGTCTTCATCTTCATCTTCATCTTCACCGGTCTGCCAGCCTTCCCAATCTCACAATCGTTTGTAAGATCTGAGATAAGGAATCTTAAGCACCCGTGATACAGCTATCAATGCAACACCAGATACAGCTATCAGATACAGCTATCAATGCTAGACTACTACACTAGCTGATACAGATATCAGTACTACATCAGATACAGTAATCAATACTAGGCTACACTAAAGGATACAGCTATCAATGCTACACCAGATACAGTAATCAATACTAGGCTACACTAAATGATACAGCTATCAATGCTAGACTACACTAGAGAATGCAGTTACCCATACTACTCCTGATACAGATATGAATGCTAAACTAGGAGATACAGCTATCACTTTAAGCCTTCACAGCCATGGGCTGCTTTGGATCTGCCAGTGACCCCGTGGCCCTATGTATCTCAATAGACACCAGCCTGTCTAGCTCTTTACAAGCTTCACACAAGAGTGCCTGCTGCTCACATCTAAGGTCAGCCACCTTCTAGAGCACCAGGCGAGAGACATACACAATGGCAGATGGCCTCTGGTCTGTTTCCCATTTGAAAAGCATGCAGCACAAAGACTCAAGTATTCTTCACAACATGTTTGCGTGGGCTGCGTGTTGAAACACACCACCTTCACAGATTGGAAAGAGTCAGAGAGGGAATGAGTGAATTCTATTTTTAGCAGTCAGTCCCATGAGTCGTATCAAGCCATCTCCACACACTTTAAACACGGGGGTGTGGCCACTGTTCTCGGGTGTGAAAATGAGTCTACACAGCTACTGCACAGTTCACTCACTGACCGAACTTCAAAGATTTAGGTTATGATTAAACACTGAACTACATTAGTCTCCAAGGACACATCATAATGGGAGAAATGAAAAATGATCAAGTAGAAAGTGATTGCAATTTTGTCAGCGTTTAGAAAGAGGAACATTTGATGGTTGATGATGGTTTGGACTCGTGATGGGGATAATTGATGTCTAACACATCATTTCTTTTCTGCCAATGACATGCCAGATGCCCAGGGCTATTCAGAGCTGGGTGCATTACATGCGATTGCAGTGAGACCCATGCAATCATTTTTCCTCTAGTGGAGGAAAAAAAAGCCTTTCCATCAGGCCCATCTGGGGTGAACAATGCAATGGAAAGAAAAAGGTTTCAAATAAAATGAAATTGCATCCATTTTCTCCGGCAGTGGGCTTGTAAAAGGCAATAATAAAAGTGGGACTACTCTGCGGGCTGATTTGCATTGATGTGTCTTCACACACTTTGACCCACTCAGAATGGAAATGACTTGTAGACCAACGCTGCCACTGGCTGGTCCAGTCTTCCTCTGAGACTGGCGGAGAACCAAGCGTGGAGAGGACGAACGACGTGAGAATTTAATTCTGTCATTTCCCTCAATTAGACATGAATAATTAAGAGGCTCGTCAGACACACTGAGGACCTGTCTCTAATTCCTGCATGTCCGTTTCCATGGTGATGTGATATGACACAAAGTACTCAAATTATCAGCAGGTCAAAGGTGTTAGCCATGTTGCAACCTCATTTTAATAAGCAGAGAACTAGAACAGGAGCACAGAGCTGAAAAAATGAGTGCTGCCTCACGCTCTCCCTCTCTCTCTCTTTTACTCCTCCTTTTGCTTGTGTGTGTGTGTGTGCGTGTGAGAGAGAGCGAGAGAGACTCATAAAAAGCACATTCATCAGGTGGTTCTTTAGTAGTTATTTCAAGACATGACATGCCATGGAATCATCTAAATAATAGCTTTAAAAGTACAATACTACAGTAATGTCTTGGACATGATGATCACTTTAAAGGTACAGTGCTGATGGCTTGTACATGAAGATGAGGTAAAGTGGTTCCCCATTAGAGATGCAATACGTTTCACACAAAGTTGCGTGAAATGTTAGACAACTATTGTCTGTGTGTGTACAGCAACTTTTTAACGTACAACCAAATCTTCTTCTGGGTACAAATGAAGTTACCTTACCTTACCTTACCTTACCTTACCTTACTACCTTAACTACAGTTGGCAGGGAGATCATCAGGACAAATAAAATGTGTTCTGTGTGTGCATGTGTGTGTGTGTGTGTGTCAGGACGCAGGCTGTTGGTATGTGTGTGTGTATGTATCAGGATGCAGGTTGTTGGTGTGGATGTGAGTATGTGAGTGTGTGTATGTGTCAGGATTCAGGCTGTTGTAATGTGTGTGTGTGCGTGTGTATGCGTCAGGATGCAGGCTGTTGTAATATTTGTGTGTGTGTGTGTGCGCGTGTTTGTATGAGTCAGGATGCAGGCTCTTGTCGTGTGTGTGTGTGTGTGTGTGTGTGTGTGTGTGTGTGTGTCAGGATGCAGGTTCTCAGAGTGGGTGTGAAGTGATATGGGTGCATAAATCCAGACAGACAGACTGTGACTCCCTGAAAAAGAGCCCA
>JAODXP020000021.1:9744937-9882437 GCA_027497455.2 Sardinella longiceps | reverse complement strand
AGATTTAAACCAATCAACCATTTGTTGATTTCACCGGAAAGTTTTATTGATTAACATGACACAACAAATGGTTATATTAACACTTTGAATGCCAGAAACGTAATATGCCGTTATTACTTGTCATGCGTTGAGTGCCAAAAACGTAATGTTACGTTTTTGCCTTTTTTTTTAATTTACGAAAATAGAAACCCTCACACAGGTTATATATGATTTTTGGAACTCTGTGATAAATAGAACTGAAATAAATTACGATCGGAAACTCATAAAAACTCACGATCTGCACATTTTGTCTGGACATTTTCACATCACAAGGCAGCATTTGATTACTATTGCAGCATTCGTGTCAAATAATGCACGTCATGTCATGTTGTCCTTTCGCGGGTTCGTCACTAGGTGGCAGTCTCACCACAGGCATGATTCGGCTTGTGTCACGCCTCGAAACTTGACAGAGAACACGCCATCATAATCATAAAAGAAGCGATATCTCCTTTTCTAGAAAAAAACGAGGATTTTGATGAAAACTACCCACTGTTTAGCTTGGGATTTCTCAGGAACGGAGGCATGTAGAAATAAACGGTTTTCACCCACTGAGAGCTCAGAGTCTTACCTTTCAAATGACCCATAGTATGTGTCCATAGCTATAACACAGAATACGCTGTGGCTCTATAAAAATAGGCAACAGTGGCCTGGATTGCTGGCACTCTGGGCCAAAGCTTGTTAAAAACACCTGGCATTCAAACTGTTAATGGAATAATAACACAACTAACTAATAATGAACATCCCCCCCCCCCAAACACACACACACAGTCTAAGCATATAAGGTCCTTATCTGTGATATGGAGCCCTAGGCCCAGTCTCTGAGAAAAAGTTAAGTTGAATGCAACCCCAATTTAGCCAATAATCTGCCCAATCAAACCTAATCTAGACAATCGAACCTAATCTAGACAATAATCTGCCTCATCAGGCCTAATCTAGCTCATAATCTACCCAATCAGACCCAATCTAGTGCATAATCTGCTCCTAGAGGCTGTGGGGCGCTGTGGAGATGGATGAGGCCATGATGTTGTGCTGGGGGCACTGGAGGGGAGAGGCTTCATCAGGGCCTTACTGCAAAGTGACTGGCAGACGACTCTCTGGTGATGGTAATGGTGTATGTGTGTGTGTGCAGGTGATGTGAGAATATGTGTGTGTGTTGGAGGGGTGGGGGGTGTGTGGGATGCTCTGCTAGGAGGGGAGTCATTTCTGTTGCAGATGGAGTTGGGAAATTGAATGGGTCATATTTTCATTTTTATTGATGCTACGTGACACACACACACACACACACACACACACACACACACACACAGTATCAATATCTCTTCTCAACTCTCTGACACACACACACACACACACACACACACACACTCCTTTTCCCCACTCTCTCCCTGATAGAAAGGCTGGTAGGAGAACGCCATTAAGTTATCTACTGAATAAGTTCCACTCAGCCTCCAGTTCATTATTGTGTGTGTGTGTGTGTGTGTGTGTGTGTGAGCGCCATTTTTCCTCCCAACTTTGATGCTACTTTATTGTGTGTGTGTGTGTGTGTGTGTGTGTGTGTGTGTGTGTGAGTGCGTGTGTGCCAGTTGAGCACCCAAGTGTGTGTGTGTGTGTGTGTGTGTGTGTGTTGCTGCTCGACTCCCAATCCAGATGCCAGTTTGCAGAAGATGGCTGACAGAGCTTCCATGAGCCAGCTCCACCATCTGGACTAAACTGTGTCACTGTGTGTGTGTGCGTGCGTGCGTAAGCTATTGATTCTCAATGTGTGTGTGTGTGTGTGTGTGTGTGTGTGTCCTACATTAGAAACAGAGGAGGAGAGGTATTTTGTGTGCGTGTGTGTGTGTGTTCACACACACATTCACATACGCAGCAATCAGAAAATCAGTTGGTCGGTCAGATGCTACACACACACACACACACACACACACACACACCTATACAGTTATATCAGTTCTAACATCTATGGGATAAGATAGTACTTCATTTATAATATATGTCTGCAAACTCTGCATACACTGATTATAATGTGCATCCTCAATAGCTTTGGGTGTCAATCATACACTCACTCACACTCACAGACACACACAAACACCCCACACCTATACACTCATATCAGTCAACACTTCACATTACATCAATATGCTTGTCTGCATACACTGATTATAATATATATGCATGAATGTCGATCACACACACACACACACACACCTATCATGCATCCTCTAAAGCTCTTTGTGTCAATCAGTTAGCCTGGCTGGGCCAAACTGTTTGACGCCGACACACACACACACACACTGCTAATCCTAAATCTCCTCCCTTTTCTTCTTACAGCAGTGAAAACATCGCCCTCAATGACCATAATCCAGAGAGCTGTGTGACGTGTGTGTGTGTAAAACATCACCCAAGGTGGTAATCCAGAGAGTTCTGTGACAGGTGTGTGTAAAAACAGTGTTTTGACCACATATTGGATGTGATTTAAATGCTTTTAATCAGCACTAATAAACTGAATATTGGACATATGTGAATATTTCGAAAGGTTTTAAGCATTACTAAATATAAAGGCATATATGAATATTTCAGGCTACCTTCAGTTACTTTCTCAAACCCCAAAGTTGCACAGTAATGGCAAGTGACGATTAAGGTGTCGATCACGGACAGAGCTGTGTGTAACAGAGCTGCATCTATAGCCAAGGTTTCTTCCTAAAAATGAATTATTAGTTTTCGTTTTTCCTTGCCCGTTAACTCATGGGTGCTCCCCATACTGTCTGTAAAGTGCTGCGAGACAATGTATTGTATTTGAGCGCTCTACAAAAAAATTAATTGAATTGAATTGTGTCCCTGTTTTCCAAGGTTGGTCCAAGACAGAGCTGCGAGTGTGTGTGTGTGTGTGTGTTTTCCAAGGCTGCAGATCCAGGACAAAGGTGAGAGTGTTCCAAGACTATAGGACCAGGACAGGGCTGTGTCCACCACCCACTTTACTTCTCTTGGCTGGAGGGGTTCCTACTCATTTGTCTATGAAGTAATTTTCATCTTTTGGAAATCATTGTCATTAAAAAAACTGTTTGGTTTCCCCTAAAAGGATTGATTATCAAAATCAGAAATTAATATCACTCCGTAATAAGCAATTTTTGTAGTTGTTTGTAGTCAGTCACTGGTAAATTGATCTTGCCATCCAAATGGCGCATCAATCTGTGGGGGTAGTTTTCTTTTCGTTTGGTGGGTGTGTCAGAGATGTGTGTCACCCTATCATTATTGAGGTGTATCAAAAAAAATCTGTATTCAAGCAAGGTAAAATTCTCTGTCTAGTACAAGAAGCCATGCATCAGAGCCTTGTCACCACCTTGAACAGCCATTATTTTTCTACACAGGCTGTCGCTCATATTAAACTGGTCTCTCGATTGCTCCGAAATCACAGTGCTGATGAGGCTCTGGTTCCAGGACAGAGCTTGGGGTGTGTGTGTGTGTGCTCCAAAGCTCCCATAGATTGCAGATGAAGCTGGGGATTTAGCATTTCATTTAAACATCTGTTTGTTACCATCACTTCAATTCCCATCATCCTACCTGGGTAGTAAAAGAACACACATACACACACACAAAGGCCAATTTATCTAAATATAGGGTGTAATTTGTCCGCATTTTAAGTAATTTTTGCTCAAACCACCCACCCATACAAACACACACACAGACACACATTCGACTTTACTTCTAGTCAATTTGGCTTCAGAAATCTCTGCTTTTGCAGCAGCCAGACACACACACATACACAGAGACAAAAACTGCAGGCCAGGGTAGTAATCTTGTTTCCCACTGTGTTTATTGATAAGTTCTTTCCTATGAGGTGAACTAGAAAACACCACAGGAGCAGTTTATACAAAACATAGAAAAACAGCAAGAAATTAGAGCAATCATACCGCACACACACACACACACACACACACACACACACACACACACACACCTCCTACTGACAAGCACAAATCATTCAAAACACAGTGTTTGGAGCTGGAGATGAGAGAGACGGCTGATCCCTGTTTGCAACTTCATTGGAAAACATACACAGTATAACCTAAACCAGGAGGTGGTTGCTTGATCAGACACTCAGACACACACACACACACACACACACACACACACAGCCTCTTCTGCTGAACAACGGGATATGATGCAAGGTCTCTCAAACAGAATTGCACATAAAGGTGGCTACAGACCAAAGATCTGTGACTAGACGGACTGTGATGTTCTAAAAAGCAGTGACATTCTAAAACTCAGAAACTGTGACTGCGTCGTGGCCATTCAGTCTGAATTGGGCGGACTTGAGAGACTTCCAGATTATGCCCTGTGCAGTCTGTCCTGTGTGGAGGGCAGCAGGATAGGAAACCACAACAACATGAGAGGAAAGACTTATTGCAGACGAATCTGCCATGACAATTAGCCTCCATTATAAACAATGGAACTGGCTACATCAGACCCGACAGTGAAATAAATATTCTAAAAATAGACTATTCATTTCAATGTGTTTTTCATGAAACTCGATTTGATGCTACCATAACTCATCCTGAGTGAGATTAATGACAGACTGGACATCTAGCATCCAGCAGTGCCAATGGGGCTTTGGGAATGTTCAGGGCAGCTAGGCAAATATTCACCTTATTCTGCACGTAAACATGGGGGCTGACATGACGATTGTCTTTCAACATCCGGTCTGGCAACACATTGGCTTAGCGTTGTGATATTTGGTGTTTTAACAGTCTGACATGTGTGGTTTTACTATGAAGTTGCGCTCATTATGTTATATGATATTTTCAGCATTAAAAACAGGTGTTCCCATGGTTACAATAAGCACTTTTGTTATCGTGGTATTTCATGAATATTACGTGGATGTGAATAAGAGGCAAGTGGCTAACGGAAGTTTCAAGACAATCGGTGGACAATCGAGGCAGAAAAAAATGACAAAAAGGGGCGGGGCAGAATAGGGTGAATACTGCACAGTGTTTTTTATTGGACTCGAGAGAGACTAAGGCTAGGGCTACACCGGATGCGTTAAGTTAAGTGTTAAGTCGAGTTCCATCAAAAATACATTGAAATGAATGGTGAATAGAATTTAGAATGTTGACTGTTTTGCCGCGTCTGGTATAGCCACTTCCATTGTATATAATGGAAGCTAATAGTTACGGCAGATAAGTCTTTGACTTGACGCATCCAGTGTAGCCTCCCTGTAATACATTTTCCGGCTGATGGACAAACACTAAAAAATAACCCCCAGCCCCATATCTCTCTCTCTCCTCGCTCTCCCTTACATACACACACCATCCTGGTCCTCCACCTTTGGCCTTGTGTCTCAGAACATAGGAGATCTCTCTCTAGCTCTCTCTCTCTTTTTCTCGCTCACACACACACACACACACACACACACACGCTCTCATTACTGTTACTGGTGTCCTCTTCTGCTGGTATTGAAAGTCTATGGAGCACCGAAGCAGAGTCTGGCCACACAAGGCCTGGGATGGGACTCTGTCTGTGTTCACTGCGCAGCTGTGTCTGGAAGTAGCCACTGTTTGTGTCTTGTTAGGTTCTGTTAGCTGCTCTTTGAGGATTCATGTTCTGTGTGTGTATGTGTGTGCGTGTGTATGAAGAAGCAGGCTCAGTCCAGGCCTTCTTAGGTTCTGATGGCTTCTCTGTGTTCTCTGAGGGTTCATGTTTTGCTTGTGTGTGTGTGTGTGTGTGTGTGTTCATGAAGAAGCTGGCTCTGTCCGGGCTTTTTTAGGTTCTGAAGGCTTCTCTGTGGGTTCATGTTTTGCCCCATTAACAGACCCCGCCTCCTTAGAGTCATCCTGTGTTTTCATTGGCTCAGAGCTGCTGTCCGTCACTGATGAGGGCTCTCTCTTTAAACGCCTGTCCAAGGGTGGGTCTTCCTGCTCTTGTTTGACCTCCTCTTCTGTCTTCATCCCTCCATCCTTCTCATCCTCCTCTGATCCCTTCTTCTTCTCCTCTTTCTTCACCTCTGTTTTGAGTTTGCTGAGGGGCGGGAAGAAGGGATCGCCGGGGGAGGTCTCACACAGTGTTGGCCCCTCCCACTCAGGGATGTCCAATCCCAAGCGCTTCATCAGCTGAGTCATCACCTCATCCACGTAACCATGGATACGCAGGTCGATGTGCTTGTCCTGGGACAGGGGAGAGATGATTGACAGCTGTCAGTGTTGTTGTTTAAACATTGTGTGTGTATGTGTGTGTTTGGAGGGGGTGGGGTTACACATATATAACATATATATCAGTATGAAGCTGTCTGTTGGCGTTCTGGTAAGGAGCCGCGCCATAAGCGGGATAATGTATCGTCCGTCCCTCATTACAGGAATATATTTACCCTCAGGACAAAACAAGACCATTGGCCTTCGGGTGCTGTTTGCCCTGTCGGGGAATATTCTCTTATAATGACTGGCAGCCAATACATCATCTCTAATTTATTGCACACACCTCTTACATATTATATTACACAACACACACACACACGCACGCGCACACACGAGCACACACACACGTACACACACACAGGCTGCATTAGGCTGCATCTAACCCAACAGTGCTGCCCTATGCTTCTAAATACAGATGTGAGTCATTATTTCGGTACATTAACAATGCATGGATTTGACATTTTCAGGTACTGCATGTCATTACAGTGATAGGAATAGGATGGAGCATTCCAGTGCAAACTGAAGCCTGTTTCGACAAACACAAAGCAACCCACAGGTATTTCATGCTGCTGTTTAACAGTGCGGAGGCTGCTAGCACATGGCGCATTCGCATCATGACTGCACTCATCCGCTTGTTCCACCTGTTTCATCCCCATTTACTACCCTGTCCTCCTCCTGCTGCACGGACAAAACTCAATCTCAATCTCTACTAAAGCAGCAGGGAGAAACTCTCAATCTCAATCTGCACTACAGCAGCTCGGGGAAACAATCTCAATCCAGACCACTCTTACAGCAGCCTTCCAGCAACAAAAAGGAAACAATAAAACTAATTGTAATGTTCCAAGGTTAGCAAGCTTGCACCCATGTGGTAGGCATGTAGGGGATGCACTGTACCGTACCGTAGGTAGACTCAAGGTCTAAAAGCTATTCAGTTGCTTAGGATAGTCTCTCACATGATGCGAAAGTGTGTTTTGGTAACTAAATAATAAGTTAAGCCTGTTTCCTCTGACACCCAGTTAGCAAAACTTTGGAACTATATGAAATATCTGATGTTTTGAATCATGGAATATATCTGTTGTATTAAATTACTGGAAATATCTTGTTTTGCGTTTTTCTTGTGAGGGTTTGTTTCTCAGAGATACTTGAAAATGAACTGAACAATCCCGATCTGGGCATTCAAAATGAAACCTAAAAAAAGAAAAAAAGACAATGCCGAAACCGTAAGCAGGGCACAAAAAGCACACAACACACACACACACACACGCACACACAGGCCCACGTAAGAGGATAGAGCGAAGACAATCACATAGAACATCCTGCACATAGTAAGTGGATCACAAACATGGAGGGTCACACACACACACACACACACACACACACACACACAAGATGAATGTATGCATGTTGCCCATGTTTGTGTGGTAAAATAGATGAGTTGACTAACAAACCTAATCCCATTCCTCCATTCATCAAACAAACACACACACACACACAACACACACACACACGTGTCTACAAACGTGAGCAGGCTTTATGTATTGCGTGGCTGACATTTGCTCTCCTTTTAAACAGACCTTAAGGAGGAGTGATTCTTTGAAACTGTGTGTGTGTGTGTGTGTGTGTGTGTGTGTGTGTGTGTGTGTGTGTCTCAGAAGACTAATCCAATCTTTGTCAAATAAGAGGCGTGAGAGTGGAAGGCGTGAGCCCTGGAAACAAAGACAAGATAAAGCCGCTGTGTGTGTGTGTGTGAGGCTCAGGTGAAGGAGTGGGGGAGACAGAGAGAGAGAGAGAGAGAGAGAGAGAGAGAGAGAGAGAGAGAGAGAGAACTGATGGGAAAAGGACAAGAAGTGTGTGTGTGTGTGTGTGTGTGTGTGTGTGTGTGTGTGTGTGTGTGTGTGTGTGTGTGTGTGTGTGTGTGTGTGTGTGTGTGTGTGTGTGTGTGTGTGTGTGTCTTACATTAGTGGGCTGCAGGTTGACCAGTAGTGAGTGTGTGAGTGTGAGTGTCTTACATATTTAGTGGGCTGCAGGTTGACCAGTATTAGTTTTCCTCCCTTGCGTTTGGTGATGAGGGGAAGGTCACTGCTGGGCTTAATCTGCAGAGATGTTCCCAACGCTATGGCCACATCAGCACGCCTGCAACACACACACACACACAATCAGAACAGGACACCTCAAGGGGATCCCGTATACAGACATTACTTCCCAACAGACAGACAGAAACACATACACACACACACACACGCACGCAGGCAATCAGAAGAGGAAACTTCAAGTTTCCTTCTTTGACGTAGGATATTAACAGTCAGGAAGCATGCATGCCTCTCTCTCTCTCTGTGTGTGTGTGTGTGTGTGTGTGTGTGTGTGTGTGCGCGCATGTTTCTCTCCTTCATGTGGGATATTAACAGTCAGTGTGCATGTATCTCTCTCTCTATGTGTCTGTGTGTGCGCGTGTGTAAGTGTCTGTGTGTGTGTTGTCTCTGATGGGAGATGTAATCGGAGAGCCGGCAGCAGCCTGTTGATCTGGACGGAAGATCATGAATATCACCACCTGATGGCCTTTGTGTTCCCCAGACACTCATTACACACACACACACACACACACACACACACACACACACACACACACACAGAAGCGTGGGCTGTGATGTTTGTGTTGAGGATTGAGCCTGCATGTTAAGCAGTCAGAGAGATATTCTATCCTGTGAGAAAATAATGGGAGAATACTGATGGCGTAAACACACACCCACACACACCTACACCCATTCAAAACACACACACTCTCTCTCTTGCTGTCAAACAAGCATCATACCCCAGTAATCTTTTAAGCCTTAGCTTCATAAAATCACAATGCTCTTTTTTAATAATGCAATGCTTAATAAATAAAGCCCATCACTTTGTCTGGACTTCCCACTAACTTGTCAAATAAACATGCAAATAAACCAGATCCATTCGAAACATGCAAAAAAACGAGTACCATTCTAAACATATGAATAAACGAGTCTCATTCTAAACATACCATACCAATAAACGAGTCTCATTCTAAACATACCATACCAATAGATAAACAAGTCCCATTCTAAACAGCCGGTCTCCGACATAGAAATACAAATAGAGTCGCAGTCTAATCAGCAGCTCTCGGACCTAAACATGCAGATAACTGAATAGGAGACATAAAGTCTGGTTTGAAGCGGAGGGTTGACTGCCAAGAGGTTAAAGCTCAGAGTTCATTTTACTTAGAACCTTCACACCATGATGTACAGTTAAATACCACCTCCAAAAATTTTTTAAAACTTTGATTGAAAATTGACGTAGTTAGCAGTATAGACAAATCCGAGGAGCATTTTGTGTAGGCTGCCATCTTGTGGCGGCGCCATTGTTGGACTGTCAACAAACCTTTTTGGCAATGCGCAGTCAATGACCGCTAACGGCAAAGACAATGGAACACTCAGACATTATCAAGTAGTAGTGAATCTCGTAAATCACGGTATTTTATGGTGTGCCATCACGTTTATATCGTCTATATGCTGAATGTCTTGTCCCAGTAGCTGATGGAAGTTTCTGCTGTAATTAATTAATCTTCTAATTTACCCCACTAAAGTAAAAGTCAAAGCGAACTTTATTCAATCAAACTTCGCAACAGTACATTACAAGCAGACTGATATTGCGTTTATCCAAACTCCAAATGTGCAACAAGTTAAAAATTTGACATACAACTACGATGTATAACTCACAACTCACTAGAACATAAAGTGCAATTTGATATCAAGGTATCAAGCATGATAAGAGATATCACTAACAGTACACTAACACTGACCGTAACATAATAATAAGCAACACACAGTCACGGTCAGCATATATTCCTGACTGTCAGTGTTTCAAAAAAAGTCCTAAAAATGCTTCTTCCTTGCCTGACAAGCAAGACTATCACATAAATGCATAGTCTGGCCACGAGACCCTGAACTAACTAACGACTAAACTAATCCACGCAACTAACAAGCGATTCAATCAACGCTAAGGCCACCTAATGACTCCCTGTCCAAATAGAACGTTGTGATTGGCTAAACACCACGATGTCTGAATACGACCTAGAGCATAAACAGCTCAGATACACAGCTCAGGTACCATCGAGATCTGAGTACAACCTATGGCTGATTGCTAGACGTACTCGCTGAGCAAATTCAATATTCTACCACTAGAGTGCATCTAGAGTTCTAGGCTAGCATGTTCCTCCTTTGACTACACAATCACAATCTCACAAAGAGGATTAGCAGTTTAGCAATAGCTTTGTTTAACTCATAGCCCACTAGAGCTTGCATAGGGCCTCTTCAAAACAGCCCTGCCCATCTATCTGACATGCACACTGGCTTGGCCTCAGTTGGGCCCTGGTACCACACAGGTACACACACAGGTACACACACACACACACACCTCTGGAGGCCTCATCAGAGAGTACTTGCAAACACATGCACAGAGGGTCAGACATACACATATACTTTCATCTGGAGACCTTGACAATGCATGCGCGCACACACACACACACACACACACACACACACACATTATTATAGAGGAGATGCACAGAGAGCTTTAACCCTTTACACCAGGGGACACTCGAGTGGACACTCAGTGAACACACACACAGGCGCGCGCGCACACACACACACACTCATTTGCATTATAATGGATGAGGAGAGCAAATCACATCAGGGTTATGACCTCTCACACCAGGAGACACTCAAGAAGAGCACGCTTGCACACACACACACCTCTGGAGGCCTCATCAGAGTACACACACACACACACACACACACACACACACACACACACACACACACGGTCAGATACAAACATGTTTTCACTTGGAGGCCTTGACCTTGAACACACACACACCAGGTCAAACACACACAAGCATTCACCTGGAGGCCTCGTCGGCTCGGTTGAGATCACGGTCAGGCAGTGAGTCCTCCCAATCCAGTATGGTGCTCATCAGCTTTCCCCTACACACACACACACACAAATGTGTTACTATGTGTACTCACATACACAATGCACATAATCTCTCTCCCTCTCTCTCTCTCTCTCTTACACACCCCCTTACATGTTGTTTTGTATGTAGATAAGAGAACAATAGAATTTGCTGCAACTTGAAGTGAATTTGGTGAAATAGAAGTTAAGATCAATATTATACTAAAAATGCTTATTCTTATAGCCACTAATGCCACTGAGTAACACTATAACCAAATGATCTTGTTCTCAAAACTACTGATGGTCAATATTATACCGAATGAGCTTATTCTCACAGCTACTTATAACTGACTATGATACGAAACAATATTGTTTTCATTGCTACTGGTGGCATAGGGCGACGTCAGAAATCAGGAAGATTGACTGATTCACACCGGTGTGTGTGTGTGTGTGTGTGTGTGTGTGTGTGTGTGTGTAAACCAAACTCTGGCTGTTTTGTCAACCAAGTTCTCAAAGGCAATGAAAGTGTGACAGTGAGTGAGACTGTATGTGTGTGTTACCTGCATGCCCGTAGGCCTCGAGAGCGCGTGACCTCACAGTGGCGTCCTGTTGGTTTCAGACCCATCACACCAATGACTTTCTCCCGCACGTACTGCCTGGAGGACACACACATCCCATAATGCCTTTCACCACACTTCCCACATCAGCGACATACAAAATATTGAGAGTTTCTCAAAGTCGAGAATGCTTCCTAGGTAGCACACTCGCCTTGGAAGTCGTACACTTCCTTGAAAAATCTATGAACATAGGCCTTTGTCCTTGTTAGAATTTAGATGGGCGGGGGTTGTCCTCAATTTAAGTCTTAATTTCCAGAGTTTAAAAAATGTTTTTTAGATTGTTTTTAAGTAAATGTTATTAGGTTGTTTGGCATTGGTACTACTAGGCAAGGAAAATGAGTAACGTCATTTTCGTCCGTCCGCATATGCCCTTTGGTGTTGACCCAAGTGGACCAGAAAGTACAGAAAGAATGCTGGTGTCTGGGCAATTCCGTTGCCATAGAGATGGGGAGCAGCTGGATGATGGGCTGTTCTGTGGACAATGGACTAGTCCTAAATACACAGGGTCATTAGATGGGAGCCCAACAGGGACACGACTTCACTGAGCAGCAACAAGGCTCTCGAGTCGGTACCAGTAATTGATTATTACCTTCATAATAAAGCTTTGGGTCTTGTCTATTCTTTCTATTGTTCAGCGTGAAAGCACATGGATGAACAAACACACACACACACACCTTCATGGTGTCCTGATTCAAACCCTTATTTGTCTAATGAGAAATTAAACCATCCTATCTGAAATGATTACCCCATGTGATATTCAATTAATTTACTGGGGATTTCTGTGTGTGCGAGAGAAAAATATCAAAATAAGTGCTTACATTACAATGTCAGTTAAAAAAAGGCATCAAGCTATGGGCTATGATGTTAAAAATAATTATATATTTTAAATTTAAATCAATTTAAATTATCCATAGTTCACTTATATGCACTGAGCCTGAAACTACTTTAAATAGATGGAAAGAACACAGTAGCTGCCATTTCACAGCAACTGGACATGAGCTAAATTCATTTAATGGTTTCAAATAACTGAGCCCTACGGCTGTATAGATACTATAATGTTTGATTATATAGCTGAGTCCAATGTTTGAATATATAGCTGAGTCCAATGTTTGAATATATAGTTGAGCCCAATGTTTGAATGTATAGCTGAGCCCAATGTTTGAATGTATAGTTGAGTCCAATGTTTGAATATATAGTTGAGTCCAATGTTTGAATATATAGTTGAGTCCAATGTTTGAATATATAGCTGAGTCCAATGTTTGAATATATAGCTGAGTCCAATGTTTGAATATATAGCTGAGCCTAATGTTTGAATATATAGCTGAGCCTAATGTCTGAATGTATAGTTGAGCCCAATATTTGAATAATATACTGTATAGCTGAGCCCAATGTTTGAATACATAGTCAGTAGACAAGCCTTACTTGCCACACTTTGCACAGTCCTCCACAAACATGTTGCCATGCAACTCTGATAAACGATCCCTGAGAGGGAGAGAGAGAGAGAGAGAGAGAGAGAGAGAGAGAGAGAGAGAGAGAGAGAGAGAGGGTTAAAAGTCATCTCTTAATTGCTAAATCGATATCTAAGAATAGCATCAAGCAGTCTAAAGAAGACACACACACACACACACACACACACACACACACACACACACACACACACACAGACACACACACACACACACACACACACACACACACACAGAGTGGCTGAGAGAAAGCCCACTCCTAAACCTTATCAAGAGCCACCAGGCCTGTAGATGGGCTTATTTCACACCTGAACATTCACAGATTCTAAAACCATTCCATAGTATTAAACTGAACATTATATAGTTGAAATGTATTGAATTTATTCCTTTTTCTGACTTGAAACTTGGTTAGCAACTAACTTAGTTAACAACTATGCTTTTGGGAAATGGACACCAGGTGTCCGTTCTCGGTCAAGGTTGGCTACTTCCTTGAGTGACATTTCCATTTTCAGGTGTGTGTTGATGTTTGTGTGTGCACGCATGCACGTGATTGCATACGTGTGTGTGTGTGCGTGTGTGTGCGTGTGTGTGTGTGTGTGTACACGTTGCACTTGCAAGAGGGTGAAGAGATGAGAAAGAAGAGATGAGGAAGAAGGAATGTCGATGTTGATACATGCCGACACAAGTGAGAGTCTGGATGAGGAAGAAGGGATGAGGAGGAAGAAAGCACAGAGGAAGAGATGAACAGATGAAAGGATGAGACAACAAGAGAGAAAGATAGAGAGATGAAAGAAGGAGTGCTTAGAGGGAAAGGCCAGGTGGTGTGTGTGTGTGTGTGTGTGTGTGTGTGTGTGTGTGTGTGTGTGTGTCGCGACAGCCGTGATTCTCTGCCCAGTGATACCTTCAGCCATCCTCATGACATTAGCCCCCCTCCACATATAATGGCATTCACATTCTCAGACACACACACACACACACACACACACACACACACACACACACACACACACACACACAAACACTTAGTTATCTCCCTTCAGAATGCAATTCTCTTCTCTGCTTGGCTGATGGGGTGGCCATTAACTTCATATAACCTGCTGACTGCTGGATCGTAGACATGTAGACTTGCACAAGTGCACATATACAAAAAGGAAAAACACATCACAAAGGCAGACGTGTAAACTTGCACAAGTGAGAGCACATACAGTACACTCACACCCTCATACAGTTACGCATGCACACATGAGCATTTACAAACACCAACAAGTACATATAAGACACCACACACACACATACACACACACACACACACACACACACACACACACACACACACACTCTAGTTACCGTGGGAACCCGGAGCGTACGTGTAGTCCGTCCACGTTCTGGCTGATGAGGTACTGCAGCCGCCCGACTCTCTGCAGCTGCAACAGCGCCATGTGGGTCAGACTGGGCCTGGCATCCTCAAACGTGGTGTCAAAATGGGGCGACTCACCCCGGTCCTCCATAGTCCACACACCCTTTGGACCCCTAATAACACACACACACACACACACACACACACACACACACACACACACACACACACACACACAAATGGTTAAAACAGCCTTATCAAACGTGGTGTCAAAGTGGGGCGACAATGTATGTGTGTGTGTTTGAGCTGGGGATGCTGTTTTCTCTATTCTCTATTGAAGAGCCTAAGAGCAGACAGTAATCATCATCATATAATAATCATCATCATCTTCGCGCTGCTTCACTTTTTTGATCCTACAGGTTTAAATAGAGATGCTGTTTCTGACTCACTCTTCTTTTACCCTTTTCTCTGCTTTCTTTACTTTTCTTTTGTCCATTCCACTCGTCTCTACAATCCCTCCTTCCAAACACCTACCATCATGCCCCCCACCCCAAACATATACTGTCATTATAACCCTCCCAACATTCTTCCACACACATGTGCAGTGTGCATTCATCGATGAACATCACTTTTTTTCCCTGTGTGTATGTGTATCCATATTCGCCTGTGTGTGTGTGTGTGTGTGTGTGTGTGTGTGTGTGTGTGTGTGTGTGTGTGTGTGTGTGTGTGTGTGTGTGTGACTGCATGTTCTGTGCTCAAAGTGATAAGGAAGAAGCTCCATGGCAATGCAGGGGATGAAACATGTAGCAGTAATAAATAAAAAATCAAATCACGTACACACACACCTGCTAATTTATACATCACTGGCCATTCCTTTCAATACAAGAGTTGCTGGCAAACTAGGACAAACACTCACGGGAGGGAGAGAGAGAGAGAGAGAGAGAGAGAGAGAGAGAGAGAGAGAGAGAGAGAGAGAGAGAGAGACTAGAACAGATAACTGAATGGATTCACACAGGAGCAGGTTGTAGGCCTTATGGGGGGGGGAGATGGAAGGAGCGAGAGAGAGAGAGAGAGAGACAGAGAGAGGATAGGACAGATAACTGAATGGATTCACGCAGGAGTGGGTTGTGGGCCTGATGGGAGAAAAGAAAATGGAAAAACTCTTTGATGGTGCTTTCCCTGAATACTAATAATAATTCTGGCACGTGTCCACACACACACACACACACACACACACACACACACACACGTGCGCACAAACACACACACCCCACAATGACTCATGCTCGATGCTGGCACACACACTCACACAGCACACACATTAACACTCGCAATCGCACAACAGACACACACACACACACACACACCTGACTCATTTTCAGCAGACAGGAGACTTTTTGGCTCCGATACCCTGGGTGTGACGGGTAGAGCTCCGACACAATGTCAGAATCCCTCACTCCCACACACACACACACTCTCTCTCTTTCAGTCTCTCATCATCACCCACTCTAGCTCACTGGGTCATTTCATGTCATTTCACCCAATGCCTCCTGCTTGACCATCTCAGAATTTCCTGAAAAATTCTAGTAAAAAGATAGCATTTTTAATAGTAGGAATCCAAAATATTAGCTTCATACGGACAATAGTTTTTTTATAAAAAAATATTTCAAATAACATGCTTTTTGGTCACCATAATCTAAGGCCATTTTTAAACAGCAATATCTGGAAAACCATCTCACCTATAGCCTTCAAATTTTCTACTGTCAATATGTGGTAGTTATAGCCTCCATACATGGAATATCAGGATTGTAGCTCATGATATAGGCACTCAAACTTCTACCAAAGTATGGCTTGGCAATATGAAATGGCAACTTTGAAGAGTTGTCAAGACCCAAGTTTTGGAGATAGAAGACCCATATTTTACAGGAAGTATCTCACGTAACGGGTTAAACAATCTACAAAAAATGCTCACTCTAAGATGAATAGATCCACAGGTATTAGGCCTAAAATATGGGGAAAAACACATTTTTGCCCAACTCCAGAGCCATATTCCAAAAACTGAGTTAATGGATCAGGTCCATTTTTTTATTTTTGAAAGATCAAATTATTGTTAAACTTATATGAAAAAATTGGGAGGGTGTTTTGCCCCATTTCATCACAATTAATTTTCAAACGTGGGCTATATGTGGGTGGGTGATTGTTTTTTCCTCTTGATTCCTAGGGGTGTGTCCACCCTATTTCAGAGCCATATTCTAAAAAACTGAGTTAATGGACCAGGTCCATTTTTTTTACTTTGAAAGATCAAACTATTGTTAAACTTACATAAAACATTTGAGAGGGTGTTATGCCCCATTTTGTCACAATTAATTGTCAAACATGGGGTATATGTTGGAGTTTTCCTCTTGATCCCTAGGGGTGTGTCCACCCAACTCCAGAGCCATATTGCAAACATTGACTTTTGTCTTATGACAATGTTTACCTGTACCACGTGTGACTATATTTACATTGCCATGTCAAAGTCAATCAACTTTATTTGAGACATGTTTTGGATACTCCTCCTTTGCTTTTACCTTGGATCTTCCGCCCTTCCCTACATGTTTCTGTTATCATGTCAAATACAGATGCTTCTATGTGAAGTAATATCTGCATGCTGCTGAAAGAAGTAAACTCAACCAAATGCAGCAGCAATACAGTATTAAATTGTACAACTATGTATTTTTTTACTTTCCAGATTCAAATGTAAGACTTAGTTATCTTAAACATTTGCTTGCCTGGTTTAGACAGAAAATATTTCAGACATAACATTATTAAATTCATCCAGCCCAACCAAACAGACATGGCTTCTACATCATGGTGGTTGACAGACACACCCACAGATACAGCATGTGCGCAATCAAACCGTGATTACCCATACCCCACCACCATAACCAGTCGACTTACATTTGTGATTTTTTTAATTTTATTTTCATATTTGTGCTAGTAATTAGCCTTTTGAAGCTCTACAAGCAAAAAGAGTGAAGGTGTAGTCGTCCTGTGATTTTATTGATTTTATTTTTGGTAGCATATTGGAAAAACACTACAGCCACCCTCATGTAGACAACATGGAAGATCATACAAATGGCTTTTGAATCTTGTCCAAGTTTGAATTTGTTCTTGGTCAACATTAAACTTTTAAGGAAGGATCATATTTACACTGTAGTGCTGTTAGCATTGCAGAAAATGAATAATGATCATCTATATGCCAAAGAATGGCATAGATTTGTTTAAAGTGAAGAAATATAGAAATTAAGATTGGTATGGTGATTGTTAATCTTCTAAAACATTGTTGAAGTTAAATATAATTTTCTAATGAGTGCAAAACTCAAGGAGAGTTCATTTTATTCTTTCAAAAATAAATGCATTGCACAAGTTATATCTTTTGTGTTTTTATGTCGTAAGGACTTTGCTTACTTCATATTCAAATTATGAAGAGTCAGTAATCAAGAGAGATTTCAGTCATTGTTTTCATTAATGCAATGCAACTACAATGAGCAAAAAATCTACTGTTGACTCTGAAAATGTTGATCAAACACCAAGCACTTTTATTACACGAAATAAAGGTAAAAACATGAATTTGTATGTTCTTCAATGGAGAATAAAAAGGTCAAAACATGACTATAAAGAACTCAACAAGGGAGAGGTGAATCTTTTATCAGATCAATTCACATATTTAGTAAATGTTTGGATACAAATACAGCAGTCTCCAAAACACATGGCTATGTAAACATAGTCATAGGTAAACACACCCCTAGGAATCAAGAGGAAAAAGAAACAATCGCCCAACCACATATAGCCCATGTTTGAAAATGAATTGTGACGAAATGGGGCAAAACACCTTCCCAATTTTATTTTATATAGGTTTAACAATAATTTAGTCTTTCAAAAACAAACAATTGGACCTGATCCATTAATTCAGTTTCTTGGAATATGGCTCTAAAATTGGGTGGACGCACCCCTAGGAATCAAGAGGAAAAAACAATCACCCACCCACATATAGCCCATGTTTGAAAATTAATTGTGACAAAATGGGGCAAAACACCCTCCCAATTTTTTTATATAAGTTTAACAATAATTTGATCTTTCAAAAACAAAAAAATGGACCTGATCCATTAACTCAGTTTTTTGGAATATGGCTCTGAATTTGGGCACAAATGTGTTTTTCCCCATATTTGAGGCATAATACTTGTGGATCCATTCATCTTCGAGTGACCATGTTTTGTAGAGTGTTTGAGCTGTTGCCAGATATACTTTCTGTAAAATATAAGTCTTCTATGTCCAAAACTGGGGCCTTGACAACTCTTCAAAGTTACCATCTCATTTTGCCAAGCCATACTTTGGTAGAAGTTTGAGCGCCTGTGTCCTAAGTTATGCTTGAGCTACAATCCTGATATTCCATGTCTGGAGGCTGTAACTACCATATATTGACAGTAGAAAATTTGAAGGCTATAGGTGAGATAGTTTTCCAGATATTGCTGTTTAAAAACAGCCTTTAGATTATGATGCCAAAAAATGCCCGAAATGCATTCCAAATGAAATATTTCTTATTAAAAAAACTATTGAGGGTATGAACCTAATATTTTGGATTATTACTATTAAAAATGGTATCTTTTTAGTAGATTTTTTTCAGTAAATTCTGAGATGGTCAAGCGGGGAATTTTCCAGAATTTGGGTGAATTGACATGAAATTACCCCACTCCCATTCTTAACAATCTATTCACTCACTTTAATATTGTCAGGATAAAGGCTCTTAATTAACTTTCACTCCCGCGCGCCCGCCCGCACACACACACACACACAGTAATATTGAGCAGCCGGACACAGGATCATCTTTACACCATAGAGCAAATGAGTTTCCAATGCTCTTCATAAAAGGAGACACAACCCTGTGTGATCATCGAGCACTTCAGCACAACACACACACACTAAATAAGCCCTTGACCTCCTGCAATAATGCTTTAACTGTAACAAGTAGGTTACCTACTGTATGTGTGTGTGTGTGTTTGTGTGTGTGTTAAGAGAGAGAGACTGATCTCTTAGGGGTTCTCATCACCAGCATCATCTAGGATAATTATCACACACAGCCTAGACACTTGATGCACCTGTGTGTGTGTATGCAGTACCTCTGCTAATGATATCTAGGTATGCAACCAGTTTTATATGGAGGCATTTTCAAAAAATGGAGAACACAACGCTAAGTGTATGCTGTGTGACCAGGTTACAGGAATTCCATGGATTGCACAGACATTTAGAATCTCAGCATTCTTTAATTGGTTTGACTTGTAATATAACTGTTTAAAAGAGAAATATGCTTGCGCTCAGCTCACAAGTTCAATACTGCCAAGTGTTTAGCCTATCATTTTCTATAGCCTATGCCTTGTCTCATGTTTCTAACCCAATACCGTTTAAAGTTTCTATTGAGATGACTAGGCTGCTCTAATCACACGTAAAACTCTATGGCCCTCTAGTGGACAAACAAACTCACTGCAGTCTACCCGAGGCAGCTGCAATTTCCCTGCAATGATCATACATACAGAGGCACCCAGTTATCTGCCATTTATACAGGTCCAAACACACAAGGCTGTGAGACACAAACCTGCGACAGAACCACACAAAAATGTAAAATTGACTAAAGTTAGGTTATAGCCTCTTCTGAATGCTAGGTGACATTCAGAGTATATTAGGTCACTTTAATGAAGACAACACTCAACTGTAACTCCTACTCAAATCGAATGATTCCACACAGTGATTATTAAATGGTCTGGAGAATATTAAATGCTGAAAGACCAATATCTTTCTCCAATAACTGGATTCATCATTGCTGGTTCTCCAAAAAACTCGACTCACAGTGGCCGAGTTAGCTCACCTTTCTCCCCCAGGCGTCATTCTGGACTCAGGGCTCTGCTTTAAAAGACAGATTACCTCCGTTATTAAAATCCGCTTCCCCCAGCTCAGAATAATTTCTTGCCTTAAACCCTCTTGTCCTTCAAGGACCTAGAAATAATCATTCATCCATGGCTTTATTATATCCTGCCTGGGTTATTGCCATTTCCACCATCTTGGTCTCCCCAGTCTCAATTAATGTTTCTGTAGTTGGTGCAAAATGCAGCTGCTAGACTGCTGACAGGAATCAAGAAGCTTGAGCACATCACCCCTGGCCTGGCCTCCCTACACTTGTTCACCATCAGCTTTAGGGTCCAGTTCAAAGTCTTTCTGCTAGTTTTAAGTCCCTAGTTTTAAGTTATGTTTGCTGACTAAAAAGAGACAGAGCCTTAGTACTAGCGGCTCCACGTCTGTGGAATTGCTTGCCCCCAGACATTCAGCGCCTCTATCCACTCCTTCAAATCAACGCTTAAAACTAATTTTTTATTCCATGGCCTTTGCCGGCTTTTAGCTGCCCATCCCTCTTTTCCCTCAGAATTATGTGCGTCTTTCAATGTTGTTAATTTTTTGCTTTCAGCTGGAAGACTTTTGTTATCAGTTTGTCCTACTTGTTTTCCTATTTCTGCTACTACCTGCAACTTTGGATATCTCTTTGCTTGTTAGCCCATATCTGTGTTTTGAATCTTTTTTTTTGTTTTGTATGTCATGTTTATGCTTTGCACACTTGTTGTTGCTGTTGTAGTTTTTTATGTCCTGCATTTTATTTCTGATATTCCCCTCTGGACAGCACTTTGGCCAGTGCAAGTTGTTTTAAATGTGCTTTATCAATAAAATGTACTTGTACTTGTTATGAATTTAATTCTGTCTTTTTTAAATTTATTTATTTTTTATTGTTGCTATTGCTGTCATTCATGGTGTAGTTAATCTGTTTTTGTACGTTTATTTATTGATTGATCTGAATAAGTACTGCGCTGAAATTCCTATGCTGATGTTATTTTTTTTCATTTTCATTATTTGGACAAACAAAGGCATGGGCATATAATCCAGCAATATTTTATCCTTTAACTGTGCATGTTGTTCAAAACCCTACAGACGACTGCACACACTGTTGATTCATATTTTTATACTGTATATTTCTCTGTCTCCTTTCATTATAAATTTGTGTGCATTTCCTTGTTATGTGTGTGTGTTTCTCTGTGTGCGTGTTTCTGTGTGTGTGTGTGTGTGTGTGTGTGTCCTCAGATCACAGAGCACTGTGAGAAGTTGAGTTAAACTCATGTGCACCCAGAGAGACTCAGTCTGCCTGGTGCATCGGTATTAGCATGGCTGGTTCATCACTGGACACACACATCACTTACACACACTGAACATGCCCCGATAAGAGCATGTTCTCTGTGTCATCGACTCTTGCCTTGTGTAACTCAATTCTCAATGATAACGTTATTCTTCTAAACTTTGGATAAAAGTGTCTATTAAATGCGTATGTATGCATGCATGCATGCATGTATGTATGCATGTATGTATGAGTCACGTTATTCTCCTAAAACATAGGCTAGGAGAGGTAAAGTTAGTAGCCCGTATTTTGACTGAATGTTTACATGTGTCCATTTGCAAGCTGGTAACGTTAATGTCATGTAATTCCCCAAATCCCTGTAGCCTTCCAGAGAGGTGAGTGGAGAGATTTGTCAGCGTTAACGTTACCTGAAGTCGGGAATGCCCGCGGACGTGCTTATCCCCGCACCAGTGTGCACCACCAGGTACTGGGCGTCTCGCACGAGCTGGGCCAATTTCTCCACTTTACTCTGCAGTTCCTCCGGGCTGTCGAACACCTGCATGGAAAACGGGGAGACAGTTTATGTCTGAGATTTCTCGGTGATCTACAAAGAACAAAGCTATAACATCAGATCATATGGGTAACTTTACTTTGTTTTGCTTTACTCTCACTAGCTGCATCTAATAGAGACCAAATGCAGGCATGTCTTGATAGTTAACGTTACTTCTACTCTATATTTGTGAATAATAATTCATTTATGAAAAAAAAAGCATTGGTAGTCTAGGTTAGTTTCAAGTTTACGAAGCCACTTCGGTTGCGATAACGTTGCTAACGCATTGATGAAGATGGGCGCATGCATGAAACAGGCCTATCAGACAGCTAACCGATTAGCTAGCTAGTTAGCAAGCAAGATAACGTGAACGATTGAAAAAGCATACCTCTGGGATCCCACAGACGCCTTTATCTGCGTAGGGGGAGAGTCCTGCTGCGTAGTTAACAGACATGGTGCAGATCAATATCGCAAATAAGCGATAAATCCGAAAAACTACTGAACAAATTCTGCAGAAATTGTAACTTCTTGCCGCTGACCAAATTCAACCGGGAGCTCTTCCGCTGAAGCGTTGTTGGTCCTCCGGGGTGACGTCAGAGTTGACCGCAGAAAACAAAATTTAAAAATAAAACACAGAAACATGACGTTCAATGAATAATGTGGCTGATTTATTAATGGCAATGCGACTTTCTATAAATCAGAGTCTGTTGTATTTTTTAAATAGGCTAGTGTCAAAATCCTATGTAGAAAAGACTAAGAGAATGGGATTATGGGTAATGTTGTTTTTCACTTGCCTGACGCCAGCTTTGTCCTGCAGATTCACCTGTAGCCTGAAAGGGATGCTTAGGATGCACGACTTTGTGAATACCACAGCGAAATACACTGGGTATGCCTTAGCCTGACCATTGGGATTTATGCAATTCTGCATTGATTCTCTCATCTCCCATCAGTGTACAACCCCCTGAGCTGCACAATAGCAGGATGCATTTCATCCTGGCCAATCAGCGGACAGATGGAAGTATTGTCAAAGTCAAAGTCAAAGTCAAAGTCAAAGTCAAATTTATTTGTAGAGCACTTTACAAAAGACAATAGTCAACCAAAGTGCTATAAAATAAAAACAAAACAAAACACAATAAAATAATAATACAAAACAAATAGTCAGAAACAAG
The DNA here is from genome assembly GCA_027497455.2 of Sardinella longiceps. Classification (NCBI taxonomy): domain Eukaryota; kingdom Metazoa; phylum Chordata; class Actinopteri; order Clupeiformes; family Clupeidae; genus Sardinella; species Sardinella longiceps. The sequence goes on along the minus strand of JAODXP020000021.1, from coordinate 9,858,897 downwards.
AAGCTTAATATAGCTTAAATTAATTGAGTTTTTTTTTTTTTTTTAAATTAATGAGAAAACAAATAAAAGTGGGGAAAATAAACTTAATCTTACTTAAATCTATCTTAAATAGCCTATATTATGACTTAGATTAGGCCTAAAGAGAAGCTCTAAACAGAAGAGAAAAGAAAAGAAAAATAAAGATAAAATAGGTAATAAAATTAAACTTAACTACTTAACTAACTTACTCTAACCTAACTTTATGTCAATAAAATAAACTTAACTAAGATAACTACAAAATAATACTTAATATAACTACAAAGAAATAAAAAGGGGGAGGGGGCAGGCTAAGAATAGGACAAAATTACATTACATTATAAGCTAGGGAGTAAAGGTATGTTTTGAGATAGGATTTGAAAAGAGATAGAGAAGGGGCCATTCTAATATGGAGAGGAAGTTTGTTCCAAAGTTTAGGGGCTACAGTTGCAAAAGCACGATCACCACGGCATTTATATTTAGATTTGGTGATCGTAAGCAACGACTGCTCTGTGGATCTAAGGGTTCGTGAAGGTGTGTACCTATGCAGAAGATCAGAAAGATAAGAAGGGGCTTTACCATTTAAACATTTAAAAGTTAAAAGTAAGATTTTAAAATCAATTCTGTATTGCACTGGGAGCCAATTAAGGGATGCTAGGATAGGGTAGATGTGTTCTTTTGCGTGTGCCCGTCAAAAGGCGGGCAGCAGCATTCTGAACTAATTGTAGGCGTGAAAGAGAGCTCTGGTTAAGGCCTACATAGAGAGAGTTACAATAATCTAATCTAGAGGTAATGAATGCATGGATCACTTTTTCAAAATCATTAAAGGAAAGAAAGGGCTTGACTTTAGTTAAAAGTCTCAGCTGAAAGAAGCTAGATTTAACTACAGAGTTAATCTGTTTGTCAAATGTTAATTCCCTATCCATAATCATGCCCAAATTCTTCACACTAGGTTTTACATAAGGACTCAAGGAGCATAGGTCTATAGTGGAAGCATTACAAGCGCCCATAGGTCCAACTAATAAGACTTCACTTATTGTGAAGGCAACCTGGTTGGGAATAGCTACTACAGGCTTTTAGTGAAGGGCTAATCTAATCATTTTGAATTTAAACACTTCAAGCAAGCAACTATTGCTCAATAATCCGAATGTGCAGACCCTCCATAGCCTATAGCAAAGCATAGAATAGCGAGGCTATGCGTACATGCAAACAGACAATGTTCTGAAACATGGATGGCTTTTGGTCTATCAAGTGGGATGTGCTTGTAGTTGTGCATGGTCAATATAAAATGCTGATATATTTTTAATAAACATGAGACATGATAAATACTGACAGTTCTTAACATTTAGGGATATATTTATACATTTCCCTGGCATGTTCATTAAAAGCTAAAGACTGTCTTGTTTCTTGAAAGATGTCATGCACAATTGATAACATTATCTGAAAAAACCTATGATTAGCAGTAGGCTAATCAAAATCTGCAAATAGGCCTACATTAAAAAGGCCCCTATAAAAATTAGGCTTATATAATAATGAATCCCTGACATTTAATTTTCACAAAAAAATGCACATGATATGAATACAATCATAACAATTGAAATATGAGCTTGTGTGTGTGTGTGTCTGTGTGTGTGTGTGTGTGTGTGTATTGTGTGTGCGTGCGTGTGTGTGTGTGTGTGAGAGGAGTAGTCATTCCGCCAGTATGAGTCTAAGGCCCAAACGGCACAAAAGTTACAGAAAACGTTCCCGTGTGGACATGGCCTAAGTGCCTGCTGGATTTCTCCTCATCCTGCCTGTCAGAACGGCATTCTCATAGCTGTTATTTCCTCCATCTGAATGAACAGTGGACAAAGAAAGTAAAGAAAAGAAAAGGAAAAAAGTAATAGAATTAAGCAAACAAGCAAGAAAGAAACAAAGAAAGAATGAGGCTATAGACTTGTTTCACACCTGAACATTCCGAGGTTCCATGGTAGTAAACTGAACATTCTACAATTGAAATGCATTGGATTTAAGCCTCTTTCTGACTTGAAAAAAATGGGTAATAACATTTAAAACATGTCTTAATTCACTTTCTTTCAAATAATACAAATTTGAAGCACACACATTTGGAGGTCCTGAATAGATAAAAGTGATTTTACATTTATGTGCATGAAGCTTCAATCTATTTGGGACCTCCAAATTTGTGTGCTTCAAATGTGTGTTCTTTGATAGAAAGTGAATTTAGACATGTTTTAAATGTTATTACCCATTTTTTTCAAGTCAGAAAGAGGCATAAATCCAATGCATTTCAATGATAGAATGTTCAGTTTACTACCATCGAATGTCGGAATGTTCAGGTGTGAAACAAGTCTATTCTCCTCCATTGTTCCACACTGGTGGAATGACCTTCCGAATTACTACTAGAGCAACAGACACTCTCTCCACCTAGAAGAAATGCATGAAGACCCAACTCTCCAGAGAGTACATCTTGCTCTAGAACACATTATATCACACACTTGCTCTTTACACTCCTATCAATTTACTGTTAACAAATGGCCCTCTTAGTGCTGAAGCTTGAATGTTAATTCAAATTTGTTTTAAAAGCAACAGCTAAATATGTAACTGTAATATAAATGTACATCAATAAATTAATCAAAACACAGTCTGTGCTGTGGTCAGGTAAAAAGTTAGTCTGCCATTTTTTATCCCCATGATGCTAACCTGCTAACAGCAGCAACAGCAGCAACCATGAGGAGCAGACTAATGCAGAGACCGCTGATCCTCAGTAGATACACAGGGTCTTCAGTGGAGGGCGCCACACCATAGGAAGAGGAAGAAAAAGAGCATTAAAGGAAGTATCCGGAGTGAATCAACCAAGGAGGTTATATATAAACTGGAGACAACGACTAAGTCCCGCCCTCCATAGAACTGAATGGCCGAGGCTAGGCTAGTAAATGCAGTGAATTGACAGTCAACGCCATTGTGAACACTGGAGGTAACAGACCACGGCCATGCCCATGCTGCCCATGCGCAAAGTTCCAAAGTTGGAAATGACGCATGGACTCAAGTTGAATCTCTTTACAAAAACAGTAGTCCTTCACTCCAGACGGTGGTGATAATGCACCTAGTTTGTTTGCCATACAACACGAGGAAGAAAGTTCTGTCGAGAACGTGACAGTACACTTTTTTTTCATAATCTCCTCAAGAAATAAGCAAAGAGTAACCAGAGATCATGAAATATTGCTTTTACTCTCCCCGGAGAAATAACATTTCGCATGTAATCGCCCACCAACTTGTAAGTGCATGAGTGCTTGTGCCCAGCATGACTCTCGTACATGCGCTGCCGTGGTTTGGATTGTGGCTCCATACTTAAATATGGTGATGCTAAAGTGCTGCCGCTAATCTGCGCGTTTTTGACCCCCTGGAATCAATATGTAACCCTATACTGCTCAGCGCTATTGAAAGCCACCTCAGTGATCGAATTTCGTGCATCGTAGACCGAGTTAGCGATACGGCAGCTATAGCACTAACTGAATGAGGCAGGTCAAAAACAAGACCTAATTGATTTGCTTTTGTTTTGGCATGCCCCATTCTGTTACCGTTAGCTGCCGTTTCAGTATCTCAGTCTGCGTTGCATGAAATTCAATGATTGAGGTGGCTATCAATAGTGCTTCACACTATAAAACAATAGGGCTACGTGTTGATTCACTTGAACTAGTCATAGCCTGTCATCATAATATAGTAGTACTTAGTTTGTCCCAAAAAAGCAACAAATTACCACTAACATATACACAAGGACAGAAAATATGGCATGGGTCAATGATGAGTGAAAGTCAGTCATTAGGTGATTAAATATGGTAGGCTAACGTTAGGTTCAGACTGTAGGCTACATGTCCGTTGACGAAAGGGGAGTAAATTCTGATCGGTTGACGGATCCGTTTCTACCTGAAAAGTTGAACATTTATGAACTTTTCGATGCAACGCAACGGAACCGTTGGGACGGACGGATTCACGATGCATTTCGCGAAAGCTCCATGCAAAGTCAATGGGATCCGTCGACAGATGTGTACAGTCTGAAGCAGGCGTAAAGACCAATTCAAATTGAAGATTCACAACGAGACGAGGCGTCTTAGAGAGGAGTTGTGGCTGAGTGAATCAATCATTGCAAGCCGTTTCAAGCCGGCACATAAGATTCAACATGTCAAGTCGCAGTTTTGATGTTTTAGAATGTCGTTGGTTTTTAGAACGTTGCAACCCGTCTCGTCGCAGATGTTTAGTCTGTAGCCACCTTAAGTGTGACTTTTCACATGTACAAACACAATGCATATCTGTATCTAGCAATATTTCCTCCAATACACAAAGTTACCTGTCTGAGATGGGCAAAGGGGTTGAAGATCCACGGTCTTCTGTCTCCAGCTCAGGTGGTTGCTATGGTTACAGGAGACAGTGTTGTTGCTGAGAGAGATGGAGAGGAATCTGCTTCCTCCCTCCTGAGAGCAGAAGGTGCCGTTACAGCTGGAGATCAGAGACACGTTGAGTCCTGTGCACTTTAGAGTCACATTACAGGACTCACTGCTGGACCAGTTAGACAACACAGTCAGATTGGGGGCTGCTGCATGCTCTGTAAGACACACACACACACACACACACACACACACACACACACACACACACACACACACACACACACACACTTGCCTGAGTGTATGTATCCCCTATTAAGACACTAAAAGGGCACAACCACAATCGAGATATCTAACCAGATGGTGGTGATGGTGGCGATGGTGTGTGTTTGGTTGCCCTAATGCCCTTCCTCACCTATGACAAGCAGGTTGTGTGAGGCAACACGTTTTTTGGGTTTGTCCTCAACATTCTTCTCTGCTGTGTAGTGCCCAGAGTCTGTCCTCATCAGGTTCTTGAGACTCAAGGAGAAGGTATTGGGATCAAACTCTACTCTGTCTGAATTAACATAGAGACGCCTGCCAGGCCGGTGATCCACCACAGTTGTCCTGTTAATGCACCACTCCAAGGCGAAGGTATTGGGATCAAACTCTACTCTGTCTGAATTAACATAGAGACGCCTGCCAGGCCGGTGTTCCACCACAGTTATCCTGCCAATGCACCACTCCAAGGCCCTTAAATCTCTCTTGTCCTCGTGTTCCCTTGCCGGCAGCGTCACCGACCCTCCCTCCAGCACTGACCAATCATCTGCAGACACTGTGAAGAAAGAGTGATGTAATATCCTGTCAATGTGATGTCATATCCTAACTATGTTCTACATTCAAATGCACATATAACCTTACCTCACAAGAAAGAGCAATCGCTCTATGGTGTTTTTTGCCCTCAACAGAAACTACCCGGTAACACTAGGTTAAGGCACTACCTTAACCCTTAGCCTAAACCCAGGGGTGTAGTGGGCGTGGAACGCGGGGGAACGCCGTCCACCCACTTCTCACGTGGAAAAAAAAAAATTAAAAAGCCTGCAAATTCTATATTAAACCACATGCATTGGCAATGGTGAACATAAACGAATTTGTACGGGTGGGCGTCAGACGCAAGGGTGAAAGCAACATCCATAGCATACACTGACTAGACATTTCAAACCAGGGCCAGGGGAATATGTGACAGGGGCACGCACACACACGCATGCACACACACAAACACCCTCGGTCGCAACCGAGTTCTTCAGCCTTCTGACCTGCGTGGCTCTTTTTACAGTGTCGTTAGATTGAACCAATACTAATACAACAAATGTATGTTATATCGTTGCTTTTTTTTTAAACTAAGGCAGCGCCTGCGGGTTCTAAGGGCTTTGAAGTGTTGAATGTTGGTTTCAGTGTAGTCTAATGCTTTTGAATAAGCGCAACAACGCATCATTTTGAATTCGTAGCCCAAAACAGTAACGTTACCGGTAAATTTAGCCAAGTTCAACTAGTAGCCTACTGAGGCAGGTCGTTTGGCGTAAGGTTAATGCTTATAGAATAGTCAGGCGTATCTGTATCTAGCTTAAGCATTAAGTTTACTGTTCTATGCGTGTTAATAGCATCATCATGTTGGAGTTGGAGCAAAACTAGTTCACGGATCATTACACCACTTAGATAACGGCATTTGCTTTTTTTTTTTTTTTTTTTTTTACCTTCGCCAAGGAGGTTATGTTGTCGGTTGCGTTGGTTTGTCTGTCTGTCTGTCTGTCTGTTTGTCTGTTATAATGAAATTTTCGGACAATGTGTATATTGGGACAAGCAAGTGATTTGATTTTGGTGGCGATTGGTGATCCAGAACATGATCTGGAATTTATAATGTGTTTGACCACATTGCCTTGGCGGAGGTCTGCGCTTTCTGAGCGCTTTTGTAGTTAGTCATGTTTTGTAGGCCTACGTGATGAATATGGATGATGTTAAAATCATAAAATGATTAAATCAATCTTGAATGGAAACTATAATGTTGCACCACTGATATAGCCTACGTTGGACTGGCAGCTAAAAGTTCTGTATTGAAATTGAATCATGTAATAATAATAACAATCATGTAAGCGACTTGAGATAAAGCATTTTTTTTTTTGGGGGGGGGCGTACCCCCACTTCAAAAATCCCCACTACACCACTGCCTAAACCTAACCCCCAACCCTTATCCTAACCAGATTTGGGGATAAATGCCTTGAGGGCAGCCCTGTCTGAGGGCAAAAAAGATGAAAGATCAGTGCAATCACTCCACACGGTAAGTAAACAAGACTGGATAAAGCCATTATCTGTTTGGGCTGTGGAGTGATTGCTAGTTCTTTCTACAAAGAGATACTCAATCAGCAGAACAAAAACAGAAATGTTTCTCTATGACAAGGTGTTTTTCTGATCTAATGTTTAATATTTAATTTAGATTATGTCTCCAAAGGTTTGATTTAATATGAGAACCAGATGGTTGGTACCCCCATACCTGTGTCTACCCAACTATGTAGCCCTGTACTTTGCACAGATAGGCTGACACCACACCAGACATAATATCACTGAAGTTTTTACACCAATAATCATATGCATGTGACAAATAAAATTCCTTGATTACTGAAAAGATGAGAATACAGATTTCCTGCAGGTCTCACCTGTAGGCCCAGTAAGGGTCATTACGCCGATGACCAGCAGAGGAAACATCCTGGTCTAGAGGACTCTTCTGATGATGGGTATAGGACTCTCTGGTTTGGGTCTAGAAGTTTCTTCAGATGCAAAACCTCTTGACCTGCTCTTCTCTTAGCTGAGCTGCTTCACACATATGTGAAGTCATTGGCTCTGCTGATTGTTCTGATGCTACGCATCTTTGCACCTCTTGTCAAGTATAGTATGACAGTATGTAAACTGGACTGAAGCCATCCTCTGTGGTGTTTCCTGTTTTTTTGTTTGTTTGTTTGTTTCAGTTCATGTTATTAACTGAACAGAAGCATTGTGACTGAATCCAAGTGCCCCCCAACCCTATGCCCTAAACCCTGAAAGATATCACTGGCAGATCGCCATTATACGCCGAAGAAGGGCTCTGCCCGAAACGTTTGAAGGCAAATAGAAAATAGAACAAATCTGAAGAGTGCTGTCCTTCACTTCTTTTATTCAGAGTCTATTTCATGTACATTTTACATTTCTACATTTAGATGATTCATCAAGACGCTTCAAAGTTGACTTACATTTCTCAATTACTTTTTAGGGCCGGTGTCCCCCAGTACAACTTGGGTTAAATGTCTTGCTCAAGGGCACAGCGGTGCTGCTGGGATTAGAACCCGCACTATTCAGGCTATCCAGGGTCTTGACCATAAGATATGATATCTATCTCTCAGAGTTCCAGTTCTCTTTTGACTGATCTATTATAACATGAGCTGTTGGCATTATTTCCTTCCTGTCTTAAACAGAGATAATGAAGTGAAACCGGAAAGGCCCTAGTTTACCCAAACGGTGTCAGAGAAAAAGTCAATGGATCAAGAGAACAGGTTGTGATTTGGTCCATGCTCTCAGCATTCAGATACTGCTCTCTTCCCAGTAAAACAGTCGAAAAACTGTTTGCTTCCACCCAGCAAACAACTGTGACGGGCCATTTCCGAAATGGCCTATAGATACAGACGGCAAGTCCGGGCACGCCCATAAAATCAGCTCCTCGTGTCCCCCATGTGGGGGAAAACAAACCCTAAATTAGTGAAGGAGTCAATGGCATGCTAAGCTACAAGTTACACTGAGCACCATCTACAAGGAGCCAGACACATTTTTGAGGGCAATGCCTGAAGGTAGTAATGATGGTCAGATGGTCCGATGTGAATTCTAAACTTGACACCCCTCCAAACGCGATACTGATGACAATTTAGATGATGTTTGTTAGCTTCATTAGCTTGCTAACTAGCCAACTTCATTGATCACCACAGTAAATGTAGCTAACTTTAGCTTGCTTAACTGAGCTAATCAGACTTGTGATTGAAAGTTGCTTTACTTTTGACAGGAGCAGAGACGGCTCATGACATTTCTGTTAGTGTAACTGCAATAAACTAATGATGGAAAAATTATTTTAGTCTAAACACAAGTAGGCAAACAGGTCATGATAAGACAAAACATCTAATATGGACTTTGTTCAATTTTACTTAGCGATCTTTTATTGTTAAGAGTCAGTTTCTGTAAGAATCATGCGGGTGGTGATACAAACCCTCTTCATATTCCCTTCAAATTTTGAATACCAGTAGACACATGCCTAAAAGGGACAAAACTGAATTTTTAAACATTGAGAATGTTCCTAGCAAAAGTTAGGGCTTCCCAAAGTTTCAGCATAATTTTGAGGTATACTGAAAATTCAGTTTTTTGCCTTCAAATATCTCGTTGCGCCTTAATTTTACCATCCTGAAATTTTGGCACATAAATGTCGGGGAAATAAACTTTTGAGAAATGTTGTCGCTTCTGTGGCATATTGAAGGCACTGTCCTTAAGGGCCTCTTCAAAATGGGACCTTTTTCATTTTTGTACCGTTCTTGTGTGCCTCTCACAGTTCATATGACACTCAAAACCTTATTAGTTTGTATATTATATACATTTTGGAACCTCCTCTTTTAGAATTTGCTTAAAATATATGGGCATGAATTGGTTATGTTAAGCTAGAGGCAATTATTTTAGGCAAATATGAAATGAAGTGCCATTCTAGATGCTCATAGCTCTGTGCGCCATCACACAAAACAGTTGAAATTTGCCTACTTTGTTCGTCTGCACTCATATTACCTGTGGTCCAAATATAGGTGGCTTTTTGTTCTATCATCAAGTAAATGAATTTTATTTAGAGCAGATATGCACCTATGATAACTGCAATGGAGGGTTGTGCTGACTAACCAGATAAGCCAAAGTGGTAACCCTGTTTGAGAAATTTTTAGACTATGGATGTGCAGTTAATAAAGGGCATTTAATGGTTAATAAAGCAAAATGCCTCCGAGATATTTATAATACAAATAGATTAGATACATGCCAACATAATAAAAATTGTTTCAACCTTTTTTACTGATGGCGCACAAAGATATGGTCCTCTAATTTCAATGTCAATTTCATATTTGTCAAATGAAACATCCTCTCCATCAGTACTTGAAAATTTTACAATCTTCAACCAATTATATTTCAAAACAGGACCTCCCAATGTGCTCATATCTGTATGATTGAGCAAAGTTACATGTTTGCACAAGCAGTGAGAGGCCCCAAAACAAGGCTCCAAAAAGAAAAAGTTGAGTTTTCAATGGCCACCTGTTGGCCGTCAGTTGAGCTAGAGACCATCATAAAAATATGTCTCAAAAGTGTTGGACCCATGCTTTGATTTTGCCAAATATCAGAGTGCTGTCTTGAAAGCCCACTGAAATATGGACGGGCAAAGTTGTGCATTTTGAAAAGCATCAAATTTCCACCTTTGCCATGAGTCATTTCAAAAGTCTCTAGTTTTTTTTAGGAAAGGTCAAAAATGTTTAAATTGTTATTTTTAAATATCTATCCCATATATGTATTTATGAGAATTTTTTCATTGAGATCTGAAGAGGGTTTGTATCAGCCCCTATGGAAATCCGCATGAGTCTTACAGAAACTGACTCTTAAGTAACTTTCTCTACCTTGTCCATTCACCATAATGTTAAATTGGCCTCTGTTATCCCCCACGCTGACTCCACCCTCGCACTTTGGGGGCGTTAACCGTACTTGCCGTCTGTATCTATCTATTACTTGACTACTGCATATGGCTCCTATACTGATCTCTGCAGACAGCAGCATGTAGTATGCAGTACATGACAAATATCACAGGAGTAGTGTGGGGCTCAATTAACCTTGAGCCAGGTAGAGCACCTGTAGTCCATTAATTAATGAGGTTCTGGTCATGTGGCCAGTAGGCCTCTTCTGCTGCTTACATGCTGCATACTGGGGAGCAGTATATATGGCTCAGCCAGTCAAATAGAGCACCTGCAGCTAATTAATTAATTGTGGGAAGCAGTAGTGTGTGCTGCACTGTGTGCACAAGCAGCATGTAGCACGCAGCATGTAGCACAGTAGTAGGCCATTTCGGAAATGGCCAGAGATTCAGACGCTAAATGGCCTAATTGTGCCAACTTGAGGTCAGTTGAGCAGCATCCCAACTAGAGCCCCCTAGTGTCACGGAATGGTATTACAGAAAATAAAACACAACAATTATGGCTCATACACCAAGGTCATCAGTGACAATGATATTGACTGACATCAATGGGCATCCTCTCTAATTCAAAGAGGAAAACTGCTACTTTTACTCTAGATTCAGAGAGGAAGACTGATATATCTGTAGACATTTACACTTTTAGCACTTTAGACATTTACATAGCAGACAATTTTATCTAAAGTGACTTACATTACATTAGTCAACTATTAATTACTTCAGGGCAAGTCTCCGCTAGAGCAATTTACAACGGTGGCAGCCAGGATTAAAATCCTCAACTTCCAGACAACCAGCCCACTAGTGTCAGGGTTCTTAACCACTATGCTACCACCGCCCAACATATATAGAGTGTTTCGAGTGCTTCCTAGGTAGCACACTCGCCTTGGAAGTCGTACACTTAGAATTTAGAAGGATGCTTGACATTGGAACAGTAGTTGGCGACAGATAATGACGTGGAATGCTTGAAAAAGCAGCCTTCCAAGCATGCTTCCTCGACTTTGAGAAACACGGATAGACTCTAGACTGGGACTAGATTGGCCCTGCAGCTTCAGCTGAGTTTCGTGTGAATGAGCAGCTGAATTGAGTTGAGCTGAGTTGCATGAGTATGATTCTGACTTTCTCATGTACCTGTGAAAAGCTTAAGAGGTGCAGAGAGACACTGTTGCTGGTGAGCTCATGAGAAATTATTTATTTGAGAACTGAAACTACCATAGCTGCTTCTGCTTCACTGGAGAAAACCCTCAAACACACACACACACACACACACACACACACACACACACACACACACACACACACACATTCAAATTCACATGCACAAGTCAGAATTATATAACAGCTCATAGTGAAAGCAGAGCTGTTCCTATATGCTATTCAAATACATATTGAGGGCAAGGGTGAGTTACCTCTCTGGTATGTTTTGTTTGGACATTGAATCGAATACAAACATGATTTCTGACTGCAGTATTAATGATGTCATGCCATTTGTTTATGTGGGGAGGTTAACATTGCAGTACCCTTTGCTTTCCTGTATCCCTTATTTCTACGCTCCTCTCCGTGAAACACTTTTTTTTACCCCACCTTTGGAAGTGGGACATTCTCAATCGGTTCCCTATTCTTCTTGGGTAAATTAAAAAAGAATTAGGTCTGCCCTTTCCTCACTGACTTGGTTCTGATGTTCAGTCATTCTCAGCACTTCCATCAAGTGTACAATTCTCTCTCTCTCTCTCTCTCTCTCTCTCTCTTTCATGCACTCCTCACAGTATCCAGCAGGGGGGAGTGTCAGCCTTGCATGCAGCAATTTCATGTCCATCCAATTCAGTTTTATTGTCTTGTAATTAGTGCTATATTGCCTTGTGGCGCATTATAGACAGTACCACGAGCAGAAAATAGTAACAGGAGCAAAATTCCCTTCTGCAAGTATTTAAGAAATCAGAGCATGCACATAGCTAGGCATTCTAAAGCAGGCAGGGGAGATTCTTAAACGTTCCAAATAGCCAAGACAGGACCAATCCAGATTTCAGTGTGAACCATTCTGAATTCCAGAAAAGGGTTGTTAGCTAAGAACTGGAGTATCGGGCTATACTGTAGATCTTCTTGCTTTCATGATTCTCCCACCAGGGGGTGTTAGCTAGCGCTGATATATTACTTTGGAGCAAAGAAAATGCCATATTGAGTGTCGTGCTAGCCTGGGAATTCCCATGCTCCTTTGCTCGCTTATTTCATTTCACTCTGCAGAGGAGCATGGTGACTATGGCCGTTTTTCTCGCTTACTTTCGGTATCCAATCGCAGAACAAAAAGGGATTTGTACGGCCCTCGATTGCATTTTACGTCACGTGGTGGCTCTGGTATTGGCTCCGAGGTATGTACAGACGCTATGATAGACATTCGTAGCGCCCAATAAACGGCTATGGACAATTGTAAACGATGCTTCCGCTACGAGAAATGCAAGAGGTAGGTCCCCAGACTAAATATCACTTGTGATTTTAGTTTGGCATTCGCCAGGCTAGTGTCGTGCAGAGTTACCCATGCGATTTAAAGTGCTTTTGTATTTATCATCTCACCATGAACGGGCTTATGCATATATGCATTAATAAAAGTGTCATGAAACAGTAGAGACGGCCATCTTTTCACCCCCAAATAGAGACTACGGTGCTCAGTCCACTTAATTACATGTTCAGCAGTGCTATGTGTGTGTATGTGAGTGTGAGAGAGAGTGTGTGTGTGTGTGTGTGTGTGTGTGTGTGTGTGTGTGAGAGAGAGAGAGAGAGAGAGAGAGAGAGAGAGAGAGAGAGAGAGAGAGAGAGACTGCATAGATAACCACACAAATGTGTGTCAAGTAAAAAGCACAGCACCACAGTTGCATTCCGAAGACCATGATAGCATCTTCCTCCATGCGTGAGGGTGTGCGGTTACCTTCAGTCAGGCTATTGACCATCTTCTAACCTCCTAAGTCCTAATGTTTATTAGTCCCACAACACAACATGATTTACTCATAATCTCTATATACAATGTTTTTTGGGGATCAAAATCTTTTGTCTTCAGGATGGAATCATATCTCTCATTGTTAGTTTGTTGTTGTAGAACAGAATGAAGCAATAGTAGATCTCTAGATGAGGCTCTTAGACTGTAAGACTGAAGATGTGGTGACTGACAGGTGTCGGATCAAAATTCTTTTTGAAAGTATGCCGTCACGCATGGCTTCACTCTGATTGGCGTTTATGAAAAATCGCCTGGTTAAATCGCCCAACTTTTGCAGAAAATAGCCTGCATTTCTATTTTTTCCCCGCCCACCAGGCGATCTGTTGCTCAGTTGCTCGCCGTTAATCGCTGTTGCCTACTGTCATTGAAAATGAATGGGAACTAGTCTCCCAACACCAGTAATATTATCGCCCGTGTGACCAAGGGGTTAGGATACACGACTTTGTGAATACCACAGCGAAATACACTGGGTATGCCTTAGCCCATACCTGGGCAAACTAAGGCCCGGGGGCCAGATGCGGCCCGCGGAGCCTTCCCAAAATAAAATAATTTCTTATTTAGTCATGGTGACTTAGGTTATAGGCCTTATCAAATGTGTTGCATGACCATGAAAAGCAAATTCCACCCTTTTAAACCTGCACATGTCCTCTGAAGAAAGTGAGGCTATACTGGCTTGAGACTTGCCAATTTATCAACATCAATTTGTTAAGTGTTAACACACGGCCCGTTAGTCAAAATCTGAAAGCCAATGTGGCCCCTTGGCCAAAATAATTGCCCACCCCTGCCTTAGCCTGACCATTGGGATTTATGCAATTCTGCATTGATTCTCTCATCTCCCATCAGTGTACAACCCCCTGAGCTGCACAATAGCAGGATGCATTTCATCCTGGCCAATCAGCGGACAGATGGAAGTATCGTGAATGCAGCCTAGTTGGGAATAGCTGCTACAGGCTTTTAGTGAAGGGCTAATATAATAATTTTGAATGTAAACACTTCAAGCAAGCAACTATTGCTCAATATCCGAATGTGCAGACCCTCCACTTGAAGCAAAGCATAGAATAGCTATGCGTATACATGCAAACAGACAATCTTCTGAAACATGCATGGCTTTTTCAAGTGGGATGTGTTTGTAGTTGTGCACGGTCAATGTAAAATGCTGATATATTTTTTAATAAACATGAGACATGATACACTAAATACTGACAGTTCTTAACATTTAGGGATATTTATACATTTCCCTGGCATGTTCATTAAAAGCCAAAGACTGTCTTGTTTATTGTAAGATGTCATGCACAATTGATAACATTATCTGAAAAAAACTATGATTAGCAGTAGGCTAATCAAAATCTGCAAATAGGCCTACATTAAAAAGGCCCATAAAATTAGGCCTTTATAATAATGAATCCCTGACACTTCATTTTCACAAAAAAATGCACATAATATGAATACAATCTAATCTAATCTATGTCTTTGTGTGTGTGTGTGTGTGTGTGTGTGTGTGTGTGTGTGTGTGTGTGTGTGTGTGTGTGTGTGTGTGTGTGTGTGAGAGAGAGGAGTAGCTGTGTGTGTGTGTGTGTGTGTGTGTGTGAGAGAGAGAGGAGTAGTCATTCCCGCCAGTGTGAGTCTAAGGCCCAAATAGCACAAAAGTTACAGAAAACGTTCCCGTGTGGACATGGCCTAAATGCCTGCTGGATTTCTCCTCATCCTGCGTCAGCACGGCATTCTCATAGCGGTTATTTCCTCCATCTGAATGAACAGTGGACAAAGAAAGTAAAGAAAAGAAAAGGAAAAAAAGAATAGAATTAAGCAAACAAGCAAGAAAGAAACAAAGAAAGAATGAGGCTATTCTCCTCCATTGTTCCACACTGGTGGAATGACCTTCCGAATTACTACTAGAGCAACAGACACTCTCTCCACCTTGAAGAAATGCATGAAGACCCAACTCTCCAGAGAGTACATCTTGCTCTAGAACACATATTATATCACACACTTGCTCTTTACACTCCTATCAATTTACTGTTAACAAATGTCCCTCTTAGTGCTGAAGCTTGAATGTTAATTCAAATTTTTTTAAAAGCAACTGCTAAATATGTAACTGTAATATAAATGTACATCAATAAATTAATCAAAACACAGTCTGTGCTGTAGTCAGGTAAAAAGTTAGACTGCCATTTTTTATCCCCATGATGCTAACCTGCTAACAGCAGCAACAGCAGCAACCATGAGGAGCAGACTAATGCAGAGACCGCTGATCCTCAGTAGATACACAGGGTCTCCAGTGGAGGGCGCCACACCATAGGACATCATATCTACGACCCAAAAGAGCATTAAAGGAAGTATCCGGAGTGAATCAACACGTAGCCCTGTTGTTTTATACTGCTAAGCGCTATTGAAAGCCACCTCAGTGATCGAATTTCGTGCATCGTAGACCGAGTTTGCGAAACGGCAGCTATAGCACTAACTGAATGAGGCATGTCAAAAACGAAACCTAATTGATTTGCTTTTGTTTTGGCATGCCCCATTCTGTTACCGTTAGCTGCCGTTTCGGTATCTCAGTCTGCGTTGCATGAAATTCAATGATTGAGGTGGCTATCAATAGTGCTTCACACTATAAAACAATAGGGCTACGTGTTGATTCACTTGAACTAGTCATAGCCTGTCATCATAATATAGTAGTACTTAGTTTGTCCCAAAAAAGCAACAAATTACCACTAACATACACAAGGACAGAAAATATGGCATGGGTCAATGATGAGTGAAAGTCAGTCATTAGGTGATTAAATATGGTAGGCCAGGGCTATTCAATTGGCGGCCCGCGGGCCACATCCGGCCCGCACGTGGCCCAGATGCGGCCGACGTGATTCATCACCTTTAAAACTAAAATTTCGTCATCAGTCTCCAAAGCTTAATATATACCTTATAATTTGCAGAATATCAATAAATAGATAATATGTCCCCAAACTACGTCAATATAAGTGGCATTAATACATTAAAAAAAATATTTTTTTAAGGTATTTTCCACTGTTCATTCTCTATGGCGATTCTAAGCAAGTACATGTAATTCTGGCCACCAGAGGATTTTGGCGCTGTTGCGCAGCTTTTTTATTTATTTTTTAAGCCGGTTTGGTCTATTGATGCAGCATTTCCTCTTATGAGGATTCCTCTTCCTCTTATGAGGATTCCATTCCTCTTATTTTCCTCTTTTTTCTTTTAGCCTACCTGTTGGAGTGCAAAATAAGTTCTGTAATAGGACATTTAGGGATGAATAATTCACTTTAAAAACACAGTTATGGTATTAAAATATTCTGTTCTGGTAATTTAAAAATGTACATTTTGTAAATAAATACTTTGTAGCTATTGTTAACATGCAAAGTTATTGTTAAAACAAAGCAAATATGCATTTTTAATCAATGTGTTGCGATTTGATTATTTGAAAACAGTGACCGCGAAAAGTTTGCGGCCCCGCTCAAGTTCTTGGATTCTAAATGTGGCCCCCTTGGAAAACTAATTGAATAGCCCTGTGGTAGGCTAACGTTAGGTTCAGACTGTACATGTCCGTTGACGAAGGGGGAGTAAATTCTGATCGGTTGACGGATCCGTTTCTACCTGAAAAGTTGAACATTTATGAACTTTTCGATGCAACGCAACGGAACCGTTGGGACGGACGGACCCACGATGCATTTCGCGAAAGCTCCATGCAAAGTCAATGGGATCCGTCGACAGATGTGTACAGTCTGAAGCAGGCGTAAAGACCAATTCAAATTGAAGATTCACAACGAGACGAGGCGTCTTAGAGAGGAGTTGTGGCTGAGTGAATCAATCATTGCAAGCCGTTTCAAGCCGGCACATAAGATTCAACATGTCAAGTCGCAGTTTTGATGTTTTAGAATGTCGTTGGTTTTTAGAACGTTGCAACCCGTCTCGTCGCAGATGTTTAGTCTGTAGCCACCTTAAGTGTGACTTTTCACATGTACAAACACAATACATGTGCTGTATATCTGTATCTAGCAATATTTCCTCCAATACACAAAGTTACCTGTCTGAGATGGGCAAAGGGGCTGAAGGTCCATGGTGGCCTGTCTCCAGCTCAGGTGGTTGCTATGGTTACAGGAGACAGTGTTGTTGCTGAGAGAGATGGAGAGGAATCTGCTTCCTCCCTCCTGAGAGCAGAAGGTGCCGTTACAGCTGGAGATCAGAGACACGTTGAGTCCTGTGCACTTTAGAGTCACATTACAGGAGTCACTGCTGGACCATTTAGACAACACAGTCAGAGTGGGGGCTGCTGCATGCTCTGTAAGACACACACACACACACACACACACACACACACACACACACACACACACACACACACACACTTGCCTGAGTGTATGTATCCCCTATTAAGACACTAAAAGGGCACAACCACAATCGAGATATCTAACCCAGGGCTGCCATCCTCAATATTGCCAATACTACTTTTCAATCTGGTATTGCCTGGCAATACTACTTTTTAGTGCAACATCAAGCTTCAAATCTTACATGAAGTGCTAAAGTAATAGGATAATTAATAACCCGATAAAGTGCACCAGAATGCAGGACATCTAACTATTCCAAAATTTCCTGGGGGAGTACTCCCAGACCCCCCGGTACGCTAAGCCTACCCTACTTATCAAATAATGTAACATCTTTGATTCATAACTGCTGGATAAACCTATTCTGTGACATTAGCAACATGACGTGCATGAAAAGCCCAATTCCACGTCCACCAGCATTTATAATAAACCTATGTTACACAGAAGATTTGGCAAAACATGTGATGGCACCTCTGATCTAACCAGATGGTGGTGATGGTGGCGATGGTGTGTGTGTGTGTGTGTGTGTGTGTGTGGTTGCCCTAATGCCCTTCCTCACCTATGACAAGCAGGTTGTGTGAGGCAACACGTTTTTTGGGTTTGTCCTCAACATTCTTCTCTGCTGTGTAGTGCCCAGAGTCTCTCCTCCTCAGGTTCTTTAGACTCAAGGAGAAGGTATTCGGATCAAACTCTACTCTGTCTTTGTAATCTGAATTAACATAGAGACGCCTGCCAGGCCGGTGATCCACCACAGTTATCCTACCAATGCTCCACTCCAAGGCCCTTAAATCTCTCTTGTCCTCGTGTTCCCTTGCCGGCAGCGTCACCGACCCTCCCTCCAGCACTGACCAATCATCTGCAGACACTGTGAAGAAAGAGTGATGTCATATCCTGTCAATATGATGTCATATCCTGACTATGTTCTATATTCAAATGCACATATAACCTTACCTCACAAGAAAGAGCAATCGCTCTATGGTGTTTTTTGCCCTCAACGGAAACTACCCGGTAACACTAGGTTAAGGCACTACCTTAACCCTTACCCTAAACCTAACCCCCTTAACCCTTATCCTAACCAGATTTGGGGGTAAATGCCTTGAGGGCAGCCCTGTCTGAGGGCAAAAAAGATCAAAGATCAGTGCAATCACTCGACACGGTAAGTAAACAAGGCTCTATAAAGCCATGGCTTTATCTGTTTGGGCTGTGGAGTGATTGCTAGTTCCTTCTACAAAGAAGATACTCAGTCAGCAGAAACAGAAATGTTTCTCTATGACATTAGACTTAAACTGCATGTGACTTAATGTGCAATGCAGAAATAGCAAGAACACAAATCATAAGGGCATTTGTAAGCATGTTGGCATCCATTACATGTGTCTAGCACCAAGTCCACGTGGACTTCATCACACAAATGACACCACTACTATAATGCATTACAACTTCATGCGTAAACATGCGATTACACAAGTCTGTCCATATGTGAAATGTCCAAATCATACTTTGACACAATTTTTTAGGTCAAGCAAAGTCATTTTCTTCAAGTAATTCCTCAAGCCCTCAGCTCAGGTGCAAAAGCAGCAGGTAGGGAGTAATTTGCTTCAGGAATCAGGAAAGCAAATTGTGAAAAACTTCTCTTGTCTTGTCCAGTGTTTTCTGGTCTAATGTTTGATATTTAAATTATGTGTATGTCTCCAAAGGTTTGATTTAATATTTGAAACAGGAGATGGTTGATACCCCCATCCCTGTCTACCCTCCTATATAGACCTTTTCCTGCTGCATTTCTGTACATTGCACAGATAGGCTGACACCAGACATAATATCACTGTTTTTACACCAATAATCACATGCATGTGATGTGACAAATAAAATGCCTTGATTACTGAAAAGATTAGTAAACGGATTTCCAGCAGGTCTCACCTGTAGGCTCAGTAAAGATCATCAGGCTGATGACCAGCACAGGATACATTCTGGTCCAGAGAACTCTTCTGATGGTGTGCCTTGCTCTGGTTTGGGTCTCTAGAACCTTTTTCAGATACAAAACCTCTTGACCTGCTCTGACCTCAGCTGAGCTGAGTTGCTTCACACATATCTGCTGATTGTTCTGATGCTACACATCTTTGCACCTCTTGTCTAGTTAGCAGTTTGCAGAGTTAGTATAGTATATGAATTGGACTGAAGCATCCTCTGTGGTGTTTCCTGTTTTTTTTTTGTTGTTTGTGTCCATTTTCAGTTCATGTTATTAACTGAACAGAAATATTGTGACTGAATCCAAGTGCCCCCCAACCCTATGCCCTGAACCCTGAAAGATTTCATTGACAGGAATCAGTCAAGAGTCTATTTCATGTACATTTTACATTTCTACATTTAGATTTTTCATAAAGACGCTTCAAAGTTGACTTACATTTGTCAATTACTTTTTAGGGCCAGTGCCCTTACAACTTGGGTTAAATGTCTTGCTCAAGGTTTTGTCAACTATCAATTACTTCAGGGCAAGTCTCCCCTAGAGCAACTTACAATGGCGGCAGCCAGGATTCAAACCAGCACAACTTCCAGACTACCAGCCCACTAGGGTCAGGGTTCTTAACCACTTCTGCTGAGTTTCGTGTGAATGAGCTGCTGAGTGGTTGATCTGAGTTGCATGAGATCATGAGTGTGATTCTGACTTGTGTCTTTGTGACCCGCTTCTTTCTCATTCTTTCTCGTTACCTGTGAAGAGCTTCAGAGGTGCAGAGACACTAATACTGGTGAGCTCATGAGAAATCATCTATTTGAGAACTGAAAGTAACTGCTTCTGCTTCACTGGAAAAAAACAATCCCCAACACCACCATGCACACACACACACGCACGCACGCACACACACACACACACACACACACACACACACACACACACACACACACACACACACTGTTCAGAGATGCCTGCCTCTAAAGGTCTGAAGAATATTAAAAATATGAATTTATTAGTCAGAGGTATCTCCACAGCCTTTGCTTTCCTTCACTCTTTCTCTTTGTATTTCTGCTCTTCTCTTCACTAAACTAGCTTTTCTCCACCTCTGAAGAGTGGGACATTCCCAATCCTTGCTCCAGACATGATGCTCATATGAAATCCATGAGCTTGAGATTCCCTACTACTTGGGTAAACAAAAATGCTGAGGCCTGTTCTTTGATCAGAGCACTTCCATCAAGTGCAATACTAATTTTTCTTTTTTTTCATGCATTCCTCACTGTTTCCAGAAGGGGGAGTGTCAGCCTTGAGAATGCAGCCATTTCATGATTTTTTCCCCTTCCCTCCATTCAATTCAGTTTGCTATTAGGTGTCCTCACATTCTAGAATTTTGAGGTCCAGCGCCATCTTGAGGGTTATGTTGAGCTATGACCAACGCCCGGGAATATTTAATACATTTAATGTCAAACTCCGGCTTTGAAGCAGTCAAAGCTCTTTATAGGTCATGTTTACCAGTCAAACTTTTGTTCAAAATGAAAATTACGAAAGTAACTGCTTTTTAAGATCATAATGTTAGTCAGGGAATGGAATCAATAGCAGCGTAGCATTGAGGTGGAGTTAATTTGGACAAGAATTCCAATTTAAAAGAGAAAAAAAACTACATGTAGCCTACAGTAAATGTAATTTACAATTTCATATACAGTACATGTATATACAAGTATACAGTAATTGTACATTTTGTACATCTACGGAAGTTGAAGTTGGTTAGGGTCCATTCAGGAGGTGTAGCTGACAGGGAGATGGAGTGGACAGAGTGGACCTTTTTACTGTTGCTTTTATTATGTGAAACCTGTTTGCTTCCTCAATTAAAATTCAACAGAAATTCAAGAGAGACAGACACACACACACACACACACACACACACACACACACACATTGCTCTCCCTTTCTCATACATGCCAGTCCCAGTCTACAGGATGCCAGATAAGACACACATACACACACTTACACTATACATGTTTCAAAACAATTATCGTAGCAAAACACTTTGTCATGTTTTATGTGGTATTTTGAACATTCTACTAAATGAAGTATAAAAAGTGACAGAAACTGTATTTTGCTACTATAATTGTTTTGGGACATCAGTGGACACCACTAACCACAAATATTTGTTTGTTTTTGTTTTTCTTTTACTTTTGTTCTTTTATTTCATATCTTTTTTTTCTTTTTCTTTTCCCTAGTATTGTTAAGTAAGAAGAAAACAAACACAAAAAACAAAAGAAAAAAAAAACTGACGAAGCATAATCAAGAGAAGAAAAACAAACATTATGTCCCCCATTATCATATCACCTTTTGGAAGGAACTACATTTTGTCCAAATTTCCTTTGAACGCATGTGTAACGGAGGCCAGCTAGCGCGGCTAGCTTGGCGGTAGTGTGTAAATCCTCATCACCCAATTCCATGGGCGCTTCTAACACGCTGAGTTAGAAGCTCGGGCTTTTAGCTCAGTTGGTTAGAGCGTTCCACTCCCACGCCGGGAGTTTGTAGCTTGCAGGGTGGCGGGTTCGAGACCCGTGTGCGGTGCGGACCGCCACCAGCTACATTGGTGCCGTGACCCGGATGGGAGTGAGGATTTGGAGGGTGAGTGTAACGGAGGCCAGCGCGGCTAGCTCGGCGGTAGTGTGTAAATCCTCATCACCCAATTCCATGGGCGCTTCTAACACGCTGAGTTAGAAGCTCGGGCTTTAGCTGAGTTGGTTAGAGCGTTCCACTCCCACGCCGGGAGTTTGTAGCTTGCAGGGTGGCGGGTTCGAGACCTGTGTGCGGTGCGGACCGCCACCAGCTACACATGCATAACATTGTTTAGTGAGGTGAACATGCTTTAAGATAAAGGTTTAAGGTTGTTTTAAGGACATTATCAGACATGCACAAAGCAATCCATTCTGAAGCAGAAAGGGGGGATTTTAAATAGAGATAGGACCAATTGTCAAAATTTTGGTGTCAAGGATTCTATTTCATCCTAGACACTCAAGAAAAGGGCTTAACATGCAATGAGGGTCCAATTCTGTAAATAACATTGAATGTGAACAAATAATACTTAAAGACTGAAGCTATACACATATATGACTTTGGAGCAAAAAAATGCCATATTGAGTGTCGTGCACAGTTACCCATGCAATTTAAAGTGCTTTGCCTTTGTATTGATCATCTCACCATTAATGGGCCTAACATGCCATGCCATGAAACGGTAAAGATGGCCATCAAATAGAGACTACGGTGCTTATGGTGCATTCCAGGGAGCTGGGAGGTAGGAGATTTCAGACTACGAAAAGTGCACTGGAACGCCACTTGAAGTGGGAGATTCTAGTTGTGAAGTGGGAGTACTTCGATGTACCCCGACTTCGCAGTGATGCAGTAGAATGACATCACACAACAATGGCGGCGCCCACAGACAGAAACTTTTAACACAAACTGAAAGACCACAGACTGTATTTATCAGCATTTAGATGTACTAAATAGTGTAATATAACGTAATATGCTCTACAAGGACAATTATGTGTTGCTATATTATCTCTGCATGAAGTTTAGAGTAGGCATGAAATTGTAAACAAAATGATGAGGCACACTTTGCTAAAGTGCCTCATCATTTTGCCTCTAGGCAAATAAGAGCCTATTACAATCCTTAGCCACTTTGTTTGCCTGGAGCGCTTTAAGGTTGGACCCCATAGCCTTCAAGTGGCACTCTCATGAGGCTCACAGACTGTCAGACTGAGCTGGAGGATGTGGTGAATGTGGTGAGATACTGAGAGTCAAGCTGTCATCAGACACGGAAACAGCTGCCGTACTGACAAAACAATCAAAGCTGCAAAAGTGGCCCTAAATAAGGCTAAGGCACTGGCCCATTCAAATATTAAAAAGTACCACCAATATTGGCTACCCCATAAAGAGGAGCTGATTATCTCCTAATAGTCCATTGATTCTGATTCATTTTAAGCAACGAATATCTCAAAGAATATCTACAGGATTTCAGTTTCAGACACATGCAATAGGCGGATATTGGTTCAGCAATAAACCTACCTTTCTGACAAAATGTTTAAACATCTTAATGTTGGTTGTGTGTCACTAAAATAGCCCCATGGATACTCATTGCACTTCACGGGTGTTCTAAAACTCTCAGCGGAACTGAAAAATATCATGGTGGTGAGTGCATGTGGTTCCAGGCCTAGTCTTCTCTGTGTGGCTGTTTATACGTGCCTGAGCTCATTATTGGCTGGTTGTCTGCAGAAAGTCTTTCTGGGTTATTGTTGTCAAGGTAGAAGGAGCTACAGACCAAACATCCGTGATGAGACGGGCTGCGACGTTCTAAAAACCTGCAATGTTATAAAACTCAGAAACTGCGTGTGACGGTTTGCAACTGCTTGCAATTACCTGCGATTATTGAACACTGCTGCAACTACTACTACTACTACTACTAAGATGCTGCTATGGACCTGGACACTCTTCCTAGCTGTCCTCTCCACAGGTACAGACACTCTAAATGTTTAGTCACGCTTCTCGTTGAACCTGACCTTCATTCCATTAAATATTTAGTGTTTGTATTTCTCTATGCATACGGTTAAGAATAATTTTTTTTTTTTTTGGCATGAATGTTGTCTGCATTATGGATAGAAGAAAATTTCAGGAAAACCATGTTTTCTTGAACAAAATACATCTGAGTTGAAAGCAGTAAAAGAGGTTTGCCGTTTACTGCACTACGGGGCCATCTGACATTCATTCATTTTTTTCATATTTCTTCAGACTCCAGATTGTCTGTGTGCTCTGTTAAACTCACCATGCTGTTACAGTATGTGTGCTTTCACTTACAGTGATATGAGTGATATGAGAGAGCTTGACACATTATAAGAAGCTAAAAACGCATTAAGGTGCCTACACATGAACAGCTTCAAAAAGCTTGTGCGCACGAAGAAGCGTCAAAAGCTGCTGCTTGGGTCTCAGCGTCGCGTTGTGGCCGGCGTCAGCGTTTTTAACGCGGCGCTCAAAGTTCAACATAGTTGAACTTCGACCCTTTGACGCTGACCTTTCAGCGTTGAAGTAGTGTTTTTAGCATAAATAAACTAGCAGGCTATCTCATCTATGTTACAGCTCTCCTTGCCTCTGGTATATTCAGAAATGCAGAATTAACATTTTGGATCAAGTGTTGCATTAAGGACGAGCTGAGCTTTTCAACAGTGGTCATGTGAAGGCCCCTTTAGGCAACTTGAGCAGTTTCCTAACAGAATACCACTGTGCAGTGCACCTGTAGGTGTGTAAGAACCAGTTTGTGCAGGCTATATATCTCTACAACTAGTAAACTTCTGCTTACTTGAGCCATTTCAAGTGGCCCTGTCTGTCATTGTTTCATGAGTGTGGCCTACGTGACTGTGGCTTTTGTGCTTCTTCCCACTTCATGTCCAGTTACATGTAAGTCCTATTTCAATCTGGGGTTTCTCAATTTAATTTCATTTTATCAGCTTCAAATTAAGCTTTTGTCTGAACATGGTCATAGTGTAAAGAAGGGGGAAAGGATAAAATTGTATCAGTACCTCTCTGGACCAATTATCTTCTTATAATGTGAAACAGTAAAAAACAAATAAACATACCTTACATAAACAGGCCTGTGAGTGTCATATCAAAGCAAGGCCTTTAGCTTTGAGTCTGCATAATCAGGCAAAGCAAAGACGTCACTCTTCTGTTTTCTTTTATCGAAGCATCACCATATGCTTTGTAAAGCTTTGTAAACTTTATGTAAAGTTGAGGAGAAAGGGTGAATATCTATTATTAGGCATAAGGCAATGCAAGTTTATTTATATAGCGTATTTAGTACCCAAAAGAATTTGAATGTGAAGTTTGGCAAGTAGATGGTAAGTAAAGGCACAAAAAAGATAAAAACAGGGAATAAAGGCACATGAAATGTTTAACAGTTTATGTATACAGAATGTGAAAAATGTTGTGCAAATCTGAGGAAGTATTTTGGTAGCCTGACATAGCCCCCCCATAACACGAATAATCATCCGTATCCATGGTATGGGGACGGTCATCTGGGGCGTGTTTACATCGGTACAGAGACTACCGGCCAATAGACGAGCTGTCCAATCGTTTCAAACCAGAACTGAATGCCTTCCCCCCGCCCTATAATTGCGTTAGGTTAAAGAACCTTGAATGCAAATGGACAGCAGTATTATGGTCGGGCTATGTCAGGCTAGTATTTTGCTACTTGTAACAGAATTTTGAGCTTGATTTTGTGGATTTTTATTTTTATTTCAGTGTCTAAACAATCGTAAAAAAAATTGTAATGTTGTAATTCTCTCTGATTCCACAGTGTGTACATGTGAGCTGCTGAATGTGAAGGAGGGAGGATCCGTCACCCTAATTATACCAGGACATGTAGACATGACCGGCTTTAGAATATTAGAGTGGAGGGTCAATGGGACAACAATTGTGGAGTATGTAGACAAGGTAGTTGATATTTCAATATCTTATAAGGACAGAGTGAAATTTGATGAAGAGACCTTCTCTTTGCGGCTGAGCAATCTGATGAAGAAAGACTCTGGACTCTACATAGCAGAGAAGAATGCTGTGGGCAAACCTAAAGTGAATGTTTCAGAGTATTATATTTCTGTTCTGGGTGAGTGAATCAAAAATTTTCCTGTTCACAAATATTGCCACCATATGTATGCTTGTGTGTGCTTCACAGTGGCAGGTTTTTTAAGAGACATGTAAGAGACTTGACACTGTAAAACATAAAACAATCAGTCACAGGATGGTTAGGCCTACCAAAGGTTAGCCTAATGCAGTGTTTCTCAAACTGTGGGGTGGGCCCCACTAGTGGGGCGCAGGCACATGACAGGTGGGGCGCAAGACATCTCTTTGCAATTGACCAATGGCCACACCATGCCCCCCGAATTCACAGCTATCGATAGATATCCACATATGACAGTAAATTGTTGCTGTGATGAGGGGTTCGAGAGAAATCTGGCTTTGAATTAGTAACATTAAAAATTCTAACACTGACAAAAATCCCAAAGTATTCCTCACAGAGATATTATGCGCAAATTGAGCCTTCCAAGTGGGGCGGGAAATTCTCTGCCTTCCAAAGTAGGGAATGTTTGAGAAACACTGGCCTAATGTAATGAGTACTTTGCTGCCTTTTGGGTGTGTGTGTGTGTGTGTGTGGGAGAGAGAGAGAGAGAGAGAGAGAGAGAGAGAGGGGGTATCTGTCTAACCATACTCAATGTTCTGTGTGTGTGTGTGTGTGTGTGTGTGTGTGTGTGTGTGTGTGTTACAGAGCCTGCAGAGGCCCCATCCCTGTCCGTGGTGTCTAATATATCCAGCAGTGACTCTTGTAGCATCACTCTAAAGTGCTCAGCAGGCAAAATGACTCTGATCTCCAGTTCTAACAGTAGCTGCTATCTAGAGGGAAGGAACCATCTGTCTCTCTCCTTCAACGACAACATTGCAGTCTGTAACCATGGCAACACTGTTGACTCACACACTGCCACCGTTGATCTTAGAGCACTTTGCCCATTCTACACAGGTAAGATGGCATGTGTGGCACCTCCCTAAAAGTGTCAGTTCAAATTATTTAAGATTACTCATTTTATCACTTTTTTTTATCTAGGACACCAAGACCAAGAGACTTGTTTAGGTTGTTGGATAGCTGTAGGCATTGCCATTGGTGTAAGCCTAGTGATCATGACAGTGTGGAAAACGAAACAGGTAAGATGTCTTGTTTTGGAATGAAACCTCTAAGATAAAAATAGTCAATGTATCAGCACAATGTATGCATAATCCATTGTTCTATCTATATCCATCTGATGATCTCTTCCTATGATACCACAGATACAGCAACTCTGTGATTCATTAATCAAGGGCTGTTGAGACACTGCAGCAGAGAGAAGATGGTATTTTCCACCATTTTACCACTGATAAAATTTTGTTAGCATTCCTAGCATGACATGTTAGCTCAGCCACGTAATCTAAACTGTTTTATGCATCTGTGTTATCTAATGTCTATAGGATCAACCAAGGGAATTCTTGCAAAAAGGACATCTTCTACCTAGCCTGGGAGTACCCATACTCCTTTGCTATCCATTTCATTTCACTCTGCAAAGCAACATGGTGATCATGACCGATTTTCTTGTCTGCTTTAGGTAACCAATCACAGAACTAAAAGGGACTCACAGGGCACGCGATTGCATTTTATGTCAAGTGGTGGCTCTGAGCTATGTACAGATGCTTTGATAGACAATCGTAAACAACGCGTCGCTTCCACAACGAGAATATCAGTAGGTGGGTCTCCAGACTAAATATCAATTGTGATTATAGAGTGAGCAAGTGGGCGTTGACCGTTTTTGACCTGGTTAGGGGAGTGAAAATGCCAGTCATTTTCGCCATTGAGAAATCATTTATTACCCATGCTGTCTTAACCACACAATGTAGGCTTTCAAACGGTAGAAAAAACAGATTGCCTGTGATCATAACAATGCTACTGGTTCATATGGCATCAACCTTGATTTAATAAAAACGTATTTTAATCGTAATATAACAAGAAACCACTGCACTACTCATCATCCCGCAGTGTAAATGCTGCCTTCAATTGGAGGAGATTACCGTTGCTAGGTAATCTGTTAGTAGCAACGACGCAGTGACGTAATTTGACGTGGTTCAGACACAGGAAACAGGCTCTGGGAGCAAATGACGCCAGTTCAGGAAGTAAAAATGATCAGGTAAAACATGTTTTCCATGTAAGCTGTAGGAAGTAAGTCACTGTGATGTACTCAACTGATTAGGAGGCTCAGTGAACTACCGTTAGGTCAAAAATTTAAGATATGTTATCGCTTGCAATTACTTATGGGACAAGTAGTTTCTTCACTACTACACAGATTTGTACCAATCGACTTGTTTTCATTTTTCGTTCACATTTTTACTTAAGTTTACACGGTTATCACCTACCCTGTAGCTGATTAGACCGAGTGAAGGCTTTAAGAGCCTACGAGCCGGAGTTTTCAAAACGTCAACGGCAAAAATGAACAGGCAGCGTACTTCCTGAACCTGGGCGATTTCCGAGGGGCGTAACCGGAGCATAACCGGGGCGGAACAGGGCTAAACTTTCCCCCTCTATTTAGTTTGAGTGATAGCCAGGCTATCCACTCCCAATGCTGTGTCAAGAATTTGGGCAAAGGAAGGGAACTGAGTTAGAGAGCCCCAAGAGGAGGAAGGGCCCTTGAGGAGTGTAGAATTGGAAGGACTGGTCTAGAAAAAACAGGTCTAGAAAAAACAGGAGAGCGAATATGATTGGTCATGCAATGAATGACGAAACGTCTGAGTCTCCTTTTGATGAACTAATGCTGAAGCTTCCACTTCAAATTAACTCTGTGATGCTACTGTTTACATAGCTAACAACTAGAACTACTACTGTATGTTGTGGATAGTCATCTGCATGATGTGTGCCATCATCGGTGAAATATGAAGCAAGTAACACAATGACACAAGGGCATTATGGGAAATACAATGTTCATCCAACCATTAGCATTAAGTACAACTACTATTTTTTGACTTATTACAGTGCACTTTATCTCTGTTTGCCCTGAAATGCTGCAATTTTAAATTTGACAGAGGACTGCGAACAAATACTAGCCTGGAACTTTAGACGCACTCTAGCGGTAGTAAATTGAATGTGCTCAGCGAGTTTAACGCTCTAGGTTGTATTCAGACATTGTGGTGTTAAGCCAATCACAACGTTATATCTGGACAGAGTTATTGGACGGGCTTAGCATTATTAGAATCGCTTGTTACTTCCTAGTTGCGCTGATTAGTTTTAGCCGTTTTGCCCCGGAGTCTATCACTCGTCTCCAGACTATACATTTGTGATAGCTTGTCAGGCTAAACAAATACAGCATGTTTCTGGAGAAATTGCTGCCAGTGCAGTACTGTGCATTTACATTAAAAAGTTTAACAGTGAACTTTATGCAGTTCGGTCCGGTCAAACTGTCTCTGATTGGATGAGATGTATTCTAAGTGTCACGAGGAGTGGTGATATCCAGCTATAGCACATTGGTGACTCTTAAAAGCTAGTGATCACTCTGCATATTCAAATGTTCCCCTAAGGCATTTCTCTGTTTATCGTATTGAGTTTATTTTTCTGCCTTTATAATTTCCCCTCACACAGCTAACTCGAGAAATCCAGTCTTTCATACTCAATTAACGTAGAGCAATAATGTGTGAAAATGCATAGCCTTTAATAATTGTAAATGGATCATTATGACATCTGGGACATCAGTCAAGTAATATTTATAGCATTTCTAAACCAGTTTTCATTGGCAATTATACTGTAACCATCTATGAATTGTGTTTAATTAAAAAAAAGTTTACTTCATGACAATTTGAGGATCATTTTGAATCTAGCATAGACTTCCTAAGACCCAACTGGATTCGAACAGGATTCTATTCCACACACAGAATGACAAACACTGCATGCAAACACTGTAAGTCTTTTTTAGGGATATTGAAGTTGATATTCTTATGAGATGCACTTCACAGTTGTGTAGACTGTGACTGGTGACTCTGGTGACCCCTGCTGTGTGGACAGCACCTGCAAAGAATATACATACTGTAGATCTGTGCAATGCATGTAGACAAATTTGAGTGGCAGTTATAACCATAATATGCTGCCAAATGAAACTTAAAATGTCTGTAAATAAATATATAGCACCCTCTGTTGTTCTACTGTATTATAACTGCTTTAACAGTGCTGGTGTCATCATTGTGTTAATGGTTGGGCATGCATATAGGCCTATTATTATTACCAGTATCTATTTATCAGTATTTGTTAGTATATTCTTTGCACAGTGCAATGCTTGTAAAATCATCTGGAAAACCCATAAAGATAAAAACCACTGACCACTGGCTGAAGGGTGTCCTCCATAGTGCTGTATGTAGAGGCTCCAGGATCAGGACACGCTGGTGTTGAAAGCACCTGGACACAGACAGAGCTAAGCCAATATAAAATAGCAAGCAGATGGGCAACATCTAATCCACAACAAATAGCACAATTCTTTGTCCTACACTGTAAGTGACTTGCATTCAGTCATAATTGCCATTGGTACTTGTAATGTGAAGGATATGTGCAGATAGGCAATGGGTCACCTTGACTTCTGCATATTCTGTTTGAGGTTGACCTATAAGAGGAAAGGAAGAGTAATCACTTTTTGAAAACTTTGGCCATGTAGCATTGAATGGGGTGTGATGATGCAATTCCCACCTGCTGGTGTCAGACTCTGACCTGGAGCAGCTCTCTTGGTTTTCTTTCTGCAGAGCAGCAGAGTGGCAGCAGCACACAGCACACAGCACACACACAGCCCACAGGAACCAAACAACCACACAACTG
The DNA here is from genome assembly GCA_027497455.2 of Sardinella longiceps. Taxonomy (NCBI): domain Eukaryota; kingdom Metazoa; phylum Chordata; class Actinopteri; order Clupeiformes; family Clupeidae; genus Sardinella; species Sardinella longiceps. Next base: position 9,828,055 of record JAODXP020000021.1, on the reverse strand, counting down.
TGCTTCCATTAGTTGCTCTCACCTCTGGGGGGAGGAGGAATATGGAAATTACAAACACGTACTGTAGGCCCTGTTTCATTTCTTATCAAGGGTTGTTAAAAAAGAGGCTTGTGACAGAGGGTCTTTGACCACAATCTCTAATTATTAACGAATATACTACAGTAGATGGGCATATTTAGCTTCAAGTCTGATTTTTGACTCCTTAACTTTAGTTCATTTACAGCTTTAGTTTAGAGTGGTGTTAACCTAGCATGCTAGTAGCCTAAGGTGCTCAAGGAAAGACTGGCGCAGAAACAACTGATAATTGACAGATATAAGTCGCTGTAGATAAAATTGTCAGCTAAATGCATAAATGTATGTATACCTCCATCCAAACACAAATGACTGATGTCTAAGTTAGAATGTTTCCAGCTGACAGGGTTGCTATGGTTACAGAAGACTCTGGCATCTCTGACTGAGAGGATGAGGGTAGAGTCACTGGAGGCCCGTTCCTCTGGAGAGCAGGTGCTGATGTTACAGGTAGAGGTCAGATTGAGGTCACGACATTTACAGGTCACAGTCACATTACAGGAGTCACTGCTGGACCAGTTTGAGACCACAGACAGCACAGGAGCTTCCACTGGATCTGAAACAAACACACACACACACACACACACACACACACACACACACATAACCTTTATAATTTCCAATTTAAAACATGTCTTGGTGGTCATTGTCTAAGCTTTTACTGCCATTCTTGAGCCAGCTCGGTCTGCTTCATAAACGTATTTGGGTAAATGGACATACAGTGTATGGACAGTACAGTATTTATGCCTCATTCAAATATATTTCTGTAACAACATGACTAAAACCACGTTTTATTCACTCACCAACAACAGAGATGTGATATTCAGCTACAGTCTCTTTTGGTTTGTCCTCAACATTCTTAACTGCTTTATAGTGTCCAGAGTCATTCTTCATCAGATTCGTCAGATGCAGAGAGAATGTGTCTACATGAAACTCCACTTTCCCTTGATAATATGGAATAATAATACCACTATTTTTATTCCTGTACTCTGCAAGAGTTGTGTCGTTAACAGTCCACTCAAATACTTTCACCTTGGTTTTGTCCACATGTCCCGTTATCTTCAGCGTGACTGATTCTCCCTCAAGCACTCTCAACACTGCAGACCCATCTGCTGTACAGACACAGAGAAACAATTGCTGAAAAAGCTTGAGCCTAGTGACATTTAATAGACCAGTAAGAGGTAAAAATTAGCATGCATACTGAGGAGAGTACAATGTAAAATGAGACAGTAATGTGTTTGGACACTACTGTACCTGTGATGAGAAGAAGAAGAAGAAGAAGAAGAGACGTCCATCGCAGATGCATTTTAGCATCAGCACTTCAGCTGTACCAACACAGATGAGCAGTAACTCTCAATTGAAACCTCACCAGTATACAATTATGATGCTGTCTACTGACAACCCCCCAAACCCTACAAATACCACAGAGACACGTCATCAACACGGCTTAAGACCACATTCAACATGACCAATAGGCTGCTGCAAATACATTCTTTGCATGCAGCTTAAAATGAAACAACTTTATTGAAATGGACGTGGTAGTCGTCATAGTTTTTTTTTTTTTTTTTTTTTTTTAGATTTTCATTCAAAGTCAATAAAAATGTTCAGGATGAAGTTCTCTTCTCCAACTATTGATTTTTGTGATGAAGGGATGGTTATAACTTTAGGGTAATCACCTCATAGCCCTGTTTGTCAGAGGTCATCAAGTGTTGTTATTATTATAGGAGGAAGAACAAACAGAATCACTGGAAATATTTTCCTCTATTTTATATTGTATTCTCATTGTCATGTTGACTTCGGCAGAAGTCTCCAACCAACTCATCCCACAGCACAGAAGCCCCAGAAATGCTCAGTCCACCTTCTCTAAGTCACACCAAAGGCCCCAACACAAAGAGTGTACCTGCGCTCACATACTGTAGATGTACATTTAGTAACATATTTAAATGTCTACCTGCCCTCAGTCACCCCAAAATCCCCAACACAAAGAGTGTACCTGCTCTCATATAGATATACAGTACATTGTAACATAATGTCTACCTGCTCTTAGTCAAAGACAAAGACCAAAGACAAGGACCCCACTAGCTGAGTCTACCTCTCTCTCACAGTAGAGGTGTGAAAGCCCAGATCCCACATCGTCTGTTCTCAGCCTACAAACATTTCTGTTACACTGTAAAAAAAGGATTTGTAATGGTTACTTGAAAAATGTGTGGAAACTCGTTGCCTCAAATGAGTTACGTAAGTAACTATAACTTGTCTTTTTAGATGTAAAGTGCTTTTAATTTGAAAAAGAAAAGTTATAGTAAACTCATTTGAGGAAACGAGTTTCCACACATTTTTCAAGTAACCATTACAAATCCTTTTTTACAGTGTTGTGTTTCTTAGTGTCCTCTGCGTACGACAGACACTTAAAGAGCCCACCACAAACACTAATTCACAGCCAAAAGTTGAGCTGTTCTGATAGTAGACTATTGTATGGCAACATTTTAGGTAGATGACAGACAGACAGACCGACAGACAGACAGATGGTTGTTTGTCTGGGTTGACTACAGCTCAGTGCCAACCACACAGACAGTTTTCTTTACCTATTGTTTTATGGCCCCCTTCTTGAAGATGCCTTTTCTCACAATATCATAGACCCCAAAAGTTTGCAAAGTTTTGAAACATTATGCCATCCTATTCTTCCCTATGGGTGATGGATAAAATCAGCAAAGAACTGTATTAACTTGTTTTAAACACTAGAGGGCACTTCCCTGCTTTGAGCGAATTATGCTTCTACAGTTTTGAGCACTCTTGCAATAGTGAAAGTGAAACTCAAGGGCAAGCACTTGCATGAAGGCTATATCTGCTTCAAGATGTCATTGAGCCATACTATTTTAAACCTCTCCAGGTCAGCACACACACACACACACACACACACACACACACACACACACACACACACACACACACACACACACACACACACACACACACACACAGACCAAACGCCTCCTGGTGACTCAACAGTGATAAAGCCTGCTGATAGGCACCTTGAAAAGTATACATAGTTTTATGTGCTGCCTTTCTTGGCCAGGGCTCACTTGAAAAAGAGACTATTGTTGTGACTACCCTGGTGAAATAAAGGATAAATGAAAAAAAATACAATAACACAACTTTGTTTTTGTTGTTGATATTGTAGACCGCAGGCCCTTGAGTACAGTAAGTGAATATGCATCAGGGCCACATAAAGACTGAGATGAGTCTGTGAGCTGCTGTTCAAAACAAAGGAGGTTTCCTGTTTCCTGTAAAACTGAGTGTTGGGTGGCTTTGCTGCATGTGCTGTTTATATACTGGTGTTATTGTCACAGCTGCTATAGTTTGGCTTGGTGATGCCATCCTATGTACTTCCGCCCAAAGATTTTGGTCTAAAACACCGTTTAGCCAGTTAACAAGTAGTTTAGAGCAGTGTCGCAGAACTTGCCTGCCGAGTCGTTTGTAGTTCAGCAGCTCTAACCGTTCAAGGTAACGCTTTAATTTACAGCCCGTGAAGTACTGGGTAAGTATTAGTAAGTATTAGGTAAGAATGGTGTAACAAAAAAGTATCAAGGGATAAATTACTGAGTACTTACAGCGTAAATTTGCTGGAATAACACACGTTCACGCTTTATTTTACAGTCCGTGAAGTACTGGGTAAGTACAGGTAAGAACAACGTAACAAAATAGAACTTTATGTGGAATATTGCCATAATTACAAAATAAGGGGTAGCCTAGATGCGTAGTATAGCCTACAGGAAAGGCATGTGTGGATTCACTTCATTTTACAGCCCCCACATCCAATATTAGGGTGTAGTTACAAGTAGTTTTGGGGTATTTAGGTAATTCCACTGTACTTGTTCTTTACTTTTCAATAGGGTAGCCTACCTAAGTGGTGTAGCATCAGTGTGCGCGTTCTATCTATGCAGAAGGTGCGTGAGGGCCGAGAGCGGTATTGCAGACAGATATAGATTATCTCGCAACGGCAGCAACTATGTTGTTTGATCACTAAGTTGTTTGTTCAGCGTTAAACTAATGAAATAAAGTACCTTATTTACTGTATATAGAGGCTCACGGTCAATATCTCCCGCAAGTTGAGAGAAATAGCCTTGTTCCATTTGGAGTGCAATGATCAGCGCAAGTGATTATTCATGCGAGGGATTTATTAGTTTCATTTTCCATGTTGTAAATAAAACGCATCTTTGTCAAACTGTTGCCTCTGACTATGCATGCTACTGTACACCACTTACTGTAGGTAGGCTACCCTATTGAAAAGTAAAGAACAAGTAGCCTACAGTGGAATTACCTAAATACCCCAAAACTACTAGTAACTACATCCTAATATTGGATGTGGGGGCTGTAAAATGAAGTGAATCCACACATGCCTTTCCTGTAGGCTGTACTGTACTACACATCTAAGCTACCCCTTATTTTGTAATTATGGCAATACACATAAAGTTCTATTTTGTTACGTTGTTCTTACCTGTACTTACCCAGTACTTCACGGGCTGTAAAATAAAGCGTGAACGTGTGTTATTCCAGCAAACTTACGCTGTAAGTACTCAGTAATTTATCCCTTGATACTTTTTTGTTACACCATTCTTACCTAATACTTACTAATACTTACCCAGTACTTCACGGGCTGTAAATTAAAGCGTTACCCAGTATGGGAACGTGTTTGCTCCCAGTTTAGTTGGTTGAATGAATCCAAATGCAGAGATTGTAGCCTAAATGGGGATTATATGCTGGTTGCAGTTAGGAAATATGGCGGTGTTCAGTGATACAGTTCCTTCAAAGACCCAGTCGTGACTAGGTCTCGGCCCACAGTGGGAGGAAAAGTACTCATAATATCAGAATTTTTATTAAATAAAAACGGACACCACATAATAAAATACAATATTGAGAGGATTTATTTCTTTTTTGAAAATGATGTCCCATGGTGCAATTCAAAGATTCTGCCAGTGAGAGTCAGTTGGTCAGGGTCAAGAGATACAGTAAGACTGCTCCTTTACACAATTCTCAATCTAGCTCTCTGTAGGCCTAACTGTTGGTTAGTAACTGTCATTAAATCATGAATAAAACTGACACGTTTTTATGGCTTTGATCTCGACTTGATCTTAACTCCTGAAGGACCATAGTGTTGAGGTTGTGGAGGTACAGTGAGTGGACTAATGCTTGTAGCCAAATCTCCACTTGGTCTTACTCAAATCACAGTTGGATGAGAATGTGATGTGACTGTCTTACATCCAGTGTTGGGGAGTAACGGAATACATGTATTCGGAATACTGTCAGAAACTAAGCCAAACAAAGCGCAATAATAGCTATTAAACATCCTCCTAACGATGATGTCAGTAACACAACTGCGCCTAGCAAATGAAATGCACCCCTCTCAGCACTCAGCAGCAAGACAGATATGCCTGTTACATATAATAATAAGCAAGTAGGCCTAGGCCTAAATAATAAAGCTGGCACAATTAGAAATAAAATGAGCTAAATAACATTTACGCATTCTGTCCATAGACTGTTCATAGAAATCTCCACTTTGCCTGGAGTTTTTGAAAGTAGCCCATTTCAGTGGCTGAAACCTCCAAATGCAGTTCACATTTGGGAAAATGCTTTTTGGTTTTGCTAGGTCCCGTTAAAACAGAAGGAAACAAACTTTAAGCTCATCTAATTAATAAAAAAAAAGTGTTATGTTTCCTGATCTCAAAATCTGAAGCCAGCTAGAGGCCGAGGCCATACTGCCCATGTTGCCCTTTAGGATAACTCGTCCTTGCTTATGTTAACAAACCCTAATATCTCATCTGAGACTGGGGCTGAAAAGCCAATTTGTTGATAAAAACAAACATTTGCAGTATGTGATTGCTACATTCATGCAGTTGAAAAAAGGCATAACATTAAAAGTAATCCAAAGTATTCAGAATACGTTACTCATATTGAGTAACGTAACGGAATACGTTACAAAAATACATTTTGGGGCATGTATTCTGTAATCTGTAACGAAATACTTTTCAAAAGTAACCCTCCCAACACTGCTTACATCATGCAACATGACTAACCAAACTTCAATCAATGTGTATTTACTGTAATATACTGTATTTTGTACACAAATCCAACGATTTCACTCCAATAGGCCTACAGAGAATGGAAACAAGTTAATGTGGATCAGAAAAACATATTTTTCTTCATGATGTGTTTATTGTTGGAGACAACAGAAGTCAGAGGAGATGAGACTTGGCCAGAGGATGTGGTAGTGTGCTGAAAGTTATGCACTCTGAAGACACTGAAACAGCTGCCACAGACTTTCACACCTCAGAAGCAAAGCTGCAACATCTGCAAAACCCACTGGCCTGTGCAGACATCAAAAACAAAGTAATGGCAAGTAGTGACCCAAACAATACCTGATGATCTGTGTTAGGCTTTGATTTGTTTAATTCCCTCAGATCGTGACCTAAGAGTTTAAATGCTCTGGTACTCAAGGAAAATCATTGTGCAGACTGCTGTCAACATTGCAGCTATTATGGTCATGGAGGATGTATGTGGTTCTATGTTATGTCTTGTCAACATGTCTGTGGCTATTATGTGCACGTATGTAGACCTTTTATTGGCGGGAAATGCTTTAATGTTTGAATTTGTCTTTGTCAGAGTACAGACACAGAAAGACATCTACTGTGGGCTACAATGCAAGCTGAAAGGACACTTACTCTTCTTCTTGGCATTTTCTTCTTTCTTCCACCAACAGGTACTATAACATTTTTCTGAACATTTGGGCCCTGGCCAGAGGATGTTTTAGTGTTTTTATTTCAACATGCACATAGCCCCTTTGTTTTTGCTTTCACACATACTGTATCTCAAAGACTTCTAAAAAGAATGGGTGAAAGAAATCTGATATATTGTACATACTGTGGGTTACATGTTGGATTTACTGTGCTAGACAGAGAAAGCTATCTAGATTCATTTATTTATTTATTCATTTTTAAAATATACTGTAATAGTTTACACTTGACTGACTTTTTTTGCTAAATTGATTTATTATTATTATTATTATTATAGTACATTACAATGGGTCTTCCAAACAATGTCTTGAAGGAAAGTAACTTCATCTTTTTGGTAAAAATCTATTTCACAAAGTGAAGATGTTATTGACATTGTGTTTCTTGCACACACACCTACTTGACAGAAGCACTCTTGGTACTCTTGATATTGAGACCAAGTTAGAAATGCTAGTCTGCTTCATATAGCCTAATGAAAGGTGGGGTATGGGATCAGAAAAAACTGTTTGAAAAAACAATTTGAAAAGAAACAATTCAGAGATCCAATTCCCTGTCCTCAGATTTCCCCTGTAGCCACACCTCCAGAGTATAGGAATGAATGGGGAGGGGGAGGGACAAACGGCAGTTGGGTTTGACAGACTTATCACCATCCAATCATTTTCGCTGGTTTCTTAAAATGATAGGATGTTGTTTTTCTTATCTTGCTACAGTAATTCCACAGGCGACTAACAAATATATATATATGGGCAATTCCACGAAAAAGTAAACCTCACCTTAAAACTTTAAGTCTCACCTACATGGACATACAAATTCTTTCAGAAAACTTCCAATACAAAAAAGTATTGTCTCGATGTAAATATTCAACTGAGCAAGTTTCGAAAGGATATTATATTCAGCTATAATGTAAGTCTATGGAGGGGCTTATAATGGGCATAAGTGGGTGATAACACGCACAAAGCTGCAATGTTATCAGTTATTTTTTTATTGTTAAATTACTATTTCTCTTGTTACAGGTTGTTGTCCGTTTTTCGTCACGTCCATAACGCAGATTGAAAGGCTCATAATTCTTATGATGCAAATCATGATATTAGTTTTTTCTGTTTGCCTGTATTCAGCCATGGAGTTTGCAGAAGAATATGAAAAAAATTGCAAATACTGCTAGGTTTGCAGAGGTTATGTGGCCTTTTGTTCATCACTAATGCACGAAAATGTCACGTCCATAACGCTGGAATTGCCCATATATATATATTTTTTTGTGTTGGATGATTTAATTAATTGTTTCCAATCAATATGTGAATGTCTTTTTAAGCAATAGTAAAAAGTGTTCCCGGAAAACATTACATACCCCACCTTTACTATGCTTTTATTGATTTGTTTGGATCTTGGCCCCAAGAGACAGTTGGTCTTTTGTTGCATACTCTGTAGGTTATGCAGGAAGTCAGACTTCATATTTTCTGGCTGAAGTCAGTTTAACAAGACCACTCTTTTTTGTAAACACATAAACTAAATTTAAATTTCAGTTTGTTTAACACACATGTATCTGTTCATTTTGTCATGTCATGCATGTATGTATTTACACTTACTCAACCTATACATTTGATTCTGTCGATTCTGCTCAGTGTAAGGGTTTGTTTCTCTGTTGAGTTTTACTTGTTTTTAAATCACTGAATGGGTCTGGACTGCAATACCTCACCGACATGTTCCACCAGCCCAGGTCCCTCAGATCACAGAATCAACAAGTATCAAGTATCAAGTGTGGCGAGGCTGCTTTTAGTTTTTATGCAGTACAATTGTGGAACAACCCAGGGGCGTATCAAGCTTTCCAAAAGTGTGTGTGTGTGTGTGTGGGGGCGGGGGGGGGGGGGGGGGGGTTCTAAAATGGGGAAGTAAAATAGCCACTGAAATTATCACAGACAAAATTATAATTAGGCCTATAGTCTCGCGACCAATTGGAATTTCTGTTTTATAATAGGCCTACTACAGTTGCCATCACATGCAGTAGTCACAAGTAGTATTTGCAAATTTTCTTGGCCATTAGCCTAAAATGTGTTACACGTAGGTTTATTACAAATGCTGGTCTGGTGGATGAGGAATTGGGCTTTATGAACATCACATTACTAATGTCACTGAACAGGTCTACCAAGCAGTTGTGAATCAAAGGTGTTATAATATTTGATAAGTGAGGTGGACAGACACATAGGGGGGTCAGGGGGTCCCCCCCAGGAGATTTTGGAATAGTTAGATCTTATCGCCTGCATTCTGGTGCATTTTAACAGGTTGTTAGATATTTTTTTAATTAACTGAATGATGTAATCCTGTCCCTACCCCAAACCCAAATTCTGAGCCAAAATCTAAACTGGTATTTGGTTGATCCAGGGACACTGAGATTCAGCACTGTCATCTATGATTTTTAGAAGTTTCATGGAAAGTATGGGGCAATAGCCTAGGCAATAGGCCTACTGAGGATGGTGGCCCTGAGGCCTACATGGAGGAATTTGTTTCACCAATTGAGCTTAGGGTGTCTTAATTTAAGTCTAGCCTACAATCTTTTATTTTTCTTCTGAAAGCCCATGGATCTGGAGACCTCTGTTCACTCTCACGCACTTTGTTAACTTTGAAATACGTGGCTCCTGTTATCACTGATAGCAGGGGAAAAAGTGAAAATATATCACACTATACAGTATTCCACGGTCTCTAGTGGAAATATTTTCTACATATTTCTACCAAGCAAAAAATTAAGTTGAAATATATTACACTATACAGTATACCAGTGTCTCTGTGGAAATATTTGGTATTGTTAAAATCTTACAAAAGTGAAGGGGATGGAATCATATTTATGTGGGCATGTCAAAACACCCCCACCCCCGTCTGCAACGTCCCTGTGTACAGTAACCTATCTTATCAGTGCAATGGTAACATTATTAGCGCCCACTGAATTAAATTCAATAATTTAGAATTTAGATGGGCATCTTGTCCCAGATTACCCTCTCTCTAATGACTGCATAGAGTTGTTCATGTAAGTGATAGGGTGGCTGAACAGCTTGGATTATGACATTTACAGTGAGTGTAGAGCATTTCCGACCATTGTTTCTCTCTCTCTAAATATAATTTTAATTTCATATAGGTGGGGGGGATGGATTGATAAAAATGCAAAAGTGGGGATGTCGCCCCTGGAACAACCTCCCCCAAAATATTAAGACTGCCCCCTCCATACCCATTTTTAAATCGCTGCTCAAAACTAAGCTGTTTTCAGATGCCTTCTGCAACTTTTAATTTTACTTTAATTTAATTTTCAATTTTTAGCTTTCTTTTTAATCTCTTAATCCACAGTTCTTTTACCTTTTTTATTTGATTTTACTCTACTTATTTATTTATCTATTTATTTTCTCATTTTAAATCATGACTCATGTCATGTTTTCATTTTTATTCTACTTTATCTTATTTATTCCACTACTTTCTTAATCTTTATTTATTCATTCTGTTAACGTATTTATTTATTTTATTTATTTATTTTCTCCTTTAATTTCCAAGTCCAAGTCCATGACAATACTAGTTGCTTCTATCTTTAAAAATTGCTTTTAATATATAGACCCATCTGGTGTCATGTCACCACTTGTTTTGAATGATTTTAAATTTGAATTTCTGACCTGACTTGTGGTCTGCTGTTGCTTTTTTTGCTTTTGCTTTTTCCTTTTATCTGCTCTTTTGGCATGGTCTCTGTTTTTAATCTGTGAAGCACATTGAGTTGCCGCTGTGTACGAAATGCGCTATATAAATAAAACTGCCTTGCCTTGCCTTGACTGCAAAATTCCACAATTTAATGAACATAAAATGCCTACAGTATGCTGTTGTGAAACCTTTTACTTCTCTTTTTTCCATATAGTGTCAGTGTCAACATGTGAGGCACTGAGAGTGGTGGAGGGAGGATCAGTCATGCTGAATATAACAGGAGAAGTCGACAAGGAAACAGTTAGAGTGTTTGAGTGGAAGGCTAAGAAAATAAACATTGTATCATTTCATAAAAAGACTGATATTACCAGAGAGGGTGGAAGCCGAGCTTCCATGATTACTAAATCTTATGAAGACAGAGTAAAGTTTGATGAAGAGACCTTCTCTCTGCTGCTGAGGAATCTGATGAAGAATGACTCTGGGCACTATGAAGCTATTCAGAATGTTGACGGCAAACCTAAAGACACTGTTGCTGAATATTACATTTCTGTGCTGGGTGAGTGAATCGAAAGGTGACAAATCAGCACTTTTATTACTGGGTCATGTGGGTGTGTTTGTGTGTGTGTCTGTGTGTATGAGAAAGAGAGAGAAAGAGCAATCTGTTTAGCTATTCTGAAATGTAGTCTATGTATGCACATTTGTGTATACGTGAGAGAGAGACAGAGATTTGTCTTGTCATACTGAAGTAGGCTATCAACTTATTTAAATGTGTGTTTAAACCAAGGGGATGGTCAAAGCCAGGCTAAATGTGAAGCTACGATGCCTTCAGACTACATCTATAGAGTTTTTTTGTGTGTGTGTGTGTGTGTGTGTGTGTGTGTGTGTGTGTGTGTGTGTGTGTGTGTGTGTGTGTTACAGAGCCTGCAGTGGCCCCATCTCTGTCCGTGGTGTCTAACATGTCCAGCAGTGACTCCTGTAGCATCACCCTAAAGTGCTCAGCAGGCAAAATGTCTCTGATCTCCAACTCTAACAGCAGCTGGTATCTGGAGGAAGACAACCATAACCTGTCCCTCTCCTTCTACCACAACACTGCAGTCTGTAACCATAGCAACCCCGTTAGCTGGAATAAAGCTACCATTAGCCCATTCTGCAGAGGTGAGATGTTGGGAGTAGCCCAAACCTAAAAGACCAGATATTTGTATATTCACCAGTCATTTAACTTCTCATCTTATTCTGCAGCACAGCAAGACCAACAGACTTGTCCAGGAACCATAGCTGCAGCTGTGATAGGCGGCATATTGGCATTTGGGATTGGGATTGGGATTTGGATTTGGAGAGGCAGGTAAGACTTGTTTTGGACTTCTTTACTCAAAGATAATTTGGTCTTGTTCTATAAACGTAGCATGTTTCTTATTCCTGTCTGGTAATCTCTTGCTACATGTGTGCCACCATGATCAGGAATTTGCAGAGAGAGAGAGAGAGCAGGAATAATGGTATACAGACCACATTTAACTTCTTATTTTAGAATCTATGGTCTTGCATAACATGTTTAACAGACATGAAGACATAATTAAACTCTGCTCCTATCCATGTGTGTGTCTGTAGGACCAAATGGACAAGATGGCATACGGCTGAAGCAGATACAGGGAGATGAGGCCAGGCCTCTAAACAATGAAGTCCAGCAATCCAAAGAGGAGACCAGTGATTGATATATCCATATGATAGGATCTTCATCACAGCATAACATAGTCAATTCAGAATTTTTTTTAATGACTCTTGTAAAAACTGCCAATATGCTGTTATCATTTACCAATCTGCATGAAATTACAGGGGTGATGATGTAGAGAGACTATGCCCTGCAGTTTTTTCAGCTATTTAGGCCAAATGCTTGGACCTGTGTAACAGGGAGCAAACCAGTGTGTTTTAGGTTCTCCAAATAAATTGATAGTACCAGGCTGTGATAAAATAAATAAATAAATACATTTTCAAATGTTTCTCTTTTTGCATTTTATTAGATACCAGAAGGATGACAAGGGGAAGGGACTTGTGAAGACAAAAGAATCAAAAATAAATATATAGGTGGACAACTCTCAAATAAAGATAGAAACAAGGGGAGATAGGTAGAGCTGTGAGAGAGTCCTGTTAGCACTAGTTGAACTATACACAAATCCGACGAAACTACCGGAAGTAAGCAGGCGCCATTTTTGAGCTGTTAGATCACCAATCTGTCCATAGGGATAACGTGATAGCACACCATAAAATGCTGTGATTTACGAGATTCACTACTACCTGTATAATATCAGAGTATTCCATGGTCTTTGCTGTTAGAGCTCTGTCATTGACTGTGCATTGTCAAAAAGGTTTGTGACAGTCCAACAATGGCGTTGCCACAAGATGGCAGCCTACACAAAACGCTCGTCGGATTCGTCTATAGGTGAACTCCGTTGTTGAGACATGGCACACAGCCTTAGCTAGCATCCTGCCAGTCCATGATTAAAAGATACCATAAAACAACTTTTTCACAAATAAACTATTTCAACTACATATACAAGGTCTGTGTTATATCCTATTATACTAATGATGATATATATCGGAATTTTGCCTTTTTCCGCCCCTCACATAATTCCGCCCTTTTACACACGAAAAACTTAATTAAAGTTAATTACTGTAATAATCAGGAGGCTAAATTTCAATAGCGCAGACCCAGGTGATAGGTCAATCTATCAGCTACATACCAGTGAAAAATTACGGCTCTACACAGCCATTAAGTATACCATTTTGTCATATGTGCCAACCGTTATGGAAGTTCGATTTCGCGACGGAGATCTTGATCAGACAAATATTTGATTAAAACCGACACTACTAGCTTTAGCTCGTTTTTTGGGGCTTCCCATCTATCTTTGCGAACGAAAACAACAGGACGTGATCACATGACCTAGGGGTCCTGACAGAAACCGCATTTGAGCTAATTGCTAATGTTTTCGCTAATTTACGACTTCATATCTTTCATCAGATCTCTCCCGAATTAATTAATAAGGACGGAAATACGGAACGTTTATGGCTGCCGAGAATAGGTAATTTTTGTGGGGTATGGCTAGCCGCGATAGAGAAGAACATAAAACCAGTTTCAGGACAAGACCTACGATGATGCTAATCGTTATCTAGACATCCTCAGCTAGCAATTGATATAAGGCTAACTGCCTGGAGATATTTTGGCGAGTAATAGTTTGATTTTGATTAACTTTTAGTTGTAATTAATTTAGAACTTTAGGGCGAAAAATGGAAGGATACGATAATAGCATTGTCCTCACACTTCACAATCACTTTCACTATTGGCTATAGCTAACGCAAGCGTAGCAAAGTATCTGCTACAGATCTCCTGTAGTTAAAACAGCATAATGTAAATCTGTTGTGATGTAACCTTATTAACATTTATTGTAATCCTTGAGATTCTCATGAGATGCGCTTGACAGTTGCATAGATGGAGTTTTGAGGCCCAGCGGCTGGAGATGAGTGCAAGACCTGCAATAAAGTAAAATATTATTGCAGCATTCAGCAGCAGAAGCAATGTATTGAAATACTATGCACAAGACCAGTCATCTGCTGAAAAAATGCAGCAACAGCAATGTATTTACAAATCAGGGGCCATATTCTCAAAGAATCTTAAGGCTAAAAGTAGCTCTTAACAGTCAAATCTAGGAGCAACTCCTAAAAAAAATGGGCGTGCCAGTCGTAAGTTTAGGACTCCTAATTTTTTGGGATAAGAGTAATTCACAAAACAATTTAGCGCTAAAAGTAGCACCTAAGTCTGGGACAGCTTAGGAGAAGTCCAGAGGACTTCTAAGTCACTAAGAGCAACTCCTAACACATCGCGATTGCATGCATTACGTCCTTAATCTTTCGAAACGCACGTGAAGAATAATTTATTTAGGCATCCATCATCAAGGAATGATTATGCAGCTTACAAGGAATGCAAACACACCACCAAAACCCGTGTTAAAATATGTATGCACTTTTTACAGTCAAGTTTAAGTTGTGTACTTCCTCTCTTTCTAAATGTGCTCTCAAAAGTGCAGTAAAAACGGTGCAAAGATACTTTATTATTCACCGCGAATCTCGTTACCGTTTCATTTATGGCTTGTGATATGCGCTGCAATCGTCACACAGGAGAACAGCGGAGAGCATCGGAGCACAGCTAGAGCACATCACGCAGATTACGCCCACCTGTCACTCATAAACCAATCGCTGATGTAAATGCAAGCAGGCTCGTGCATGAGAGCTGACGTCAACCATAGCAACACAACTTTTATTTTAGCCTAAGAGTTGCCTTTTATCCTAGCTAAAAGTAGGTCTCAGAGGCATTGTGAATTACTTTTAAGAAATAACTCCTACATAAAAACTTTTAGTGCAGTTTAGGAGTACTCCTAAAGTTAAGATAAGATTCTTTGAGAATACGGCCCGTTCTTCCTTTTCCCAATACACACGTCCGAAAATTTTATCCAAATCCGTGCAGTACTTTTCTACACAGACAGACACACAAACAGACAGAAAGACAGACAGACAGACACACGCCGGTGAAAACATAACCTCCTTGGCGGAGGTAATGAAAGCCATCTGCTGGAAAAATAAGGCCTAGGACCCGTCCCATTTCTGTTCCCTTAATACTAGCATAGACTTACACGTCTATCGTTAAGAATGGATTTAAGGCTCTAAACCGCATAAAATATTATCATCCTACCCTGAGAAAATCACCCACATGAGAGACTCTCATGAAAGATTTGCGCACTTTTGGTGTGTTTTAACACACCAGTGTGAAATTCAACAGTCAATTCTTGACATTTAAAAAAAATATATATACATTCTTAATTGCAATAATATAGTTATTATATTTATGAAGTTCTTATCCAGTTGCCATCTTTCTGTTAGCTGAGTTTGTCAAGAATCGTGGGTAATTCCATCTTCACTTTGCTCAAAGTCTGCACCTGACCTCCCTCCGCTTGAAGGGGCGATTTGAAGGGCTGAAAAGGCACTTACCCTAGGTCTTGAAAGACATACTACACTTACATGTGAACGCGCAAAAATGACTGTTAGGGCCAAAAATGATTGGAACTTGGAAGTGGTAGAAATGGAAATGGGCCTAAGTTTCCTGTCAAGGTTGTCTTTCCATAATTTCTCTATTATGTGGACACCTCGGCAGCCATTATTCATCACATATCTCCTCACAGATTAATGCCACACAGGTCCCTACAGCATTACACAGAGGTGTGTAATAATGCAAAAAAGGAGATGGACTGACAGTCTGCAGTACAACTAATATGCAATTAAATATCTTCTGGTCAGATAAAGTTGCCTTATCACATTTTATACAAACATGAGTATTTCTTCCAGATACTGCCATGTGATGCTGAGGGTGTAACTGAATCTATTGTGAGTTGATGTACCAGCACAATGATCTTGAAAATACATGTACAGTTTGAGGGCTGACAAAAAAACTACATAGTGTGTTGCTTTGTATTGCTTCCTAAAATAAACTTCAGAGTTGCTTTTAAAATAATACATTTGGAAATTCATTGACCATTGGCTGAAGGGCAAGGGATCCCCTTTCTCAAATGTGGCAGCTCACCTTATGATAATGGTTGCCTTTAGCAACGATAATGGTTGCATTTGGGGAGTGTGTGTACAAGTACAAGTGTGTGTGTGTGTGTGTGTGTGTGTGTGTGTGTGTGTGTGTGTGTGTGTGTGTGTGTGTGTGTACCAACTCACCTTATGATAATGATTGCCTTTATGATAATGGTTGTCTTTAACTATAGTTGGAGGAAATGCATCCTGCACGGTGGTGTATGTAGAGTTTCCTGTGTCAGAGACACCCAGAGCTGAGGACGGCTGCAGACAGAGATATGAGAGAGAGAGAGATGAACCAGTGCTATTAAATGCTAGTTGGCCATAATAAACAAATTTTGATTTACAATGGGCAATGTAGCATTCACAAACCATGTTTAAAAAAAAGCAGAAACGTGGTTAGTTAGTTATAGTCAGGGGTTAAAGTGTGTATGTGTCTAACCAATGGTTATAGACAACATATACAGCCTGTTTAGATTGACAATGGATAACAGTACCTTCACTTCATCATATTCTGTTTGTGGTTCACCTGTAGGTTAGAGGAGTAATTGTTGTTTTGTTAATATGTATATCACATAGTAACGAATAGCATGAATGAATAGCAATAGATGACTAGATTCTGACCTATTGCAGTTCTGCTTGTTGCAGTCTGTCTGTGTCTGCAGACCAGCACAGTAACGGCACACAGTGCACAACACACACACAGCCCACAGAAACCCAACAATAACAACACTGTCTTTGTCACTTTCACTTCTGAGGGAAAAGAAATGGGACAATCATCACTCATTACATGGACAAGTAGCCACACAGAGCCTTGAGTAATTTCTTATCAAATACTACATTAAATATTTCCACGTTTGCGACTGTACTTATTTATATAAATCTAAATTATAGAATCTAAATTATAGATGGACATATTTGGTGGAAGTATGGTTGTAATTCCATAATTTCAGTTGGCCTACCTGCATCAGGACACAAATGACTGATGTCTAAGTTTGCATGTTTCCAGCTGACAGGGTTGCTATGGTTACAGAAGACTCTGCCATTTCTAACAGAGAGGGTGAGGTTGGAGTCACTGGAGGCCCCTCCCTCTGGAGAGCAGGTGCTGATGTCACAGTTAGAGGTCAAATTGAGGTCATGACCTTTACAGGTCACTGTCACATTACAGGAGTCACTGCTGGACCAGTTAGAGACCACAGACAGGACAGGGGCATCCACTGGGTCTGAAACACACACACACACACACACACACACACACACACACACACACACACACACACACACCAATCATTCTGTCATTCCTTAGCAAGAACGATTGACAACCTTAACTATTATCTCCGCCAATAGGAGGTTATGTTTTCGCCAGTGTGTGTCTGTCTGTCTGTGTGTCTGTCTGTGTACAATATAACCAGGGCCGCCGTTCCCCATACGCAGAGTACGCAAGGTGCGTAGGGCCTCAACCACTTGGCAGGGCCTCGGGGGCCTCCAATTTTGAGCTTTACTAAAAAATGTCATGATAATAGTTACATTGCAAAAATATATGAATTAGTAATGAATAGGCCCATCATTTTTGTTAAAAATTGCGTAACTCATCATACAATTCAAGCAAATTAACAGTTTTGCCTAATATACAAAGATAGTCCTACCCACCCCTATTCCCTGAAATGGTACATCCCAAATTGCGTCTTTGAGTTTGTTGTGTCGGCTTTGATTGAAGCAGCAAGCAGCAACGTTAGAAAACTGCAAATTGCAAGATTCTGCTGTGCAAATGTTCAGTAAATGTGTCAACATCGTTGACATCTAATAATGAAGAGACAGCATGAATCTGGTGCTGAAAAGCGAAAGAAAAAGAAGCAAAGTAAGTAAGTCCGTTTAGGCTAACGTTAATTGTTTTGCTAACTTAACGTGAGTGGAACTTCGAAGTCTTTGCTTTTGTTTTGTTTTTTTTTGTTTTTTTGGGGGGGGGGGGGGGCCTCCCTGACCAGTTAAGCGTAGGGCCTCCAAAACCTTAGCAGCGGCCCTGAATATAACTTCAAAAGTACTGAATGGATTTGGATGCATTTTTCGGACAACGTGTGTATAAGGATAAGAAGGTCTGCGCTCTCTGAGCGCTTTTCTAGTTATATCTGCACTCTACAGTATGTGGATATGTTCCTCCATTTAAGTAGAAACAAATACATCATGACTAAGTTAGGACTGTTAAAACAACAATTGACTCACCAGCAACAGAGATGCTGTACTCTGCTACAGTCTCTTCAGGTCGGTCTTCAACATTCCTTTCTGCAGTGTAGAGCCCAGAGTCATTCTTCATCAGATTCCTCAGCCGCAGAGAGAAGGTATCCATATCAAACTCTACTCTGCCCTTATAAGATGGAGAAATATAAATGTCCTTCTCCCTGTACTCTGTGATGGTTGTTCTGTTAACAGTCCACTCAAACACTTTCAAGTTACTCTTGTCCAGATGTCCAGATATGGTAAGGGTGGCTGATCCCCCTGTAAGGTAACTGATCCTCTGTCTCCTTCTCAACCCCACCACTCCAGATGCTGTGCAGAGATAGACAAAAGCTTTGTGATATCAGTAATAAAATAATTATTAAATTAAACAGAACCATATGCGTTCAATAATTACTCAGGGTGTGTGTTTCAGAAATCACAAATTACAAATTACAAATAGCTCTTTTCTCATGTTTGCATAGAGGAGAATACTACTTTAAATGTGCCTTACAGGTGAATTTTTAAAAATGTGTTGGACTTCCAGATCTGCACTCTTTATAACTTTTGTAACACAAGTTTTATTGGGCCACGTCCAATGTCACATACACTATAGGGGTGGCCTAACTAGGGCCCGGGGGCCAATTTTTTGCTTTGCTGCCACCATGAAGAGAAATGTTAATGTGGGCTGTTGTTAAATTAATCAATATTAATATCATCTATAGTTCACTTGTAAAGTGATTGAAAACTGGTGCTCTTAATTTTGCTTCAGCTCTTTGCAGCTTATATTTTTCAGCAAATAAGTTTAGACACCCCTGAGTTACATGATGATGCTGGCCTAGTGCTGAAACCCACTTGTTTGTGAACATCAGGCACCTATAAAACTTCTGTTACAAAAATTATAGAGATTTTGAAGGTCAATATAAGTCTTAGCCAGCACCCAAAGATTTGTTTACTTTAAGAGTAGAGTGCCTGTTCCTTCTATTTAAATATGATGAGACGCTACAGTACCTGTCAAAAGGAAGGCAAGAAGAGGTGTCCATCTCAGATGCATTGTAGTCAATATCTGTGTTCCGTGCTCCGGCTTTATCCTTGAACACTAAGACTCTCAACTGCACTAACAACTCAACTATGTGAGAACAACCCAGACACCTCCACACAGCCACACTGACACGTCAGCTTAGGGTATGGCCTTGTAGCCAAACAGCTTGTATGTACTAATAATTGTCGTATTAGTCTGGCCCCTCTCCCTTAATAAACTTTAGCCTGTGATGGGGATTGTCACTGAGTTTCACCATTGTCCCTCACTGCTGTAATACCCAACCAACTCAAACTATCCAACGAGAAGCCCCATGAAAGGGTAAGTCCACCTGGCCTAATTCACACCAAAGGCCTGTTAGAAGTGACATTTACGTGCAGGTTCAGCAAAAATGTGATAAAGATGCATGTTACATATTTCACACATTTGGGTCTCACCTTCAGCCAACCCTCAGACCCCACAGACACGTCAATGACTGCCTCTCACTGTCCTCTGCACAGGGCCGTCGCAACAGGACAGGCAAACCAGGCAATTGCCTGGGGCCCCCAGGCAGAAAGGGGCCCCAAGATTGACTGTTTAACCATTTTTAGTTTAGTTTAGTTGGTGTTGGAGTTTTTTTGCCTTTAATCAGATAGGACAGTATAGAGATGGACAGGAAACAAGTGGGAAAGAGAGATGGGGTGGGATCGGGAAATGACCTCGGGTCGGACTCGAACCTGGTTCCCGGAGTATTGTTATGGCGCTCGAGTCCACTGAGCCACGGTGCCCCCGTTGGTGGAGTTTTTCGATAAAAAATGACTTTAGACTGGAGTTAGACAACTGTTCAATACAATCAATTTATGAAGATGCTTGAGGATTAAAACAATGTGGTTCTGTAATACAACAGCAGTAATCTGCCATTATGTTCCACATGTCTTTTTAAACATCTGATTCTGCATATTGATTGCTGCTGATTGCTTACTTTACCACTACAACACTGAGACAGACAGACAGATACACTGTAGATAGATAGATAGAGAGAGAGAGAGAGAGAGAGAGAGAGAGAGAGAGAGAGAGAGAGAGGGTTGTTAAACAAAGGCAGGGGTTTGTTGTTGATGTTCACTGACCTCCCTTAAAAGCATCAATGAAAGTAAGTCTCTAGGTTTTTACACCATCACATAGGCTACTCCTGAAACCCTTTTATTTAGGTGAGACCACCAGGAAAGAAATACTTTTACCAGTTCTGAACACCAGAGGGCATTGGCTGGATATGAGCACTATTGCAATAGTGAAAGTGAAACTAAATTGCAGAGTGTGACATCTGCTTCCCGGTTGGCATCCTTGAAACAGACGACACCAATCCAGGTCAGTAGGTGTTGTGTGAAACTGCACACGCACACACACACACACACACACACACACACACACACACACACACACACACACACACACACACGCACGCAGAGAGAGAGAGAGAGAGAGACCAAACACCTCCTGGTGGATTCTCCACTATAAAAAATGATTGAGGCTCACTTTAATGTGAAGCATTTAGGCTTCTTGAAAAGTGTACAAAAACATCCAGTAACTTTGCTATTGTTGTTGCTATTGTAGACCCCAGCCCCTCAAGGCTGTGAATATGCATTATGGCCTATTCAAAGACTGAGTAGGCCTACTCAAAGAGTGAGATGAGCCAGTCACACAAATAACAAAAAGGTATGCTTTTTCAATACAATACAATACTTCATACAAGGCACTTTTTCTGTAGAGATAATTATCATCTAAAAAGCCATGAGTGGTTACTTATACTTATATACATGTCATTTGAAAAATATCCTTCATCACTTTTTTAAAAAGTAGAGGTATTTACAACAATAAGAGTGAGTCTCCTCCCAGTTTGTTTTTTTTTGGGGGGGGGAGGGGGGGGCTTTTTGTGTTTAATTGGATAGGACAGTATACTGTACATACATACAGGAAATGAGTGGGAGAGAGAGATGGGTAAGGATCTGGAAATGACCTTGAGTCAGACTCGATCCCCGAGCCCCCAGATTAATGATATCTCACTTGCTCACTATGATAGCTCACTAGCTCACTTGGCTACGGTACCCCTTCCTCCATGTATCAAGGGTAGTTATCTTTTTTGAACTGCTCAGTGTGTCTTGTTAAGATGCAGGCAAGATTGAAAATGTATTTCACAATTAGGTTGCTGCTTTAGCTTCACTGTCTCCAGCACAAGCAGTATTTAATGATGAGTGCACTGAGATTTTAATGTTGTTCTCAATTACTCCATTACTACAATTATTAGATGCACTATTAGCCACACACACACACACACACACACACACACACACACACAAACACACACATACACATACACACACACACACACACACACACACACACACACACACACACACACACACACACACACATACACACACACGTACACAGACCCACATACATGTGCATACGTGCGCACACACATGCACACACAAGCAGAAATGTTTCATGTAGCCTGGACTTTTAGACCTGGTGGCTTCCTCTATTGTATGAACATGTGGTTATCTTCTCTTCCTGTCTCACAGTCAGAGGGGGGAACACAAACACTTTATAAAGTTTCTTACACTGAAACATAACCAGTGTTATGGAACAAAACTACTCATCGCGTAAACAAGAACTGTGATTATCAAAGAACAAACTGCATGTACATACTGTATATATCATAAACTCATTAGTAGACCACTATAAGAAACATGACGTGAAGACACAATTTTGAGTGTGTGGTGCAGTAGTTATTTGACTTGAGCTTGGTCTACTGTGTGTTTGGATCTGTTTGGTTTTCTTTGGTTAGGTTAGTGGAGTACTCAGAGTTGATGGTACAAACATGTAAGAAAGACACATTACTGTCCTGCATACTCTGTGTAGGCTATAAGTTACAGTAATAACAGAGAAATTTTAATAGGGGGAGAACGATCACTCTCAAAATACTTACGGTGGTACTGCAACGAGAGGGCGCGCGCGAGCAAGTCCAAAATGAATGGCGGTCTATGGCCCATTCACTTGAATAGAGTAGCATAATGCTAGTGAGATTGAGGTAGAAATTGCTCTCAGTATGAGAAACGTGATGGACGTAGGTGTTCATACCTTTCATTTTTAATATGTAAATCGATGCCCACGTTGCTAAAAATTAACCGGCTCTGATCCGGCTCTCCCTAAATGGGCTCTGGTAATAATAAATATTTCATATTTTCACGTTCCTATAGTCATATTCTACACAAGCTACAGTCTCAGCTATGCAGGGTTTGTATATTCAGTAGAATGTGGTTGTTTCCCGTTTAGCCTCCATAGGCCTGTTTCCACTGCAGCAGGGCCAAGTAGGACCACTCCCCTCTTCAGCCCTTTCAGTCGTGTGTATCCACTGCTAACAGGAACTTCTGGGCCTATAATCATATCAACCCTACCTATCTCTGCAGCACTCTTGTGCTCTCTGTCAGCTGCAGCTAAACTCACCATAATATAACTGCTAAACCATTTAAGCATTTTTTTTATATACTGTTAGTAACCATGATTAAATTATCCCATCAGCTTAAAATCGCTTCAACCCATCCATTCTGCTTTTAAACACCAGCAATCATTAATTAAAGTTTATTTAAGCTGGAGTTAACTGTGATGGTTTATTTAGTTTATGTGTAGCCTCTGCTTTGCTGGGTTTGACGTCTTCTACACAAAGCTTTTCACACCTCAGGCAGCAATAGTTCCAGGGCCATTCAGAAGTTCTGTATCTACCTCTGAACAGGTTATACTTTGGCCCTGTAAAAGTCTTTACTCTGAAGATCTTGCAGTGGAAATAGGGCTCATGTCTCAAGGAGGTGACGTGAGAAATGTCTGTCTGTCTGTCTGTCTGTATCTGTACATGTAAACTTGCACTACGTTGCTCTACATACAGAGTCTTAATGCATTCAGTATCAAAACGTTAGTCTCTTTTTTGCTGTGCGCCTTTGTTAAAACTTAGAGAATTGCATCTGTGCTGCTCCGGTTCATCTTTCACTTTTATCAAGATTGTCCCTCATCCGTTGATGCACCAGAAGTGTGGTGGATTCACACAATTAAAAAACTCACATGAAGGTGCAAGACCTAGTGGCCTATTACTTGACAGTGCAAAGTGAGTGAGGAGAGATCAAACATAATGCCACAGAGTAACACAATAAGACCCACACACACACACACACACACACACAACACCAGACAGTGGAACACATTGCTAACAGACACCAGCATGAGAGAATCCGTTACAGGAAATTAGTTGCACGTTAGGTCTGTCAGAAGTCCTGCATGTGGCTGGGAAAAACAAAAAAAACAAACAAAAAAACAGCTGATTTCCTTTTAAGGTAGTTTTAGTTTTTATACTATACATCCTATACGTCTCCAGTCACGTCCATCACATCCACCCCCTATTATGGCCAGCTCACACTAGGCCAGGTGGTAATGGCCAACACTAAGGGGTATATGCGGACGGCCAGAAATGACGTTGAAATCTCAGCGTTATATGGGTTGTCTAACAATGGCAAAAGACCCACTAATATATACCTATAAACGACCTAAAAAGACTTTAAAAACTTTTTAAAAATTAAATATTAAATTGAGGCGGAAAACCCACCCTTTACTTTTGTTTTTATTCTGTTTTGGAACATTACTCACAAGATTTTGTGAGAACGTAGGCCTACCGTAAACACATACCATGTAGTGATTACCAAGGACAATTACGCCTGTTACGATTGTTCACTGCAGGTTGCAGAATAAGGTGATGTAATGAAAGGAAGACCACCATGAGGCTCGTTCTTTAATGACCAAAGATTCTCAGCACATCTAAATATAGGCTTTGAATGCTCCTCAGAATCCTCTTTAGATTGTCTTGTGAACTTGTCCATGACTTCACATTCTGTAGGCGTGTTATAGGTGGCGTGTTATAGCCTAGGTCAACAGTCTTGCTGTTGGTCTTTGACGGCAAAGGAACACAGATACTACTAACAGAATGCCCATAAAATGGAGCTGTTGTTTTCTTCTAAACATACTTCTCACAGGTACAGACATTTTTGTGTTCTGGAATTGTTCATAAAGTTTCTCTTTTCCCTTGGTTTTTATTCCTAAAAATAAGTGGCTACAATAGTGAAATGAAAATAAATTTATTAAGGAAAATTAATTTAAAATGAAGAAAACATATTTACATAATTAATATAAGATATTAATTATTACAAAAAAAAATGTGTGAAGAAAGGGGATATTAATTACTTTAAAAATGTGTGAAGAAAAATGACAAAATTTGCAAGAATTAAAAAACATTTCAAAAGAGAAAGCATCAGGTTGAGTTTAGATTTATAAAATTAGCTATTTATAAATCATTTTCTTGTGATAGGAGATGCTTAAAGTTTATCTCAGAAATGTTTCTATTGTCCTGAAAGCTTTTTCTCTTTGTCTCTGCAGTATGTGCACATGAAGAGTTGGAGGTGCTGGAGGGAGAATCAGTCTCTCTGAGGATAATAGGCCATTTGGACAAGAAAGACTTTAAAACACTTCAGTGGTCTTTTAACAGAACAACTGTTATTGAACATAGGTATAGGGACACCAATTTTATTTCTCCATCATATAAGGTCAGAGTAGAGTTTGATGAAGAGACCTTCTCTCTGCGGCTGAGGAATCTGATGAAGAATGACTCTGGGCACTATGAAGCTATTCAGAATGTTGACGGCAAACCTAAAGAGTCTGTTGCTGAATATTACATCTCTGTGCTGGGTGAGTGAAGTGTTACATTCATGATGAGTGATGTGTTGCATGCTCATTCATTTATTTTTTTTTAATTAAAAGAAACGTTTAATTTAACACTTACAGTTTGACAAACCATACAAACTAAAAACTAAAGTAAGACTCAGTATACAGCTGTATATGTGTATGTTTTAAAGAGCCTGTATGTGTTTAACTGGTCCAGTAGTGACTCCTGTAATGTGACTCTTAAGTGTGTGTGTGTGTGTGTGTGTGTGTGTGTGTGTGTGTTACAGAGCCTGTATCTGCCCCCACTCTGACTGTGTTATCTAACTGGTCCAGCAGTGATTCCTGTAATGTGACTCTAAAGTGCACAGGACTCAACGTGTCTCTGATCTCCAGCTGTAACGGCACCTTCTGCTCTCAGGAGGGAGGAAGCAGATTCCTCTCCATCTCTCTCAGCAACAACACTGTCTCCTGTAACTATAGCAACCACCATAGCTGGAGACAGGCCATTATGGACCTCCAAACTCTCTGTGAACGCTCCCAGAGTAAGAAAACATATTGATAAATGGTTTGTGATTATAAAGTACATGTGTTCAACTGGTTAACCAGTTTTATGTTCCTTCCAGTGACCCAGACCGTACACAAGACTGATACACACAAGAAACATGTAATTTCTGGAGTTGCTGTTTGTTTCGTCATAGCAATATCAATAGTGGTGATTATTGCCGCTATATTGTGGTGGAAAAGGAACACAAGTAAGAAAATCCCCCAAAAATTGTATCATATCATTTAGCCGACTAACTAAAGACTTACTAACATGTTTTACTTTCTTTGGAAACACTAACAGACCATATCCAGGTAGGTTTCCATTACATTATTATTGTTTTCTCTCAACTGTTTTGAGGTTTTAAAATCTTTGATTTGAAGCTGTTTGAACAAGAATACTTTGATCTATGTGTCTCTAGACCGGTAATCAACAAGCAGCCACAGCTACAAGTGCAGCACCCTCACACAACACCTATGATGAACCAGGGGGCCAAGCAGAGGTGACTGATTCTCAAATACACACACTTGTTTATGAATTGCAATCTACGTTCCATCACCCAGATGGCATTTATTGTTTTCAATTTCTTTAATTTACTTATTGTAGCCTATTACCATACACACCCTGCATTTCATGTGAGCAATCTCTCTCAGTACAGGTGACCAGTTTAATCTGATTTGTAAATTCACTCACTCATTTCAACAGTTTCTCGATAGTGGAACGGGATATTAACAGCATTTTCTTTTCTTTTCTCTACAAAACCTTAAACCAAAACAGTGAAACAAGTAAAAAAGCACATCATTCTTGTTAAATTATCCCCCCAAAAAGAGGAAAATTATTTGATATTTATTTGTTTTCAAAGGTATGCACCATGAACAGAGAAAATAGAAACTTGGTGGACTCAACCACCGCTGCTCGTCCAGTCACCTACGCCACAGTCAAGCACCATTCACCTCAGCAGTCAAGAGGAGAGCCAGTCAGCAATGCCAGCGCTGCAATCATCTATCACACAATTAAGGATGTCCAGCGTCCTCATCCACCTGCTACAGCCGTCTATCAAAATGTGGGGCAAGTCCATCAGGATATGACATCAAGATTATGAGATACGTTATGATTTTATGAATATTATTATTTTATACATAATTGAATGTGAACATACAAATCTATGGTTAGATAAATTAGACCGTTTGTGTGTGTGTGTGTGTGTGTGTGTGTGTGTGTGTGTGTTGGTTTGATGATACTATTTAAATTCAACAAAATAAAACAAATTGGGACAGAATGGATGAGTGGAGTAGGCTTAGATTGTACCATCTTTTTTATTATTATTTTAAAATGGAATCAACTTTGATTTATCAAAAATAACCTCAAATGCAATTTCACCTGATCAAAACCTGTTATTTAGGCAGGGTATTGAAATGGTCCATTCATCTGCTGTAAATGACCCCCTCTCAATTGAACTAAAACCACAGAGAAATCATGAATGTTAAACATGGTTGTCCCCTCCTTTGTAAATCTTGTACTTGGAAATAGCCAAATAAAATGTGCGAATGAAAACACAAAGCCTTTATGTGACAAGTAAGTTTGTAGCTGTGCTGTGCTGTTCTGGGCGTGGTGTGTCCCTCCCCTGCTTAAGTCTGATTTGTCTGCATGCTTGCCTGTTCTTTCACAGAACTTGTCTGCAGGTAGCAACATGGAGGCTGCTCAGCTAATTATTGGCTGTTTTTGCAAAACTACACATACAAATCACCAAACCAGCAGCAAGACATTATAAATTACTTGCAAAAGCTTTTAGGTATTGCTTAACTGTGTGACTCTCAAACTGGTGGGTTTGTACAATACCCAAAACTCATAGAATTAATAAGCATACAAAGAAACAACTCCACACTGATCGGAAATACAGAAGGACCTCTTTAAGTCAGGTTTAACGTCTCGTCCGAAAGACGGCCCTTCCTACAGCAGTGTCCCCATCACTGCACTGGGGCATTGGAATTGATCTTAAGCCAGTGGGAAGAGAGCCACCTACTGGCCACCCAGTAACACCACTTCCAACAGCTACCCAGTTTTCCCCAGAGGTCTCCCATCCAGGCACTAACCAAGCCCACACCTGCTTAGATTATTCCGATGAGACAGGGTAGCATTGGTCCGGCTGCTGTGGAGACATATAACAAACTCAATCATATTACAAGCGTCCAAACCAAATGTCAGTAGTTTTCACACCCAAAGATCACACCTTTCCTAAGCAATCTTCATGTATCCTTATCTTTTTTATATCTCATTTTATCCACTTATTCCTTTTTATTGTGAGGTATAATTTAATTAGATTATTGTTTTTTTGCATTAGCTTTGGTTGTGATATGTGTAAAGCACATGTGTCTGCTGTACCTTGAGTATGGAAATGGTTATAATTAAATGTCCTTGCCTTACCATTTGTGAAGTTTTTGTGCAATATATCAGTTTTCAGTACCATTTTCAGCCAGGTTGTTTCAGTAACTTATATAACTTTGTGATAGATGCAGCATCATGCATACAGAGATTCAAATGTACAGTACATAGTGTGAATGTTTAGGCCGCCGTTAAATAAGAGGCTATCTAAAGTACAATAAAACATTTTTTACAGATTAGATTGAAAAATAGCAGTAGAAAATGTTATCATTCTAAAACATGTCCCAATGACATGAATGGCCTCATGATATTTCAGGTTCTGGCCCATGGACCAAGTGTTCAAGTCGAAGCCAAAGCAGACTAGTCTATATCCGTTTTGTCCACCGAGTTCATCCTAGGTTCTTTCCCCTTATCTTATAGGGAAGTTAACGGCCATTAACAGAACCGAACACCTGTTACCTGGTTACCTGTTTTATGGTTTTATAAAATGCAAACATCTGCACCAACGCACCTGTAGACACACACACACACACACACACACACACACAGAATTGACCAGCATGTCATATTTGAAAACACACCCGGACATGTAGCTATACTTTCACACCCTCCTTATCTTCTTCTTGTGAATTATACATCGCCAATAATGATGGATACGTTTCTGAGATGGATGTGCCTCCTCATCGTCATACTTCCCACAGGTACAGAATGCTTCTCTTATACTAAACTTTTTCTATTTATTACCAACTGCACACAAGAAATTCATCACCATTCTTATTTCATCTGAAATGTAAGCTATTCTATCAGTGCTTTGTCCTATCCAATATGGAAAAGTCATGTTGGAATGATCCATAATGAATAATTTAAGGACTATAATTTTTATAATCCCAGAAAACGAGTCTATGGGATTGCCCAGATCACATAGACTACAGCATAAATTTTGTCTGAATTGTCAAATGGCTAAATAAATGTATACTAATGCAATGCCTGTATAAACATTTTCTAAGGAAATTATATAAAATATAGCAAATACATAAAATATTTTCCAAGGAAATTATAGCTCAGATGCAGGTGTCTAAGTAGGTGTATAGATAGGCCTATATTGAATAGGCAATGATAGCAGTTTTGCGTTTTGCCAGACTGGAAATTAATTGAAATATTATAGCAAAGACTCAAAATGAATGATTTTGGAGGAAACCCGAATGTATAAAATCTATATTGCTATAGCTACAATTATATGTACTATATGTCTTTCCCAAACTATTCAGCCGAGCTTGCTTTGTCCTTCCCCTTCTCTTTCAACTCAGTTTGCTTCTAAAACCTCCCACACTAACCAAGGCTGCATTCAATGCACACACTACCTGTCGTGAACTTGTGACCAAACATGTCATTCAAGGAAAATGGCACAAAACAGTCCATACAGTATACAGTATGTTGAGCCAGAGAGGGTACTTAAAGGTTTTGAGAGGTACTTCTGCTGGTTACAATGAAAGAACAAATGAAAATTCAAATGATCATACATTGTTGGATTTTTTTCATTATTGATCGTATCATAGAATTCAAAATTATAGTATCTTATATTCTATATTCATATAATTTTTTTCTGAATGAAGGTTGCAAAGATGGTCCACGAAGATAGATACTACAGTACGTCATTGTTACATGTAATATAGAACAGTGGTTCTCAAAGTGTGGTCCAGGGACCACTAGTTGTCCGTGAACAAGCTCTCGAGGTCTGTGAAAGGATTTCCCAAAAAATAAGTGAATTTACAGTACTTATTTTTTCAATAACATTAATTAAACGGAGGGCTGTAATTTATATTAAAGACTTCTCACTATCTGAATTTAAAATACCCGTAAATGCCTTTAAAAAATGCAGCCTATGAAAACCCGCTGATTTAGTGATGCGGAGTGGGGGCCCAAGAACAGTGGTCTTGTGTTCATTGTGCACAGAAGGTCTGGATATTCGGGTGTAGAGACAAATGGCTCGCTCATGTTTTTGTTTCTTGGTCTGATCAAAAATGTGTTCCAAACCTTTTGCCTGTGCTTCTATACTACAGGATCTGCGTGTGAGGTGTTGCAGAATTGGGAGGGTCAATTAGTCACCCTGAGGATAACAGGACATGTGGACAAGAACAACACAAGGGTTTTAGAGTGGATGTTTAACAAAACAACTATTGTGGAATATCTACCCCAGACTGCTTCTGTTACTATTTCACAAGCCTATAAAAATAGAGTTGATTTTGTTAAAGAGACCTTCACTCTGCACCTGAGCAGTATGATGAAGAGGGACTCTGGTTACTACATGGCAGTGGCAGATGTGGAGAGCAAACCTAAAGAGACTGTAGCAAATTATTACATCTTTGTTCTGGGTGAGCCAATTAAACTTGTCATATTTCAAATAACAGAGTATTGTGTGTGTGTGTGTGTGTGTGTGTGTGTGTGTGTGTGTGTGTGTGTGTGTGTGTGTGTGTGTGTGTGTGAGAGAGAGAGAGAGAGAGAGAGAGAGAGAGAGAGAGAGAGAGAGAGAGAGAGATCCTGTGGTCATTTAACATCTTACCATCTTTTCCAACAGAACATCAATATCAAGAGACTTGTTCCGGACCCAAAGCTGCAGCTTGGGTGTTCGGCTGCATATTGGCTATAGTAGTGATTATAGTGACTGTGCTTGTATGTAGAGCGAGATGTCGGGTAAGGAAACTTGTTTTGGACTTCTTTAAGCAAAGCTGAATCAAATGGTCTTCTTCTATAAATGTAGCATATGCTTTATCCCTTTCTCTCTGCGTTACCAGTGACCCAAGAGCGGGGGAGTCTGGAATTGTATTCCAGCCAGTGAGGGGGGCCCATGACCACTGCTTGTGCACAGGGCCCAGAATTTGGTGTTATGCCCTTGTGAATACAAAATGAACATCAGGACATGTACCCTCAACAGTGGTACATTATTTCCTACACACTTCTTTATAAAGTGTTGTTCTTTTAGTGATTCTTTTCGCTTGAGTTGCATCTGTACCATGCTTATGGATTAATTGGTATTTAGGCCTTGGATCCTACCAGCTTCCAAATACACACACACACACACACACACACACACACACACACACACACACACACACACTAGACATATGAATTGACATGACCCATACTTAATTGATTTTCGAATCCAGACGTCTCTTCTTATAATGAGTAGAACATATTTATTTACCAAGGTCTTAGTTTTTGACCCATGGGATAAGACGTGTCTACTGACATGGAAAGCAAATATACTGTTGTAGGTTTATCAGTAGAAAATTATGTTTGATGTTTTCAGTCCATATATTACAAATATATAGCCTATATATTGCAATGACTGTATTAAATGGATTCACTTCTGTATACTATAGCTTTATGTTTTAAAACAATAAAAATATTTCAATGGTTTGATTTTCTTAATTAAGAGTTTTTATTTGATGGTATTTCGCTATGATAACAGACACCACTAACCACTTGGTGAGCTGCATGTTTTAAAACAAATGTTAAAGGATCTTTTAAGGACATTATCAGACATACACAAAGCAAGCCATTCGGAAGCAGAAAAATGGGGTGTCCATAGGGGTGTCGCTGATTGTATTTCATCCTAGACACTCCAGAAAAGGGGCTAAACATGCTAAAAAGTGAACTTCCCCTTTAACGAGTTGAGTATTTATTGTACACTTTTATAAAAGGTAAGGTGAAATAAGGCTCATCAGGGAAGGAGACATGTACAAAAGTTGTTGCATCTTATCAGCCACACCTGCTATGGCTGTACACAGGTACATGTATCTTTGGGGTAGAGTATCTGTGGGACCAACCCTTACAAAAATAAAAAATATTGCTGCAATATTGCCGCAATCTAATTTGCATAATGAAAATATGACATCGCAAACTTGCTACAAAACTCTGGCAAAATTGTGGGGGATTCGTGGCAAACTGCAAATTTGTTGCCAAAAGTTCATTATAAGTATGCAATTAATAGCAAGTTATTTTGGTTAAAAAAATGGCAAATGGCCACTAGCAGCGCATGTAATTACCAGTTATTTGCCAAAACATTTTGCCAGTTATGGCAAACTTCTGATGAACATTTGTCTACATATTTGCAATTTGCCAGTTTGCAACACGGTCAAATTTTCACATGCAAATTAGTTGCGGCAATGTTGCAGCACATTTGAGGCAATTTTTTTTTTTTTTGCGCAGAGAATGCGCTAGACTCAACAGAAAGAGTACATTTGGCCCCAACAAGACAAGTGTAACAACCATATTCACCACAGAGTTCATCCAAGGTTCCCTTGCCGTATCTTAGGGGGAAGTTAACTGCCATTAACAAAACAGAACACCAATTATGTTTTATAGTTGTTTTGTGACATGCAAACATCTGACCCAACAAGCTGCAATTTCAGGACACAGATTGGAAGTTACGTCCTTTTAGAGTTCAGAATTGTTTTTTTGGCAAGCAATAGGGCTTTTCCGCTGAATAGTACCTACACTACACAGCACGGTACGGCCAGGTACACACGCTTTTCCATAAAAAATAAAGGACCACCTGGGCCTGAATGAAGTGAGTGGGGTAGGCAGAGTGATGTTGTTTGTCGGCTAAAGTAGCGACAGGCTACAGCGCCCCCGCAGGCTCTGCTGCCCACCGTTCGATGTTCACAAGGGGAACACTGCAGTAGCCTTCCCTTTTAAGCTAGGCCGCTAACTTGTTAGAGCTAGCGGGTGAGCGTTTATTATCACAGATGTTTTCTGGTTACAAAAACTGTGTTTACAGATTTAACAGTCTACATTTCTCATCTCATTTTACAAAGTAACAAGTCATAAACCCCAAACATGAATGATGAATTTAACACACTTTCCAGGCTGGACTTTCCCACCAGAAATCGTGGTTTCACAATCGTTTTTCCGTCATAGCACAATTCATGAATTGGAAAGTTTTACTTAAATCAGAAATAACTGAACGTTTATCAAAGCTGACAACACTAGACAGGTGAGAGGCTAATTTTTACATGTAGCCTATCCTACGCAGCACCTTCAGAGGGTCTAATTAATCAGTAGCCATCAGTATACTCACGTCACTTTTAGTACCTACTTAGCCCACTTCGAACCTGCCCAAATTGATACATTGATTTAGCAACATTTCTTTGTCTATGAGGTTACAATAGGGTGAGGACAATACATGGTTTGTTTGTCTTTTTTTAGTTGGCAAAAAAACAGCCTGGGGTTTAAACACAGCATGGCTTATACATTTATTTATAAAGGTATATTTGAGGAATTACTGTAATATGCACAGTAGAGTAGCACATGCCTGCCATTCTGTGGTTAAACATTGATAGAATCGTAATACCTTTTACAGTCCTTTTGCAGTTACGCCCAATAGGGCAATGTCTACAGCATTTCATATTTGAAAACACACCCAGACATATACTTTCATATCCTCCTTGTCTTCTTAGGAGTTACACATCAGCAATAATGATGGGTCTACTTGCATACCTCCTTACTGTTCCCACAGGTAGGCTATACATTATTTACTGCATATGTGACTCTGCACAGCGAAATCAGTCGCTTCGCAGAAGCTTCGTTTCTGAGAAAATTCTAAAAATGGAATGCTTGCACCAAAAAAGTCGAATTTCACATTTCAGCATAATTTGACAGAATAAAGTCTACCCTTTCAGATTGTTGTTAACTTATGCCGAAATTCATACCTTAAATGGGTTAAAAATGTGTTTGTTGAGAAGGTGTATCCATTTAGCATTGTACTAACTTAGCTGTCATAGATTTCTAGTGCTAATTGGTTTGTACAGTAAACTACAGTAGGGCATGTGAACATTCGTCATAGATTATCAGAAAAAATAATTATCTGGATGTAAAGGGCTTTTTCATTTTCATAAACTAGGCTAGGAGTAACTTGCAGATTGTGTTGGGGTCCATAAAATTCCTCTAGATGGAGCTAACGTCGGGTGGAGAATCTGACTGGGTTGAAAGCTGGCTAGTTAGACGGGTTCAATTGGCGCAGCTAGTTGGCATAACTGGAAGTTTAATAAGCTGTTAAGCGTTCAGTAGTGCTATAAACGGCACAAGCCAAGTATTAACTGTCTGCTGATTTTTCTGCTTCAAGGATATCACTCAGATGAGGGACATGACAACCATAAATCCCATACCAACAGCTGCATCCACACATTGCATCGTTGCGTAGCCTAGCCTACTTCATAGCAAAATACCAAACCATCCACTGGCTCTTATCTTTACGATGAGCTTCAAGTTATATCCATGTTATATCCATATTTCGTGTAAAGTCCACAAATAGGGGTATTCCTGTCTTGGCTGCATGTTAGATAAGTAGGCTTGATATCATTTAACTGGTTTGGTTGGACTAGTAGCAGAATTAATTCAGCTGAGTTCACTGATAGCCTTATGTTCAGCTAGCCTAATAACTCCCTTGCAACAAGCTAATAAACTTCAGCGTTGTTTTTCTCCGCTTTTCAATTTCTCTGACTTGCAACATTGTAACACTTTTCACGTGAATGCAATAACTTAATTTTGAAAAAAATGCCAATGCGACTGATTTCGCTGTGCAGGGTCACATATGTATACTGTATTTCATTGCACACAAGAAATCCTTATCCATTCTCATCACATCAGAAATCAATATTCTTGTTGTTATTGAATAATGCAAGAATCATATAATTTGTATAAACCCAGTACACTAGCCTATGGGGTGCCCAAGGTCTTTGCATGTTTTACATTGTAATTTCCTTCAGAGAGAGAGCGAGAGAGAGAGAGAGAGAGAGAGAGAGAGAGAGAGAGAGAGAGAGAGAGAGAGAGATTGTAAACTGTAACATCGTAAAATTTGGTGTTTTGCAAATCCCACTGTTTTTTGGTGACATTTGTAGCACTTATGGGAAACATACAAGACCCCATAAACCATCAAACAATCTTTTCTGAAAGCTTATACCCTCAGGATTTCACCCATTATTATTATTATTTTTTTTTCCAAATTCCCCTGTACCACTGGATGAATTTTCTTCTCATTTTTGCAATTTTACCCCAGTTTACATTTGATTACTGTGTAATGTTTTTTTTTTTTTTTTGGCCTAATCATTATTACATTCTAATATTATCTCTGTTTCTGCAGTATCTGCATTTGTGGTATTGGAGGGACAGTCGGTCACCCTAGATATAACAGGACATGTGGACAAGAATACAAGAGAGTTAGTGTGGACATTTAACCAAACAACCATTATGAAGTACCTACCACAGATTGGTTATATTTCTGTCTCACAAGACTATATAAATAGAGTTGAGTTTGTTAAAGAGAGTTTCACTCTGCACCTGAGGAATATGATGAAGAGGGACTCTGGGTACTACATGGCAGAGGCAGACGTGGAGAGCAAACCTAAAGAGACTCTAGCAAATTATGATATTTCTGTTCAGGGTGAGTGATTTAAAAGCTCTCAAATTCTCATTGTTTTTATTTGAGTTATAAATGCAGGGTACTGTGTGTGTGTGTGTGTGTGTGTGTGTGTGTGTGTGTGTGTGCGTGCGTGCGTGCGAGAGAGAGAGAGAGAGAGAGAGAGAACGTTCATGCCAATAAAGCTTTCATGAATTGAATTGAGTGTGTGTGTGTGTGTGAGAGAGAGAGAGAGAGAGAGAGAGAGAGAGAGAGAGAGAGAGAGAGAGAGAGAGAGAGAGCTTGTAGTCATTAAATTTCTCATTTTATTCTACATGACACCAAGACAAGGAGACTAGAAGAACCAAAGCATATGTGGTGGTTGGCATATTTGTAGTAGCGATTCTGGTGGCTGTGGTTCTATTGATAAAGGAATGCCTGGTAAGGATATTTGTTTTGGACTTCT
The DNA here is from genome assembly GCA_027497455.2 of Sardinella longiceps. Lineage (NCBI taxonomy): Eukaryota > Metazoa > Chordata > Actinopteri > Clupeiformes > Clupeidae > Sardinella > Sardinella longiceps. The sequence goes on along the minus strand of JAODXP020000021.1, from coordinate 9,792,136 downwards.
TTAAGCAAAGCTTAAAACTTAAATGGTCTTCTATAAACGTAGCATGTGCTTTATCCCTTTCTCTTGCTATGTCACCACAGAAAAGAAGTGGCGATGCAGGAGAGCGGATAAGGTATAAGGAGACCACATTTTACATTACAACTTATTTTAGAATCTTTGGACTAAACAGCAACAGCAGTCTAGCATTTTTTCTTGCATAGCAGGTTTGGTATTAACACAGTAAAAAACACTATGCTCTTATCCATCTGTGTGTCTGCAGGAGCAAAATGGATGAGGTGCAAAACAAGATGCTTGAGAAAAAGGAAGAGGATCAGATATGTTAGATCAATACGGTTCAGCAGGCAAAACAGGATGTGTTGTGATGTGGATAGATGACCAGTGCTGATCTTTTATACGATTTAATTCAGCAATTTATAGAATAATCACTAACCCACTAACAAAAACTAATATACAACAAGCTCAGACCAGTACTGCTTCCAAACCACAAATTAGTGTAAAAAAAAAATATCAAACGAACAAAAGAAAACATTTTGGATCATTGGAGAAACCAAACTACAAACCAAGGCAGAATGAATTTCTATCTGACCCTAAATATTTAGTAGTGTATAGGGTAGAACCACATTATGACCACCAGGACATACCCTCACCAATCACCACCAAAATTGAATCAGTTGTTACTTGTCCCAATACACGTCTGAAAATTTCATCCAAATCCGTTCAGTTGTCGAGTTATGTTGTACAGACAGACAGACAGACAGACACACACACACACACACACACACACAAACACACAGACGCCGGTGAGGTAATAAAAACATTTAAACTCCAGCTGGTTGGATTTCCTTGAGTTTTTATTTGTTGGTATTTCAGTGTTCTCTTCTGCATGGAGACTAGTCCTAATTGGAGCATGCAAACAGTGGATACAGGCATAAATGATAGGAGCCTAATTTGTGTTTATTAGTTGCTATAAATCAATTTTGAATGAATGAATGGACTTTGAATGCATAACACATTCAAGGCAGCTGTCATAAATTGCTCAAAAAGCCTTCAACAATTACCCAATCCATATAATTATGGAAGACAAAATAGTTATGAGTCCAACAGTCTCAAAGCAGCATTGCTGTCCAGATAATTAATACTTTACAACTTGTATAGTAAATGACAACTGCTTCTTCAGATCAGTTGTCATTTACTATACAAGTTGTAAAGTATTAATTCATTAATTCATTACTTCATAAGACATTCATGAAATATGTAGAAGTGATATGATCAGGTATCCGGTTGCTCAATGGTGTTTTTTGGCCCCAACGGCACTTTCCAGGCATCACAGCCTAAAAGGCACTACCCTTACTCTATTCCCAACCCTAACCCCCTCAACCCTCATCCTAACCCTAAACTGAGTAGGAGTAGTGCCTTGAAGGTAGCGCTGCCTGGAAGGCACCGTTGAGGGCAAAAAATACCAAAGACCTAACCGGGTTTGAAACAGAAACAGCAATGCTGCTTTGAGCAAATTATGATATGAGCAAATTACAGTCCATGGCTCTGGGATCACTATTGAGAAAAAAAAGACTGGAATAGCCCTTGGAGGATATCCTACAGTATTGTAATCTCATGCCATATTTTCAAGTTCACTGATTGGCCAGGATATGATGCATCTTAACGAACCCAATGGCCGGAATACAACATGGAGTACTGAAGGGAGATGATAATTTAGCGGAATTACATAGGAAGATAATAGCAAGGCTAAGACTGTACTAGACAAAAGATATACAGACATTACAATGCTGGTAGGTGTCTTTACCAAAATACATTCTGACAACACAGGTTATGAGGAAGTTATGAGGACATGAGGGCTGGGCCAGATGAATAAGAAGGGCAAACGCTAAGCATTCCACAGAACTGGTTCCCTGAACTGGTTGGTGATAGGAGAAAGTGTCTTCGATCATTAGCGCATACACAGTCACATGGAGATCTCCAGAGGATCAAGGATTTGATTTGCCACATACAATGAAATACTTGTCATGTAGTGACAGTGTAGTGTGAAGTCATGTAGTGAAATTGCATTATGAAAAGACAGAGAAAGGCTAAAAGGAGAGAGCGAAAAAAAAAAGATTATGTCACTGAGAACCAGCTTGACCACATTTGCATCAGTGAGAAATATGTCTCGATACTGGGGATAGGATAAGCTCCGCCCCTCATTGTTTCCTCAGCAGGAAATGAAATCAGCTCAGTGCTACACCTATCAGGAGCCTATTACATTATGGACAGTTGCCATAATAGTTGGATGACAGGGGCTCGCCTCAAAGACTGGGATAATAGCCATAATGTTACAATGTTGATTGACAGATTCGCACTACGGACAAGAGCAACCAAGGTAAAAGCGTTATCAAAATATATTACCCATTGGATTTTGTCATTTTGTATTACATAGGCCTACCAGGGAAAAAAAAACATTAAGTAGGCCTATATAGAGTTTTTGTTTCTATTCAGTACATTTTCACACATTCCCAGACTGCTTTTTTGGTCTCTAACCTAATCCTATGTTGTAACCTGTTAAAAATTCAATGATTAGTGACTTCAATTTGTGTCTTCTCTCATTGATTATTAGTGCTACTTACTAGTGCATTTTGACACAGTAGATAATGTCATTAAATGACTGTATATGCTATAGAAACATATACCGTTTGTGTGTTCATTTTAAGTGTTATGCTGCATTCAATCCTTCATTTACTGTCTGTAAATGTTCGGGAAAGGAGGAGACTGATTACTGTAGTATCCAGAATTACCTGTTCAGAATGATTTCCCTATCTGGGCGGATGTCTTCCTGTTGCCTTTACTGTATCAGTCTGTATGCACCCAGAGTAATAGATGTGGACACTGAGATAAGAGATAATGGAGATAAGAGTTGTAACAGGAGTGTAGTTTTTCCTACTGTAATATAGAGTTCCCTTCTGAACACATCTGAATTGAACTATATGTTTTTAGCCTATTAAAAGCATAAGTATTCTTACATTTGACAGTGACTTTGTAAATGTGCCATATATGACAACTGAGCTCTCATGTAAGATGTACCTTTATTCTCCTTAGCCCAGAGTTTTCAGAAAAGTTTGTGAGTGTGTGAAAGTTTGTGTGCTGGACAAGTGTGTGAATACATGCCTGAATGAGTATCAGCACCTCTTCAGCATACTTCAGTGTTTGCACTGAGATTTGGATCACATGTTGCTGTGTCAAAATCAGGGTCGGAAAAACACTCTGTCATCACGGTAGGTTACGGTAGGTTTAAGAACATTACAAAAACAGTCAACATCATGTGCTCCCTGGGCACCAAGAATTCAAACTTGCACAAATGCTCTTCCACAAGCACTGATATTAAATCCCATCACACAGGACACAAAAAGAATATATGAAAATAAATCTTGATTTAGATTGAGACCAATAGTTAGGACGTCCATGGTGACTTTTTAGGACGAATACTACACAAAGTCACCATGACTAAAAATTCTTAATCAAACATAAACAAACATTGACAACTCTAACCAAATAACCTCAGAGTATAAATAGCCCTGTTATTATTCATCATTTTGATAAAACTTTATTTGCCGGGTGAGTAAATAACAATAGCAGCTGTCATACTGTAAATTGATTTAGATTGAGACCAATAGTTAGGTATTAAATACTTTGGTATTAAATAAAGCCTTCCATGACTCAAAATCAGCCAAAATAAAACCTACACATGGATTAAAAAAAAAAATTGGGCAGCCTGCAAGTTCCAACCTTATCAACACCTTTTTGTCTGATCGCCCCACCTCTCCTAATATCCTGATCTCAAGTAGCCTACTACTCTTACTCTCAAAAATAGCCTAGACCCATATGGTCAATCACTGGATCACTAACATGCTGAAGTCCCACTCTTTGGTTTCCCCTCCACATTGAATCCAGGTAGGTCTGGCTGTCTCCTGGCCTGTATTGTATTGTTATTCCACTCCTGATTGGTTATTAGAGCTGTCAGTGTACAGTAGCTGATGGAGTCTAGCAGGTGTTTGCACAACATGTGCTCCCATGACAGGTGTCTTCCCCTTATCTCTGGCTACATGGAGAAGTTGGATAATTTAGACTAGAGAGTGCAGATAGTCTGGGTTTGCTTTAGCACACCTGTAACAGTACATTACAGTGTAGAGACATGAGACTGTAACCAGTTTTATTGGCCAGGGTGGGGAATCTCCTGCCCTCAGACAGTTGCAAAGACAACAAAGATAAAAACATGGTTTCTATGCAGTGCTAGTACACAATAACACAACTTTAAGGATCATGAATCATTCAAATGTAAGCCTCTTATGCATGATATAAAACACAAGAGGGTTTATCATAATCACTGGATCACCAACATGCTGATGTCCCACACTTTGATCCCCCTCTGCATTAGCTCCAGGTAGGTGTTATCCTAAAATACTAGGCCTAGGCTTTTTTAAAAATATATACAGTACACTGTAGGGGAATCTCCCCACTTCTTGGAACAAATCACTTATGTATTTCTCACTTTTAAATTATACTAATAAACAATAAGATGTTATTGCCAGTGCTTTAAAATCACGTAGGCCCTGGAAAACTCCCCACTTATCCTCTGGTTTTAGGGATACCACATAGACTATTGTCACCTTACCAAACAGGAACCCCAAACAAGAAGTGGCTTACATCACGAGGCTAATAGTTTGAAAGCTGATTGAAGTGGACATTACTGACCACACTGTGAGTTTCATGTCTTTACAAATGACAGTTTAAAAAGTGTTTCAGGATAGACTGCACCTATGCAGCCAGTTTGTAGATTCTCGGACCAGAGACTATGCCAAAATTTCAGTCTAAACCATTTCATCAGAAACTATCAGCGAACAAGACTTTCAGTATAAAATACTGAACTTGTGCTTTAACTTTGCTTTTCTAAGATGGACTTAGTACAAAGTTACAGTAAATGGCCATCTCTTTCTTCTCTGTACAGTAACACACAGGCAATGTGACAACAGCACCCTCTCATGGTCTAAATCTGCAACTGTAGGGAGTGTTCTAGATATAAAATCCCAGGCTAAAATCACACTGCTAATAAAGTTGATCTTAAGTAGTGCACACTTCAGGACAAGATGCACTGTTCTCCATTTTTTCTCAGCAGGGCACAAATGTTTATTTTTGAGTAGCCCTACATAGTATTCCTATTCCAGTGCCAAAATAGTGAAAATTGTTTTTTTTTTTTCATGATGTATTTTAAAATAATGAAGTTGTTATATCAAGCAAACATTTCAATAAGGAATAAGCATCGACAGTACTGAACAAACACAAGGCACATTTATTTAAATAGCACAATTCATACACATAGGTGACATTAAAGCACTTTAAATAGTGAAACAATCGCAGCCTAACATGTTGAATATAAGAATATAAGCTGCTCAGTGTCATAGATGGGGAAAATCTATTTCTAAAACAGCAGGTCTATTCACACAAAAGCTCACTATGGCTATAAACTACAAAAGCGCCTGTGGTGATACATTCATTTATTTATTTATTTATTTATTTATTTATTTATTTATCTATTTGTGACCAACAGTCCTAGTTTTAAATCTAAAATGTTTTAAAAAGGAAAATCAACATATAAAGAATGATCCAAATTATTAATTCATCGAAATGCATAAGGCACTCCTAATACCAAAAGAACATTAGTGTGAAAACAATGGACACTGTATTAAACATCCAGTGCTGCCATCTAGATGTATTGACTGCCAAATCTGAGGCAATGGTGGCATTTGCAGGAGCCACATTTAAATCTAAGCAACAAGATTATGAATGTAATTTCACATCATTCAATGTTAACAGTGTGCACCATATTCCATATTCACACACTTGGCCTACTTTTTAAATGGCTCCATTTATTTTGTCTAGTTTTGTTATTGAAATGTTTTGGGACTTAAATAATCAACCACACAAATTAAATGCTATATTAAAATAATCAACCAAACAACTGGAATGATATATTGAAAAAAATCAACCAGACATTTAAAATGCTATAGGCCAACCAGCCAGCTAACATTGTATATTGAAATAATCAACCAAATAATTGAAATGGTATATCATACTGCAGTGCACTGTGAGTGAAATGAAACCATGACATAACAGGACAAGCTGTTATTTTCATACTTATTAAACTGACATTATATTCTTTTTTTTCCATTTGAAGCATATTTTTGGTGTAAGCTGTTATTTTCATACTTATTAAACTGACATTATATTCTTTATTTCCATTTGAAGCATATTTTTGGTCTTTCAAAGTAACATGTTCATAGAATATTAACACAATCTCACTTTAACATTAAAATAATGTCCAACAGTGCATTGGGTCCTGTAAGGAAGAACATACATTTTTGCAGGTGACTAGCATGCAAAGTAAAGATAGGCTAGTTACAATACTACAATAACTGTGTGGTAACATCTAGCTGTTAAAGTACTATAAATGTAACAGACATGAAACATGGCCAGTTGGACTATAGGTAGCCAAGCGATTTCCAAATAGTTTCACTTGACTGAATGGTCAGAAGTTTACAAGTGCAAGTGTAGCTGGCAGCCATAACAGTTAAGCAGAAATAAATATAGTCTGTTATTCCTGAAATGATCCTTAGCTGTTAGAATAATAGTCCACACATGTGAATAACTGGGAATAACCGTGCTCTCCATTCATACTATCAAGTAGAGTGGAGATATACAGTTCCCTTTAGGATTCGGTTCCCTTGCTAAAATGGTCTGGGTGTGCGCGTCACTTGAGTCAGCAATGCTATCAATATATAGTTGGAACCTTGTGCGCTTATACAGTATATGAAGAAACCATTTTGAAAGGAATTATCCTGAGTGAATCTACCATTACCATTGTTGTTTGTTTCACAATGCTGAGTGCTGTCGGTAGGTAAGAGAATGACATTATTTAATGCAACATAGACCAAATGGTGACACTTTAGTCAACACTAACTGATGAAGGCAAAGACGTTTAATTGGCTGGCAGTTTGCAAATTCTGTTTGTATAAATACTGTCATTCTGTTAGGTTCACTATAATCAAAATTAGGAACCATGAATGCAGTAATTTATGTTTGGCAGTGGCCCTGTTCTGGGGAACTCCCTGCCCATCCATGCATACATAGAAAGCCAGAGGCAGGGAGAGCCCCTATGGGGTACAGAACACATTTTTGATTAATGGTGTTCAGATGGTCCGATGTGAATTCTCAACTTGATACCCATCCAAACGTGATACTGAGGACAATTTTACTTGCTAATAAGCCAACTTCATTCATCATTACAGTAAATGTAGCTAACTTTAGCTTGCTAAACTGAGCTAATCAGACTTGTGATTGAAAGTTGCTTCACTTATGACAGGAGCAGCTAGACAGCTCATGACATTTCTGTTCCTGGAATAAACAAATCATGGAAAAATTTATTTTAGTCTAAACCCAAGCAGGCAAACGGGTCATAATTAGTCAAGACATCTAATATGAACTTTGATCAATTTTACTAAGCCTTTTTTACTAATTTTGTTAAGCAACTTTCTCTACCTTGTCCATTCACCATAATGTTAATTAGCCCTCTGTTATCCCACGCTGACCCCACCCTTGCATTTTGGGGGCGTTAACAGTACTTGCCGTCTGTATCTATAAAGTCAGACATAGCCTAATTGAAAGGTGGAGTAGGGAAGGAGGTGGGTGGCAATTCGCTGGCAGGGGAAAAGCATGGAATGGCATAGCGGTGCAGCTTGGCGCTCTACTTTGAAATAGCAAATAGGAAGCATAGCAGGGAATCAGCTGAGCAATGAGCTTAATTTTCAGCTGCTGTAGAGGCATGAGCCTTGCCCTGCCAGAACTAACAATGCACTGAATTTCTTCTACCTACCAACAGAGCGTCAGCAGCCTCAAATAACAGGCATCCACTGATGGACTGATTTTTCCTATTAGGAATTCATTCAAACTGTATTTCAGGATTGATACAAATGTTGGGGGGTATAGGGCCATGCAAATTGTAAGAATTGTGGTTTAGAAAAAAATTAAATGCAGACCAGCACTTGCTCTCTTCATCTTGTCCAGGATCATTCTTGGGTGCCATGATCACCTAGACAAAAAACACACTTGTGTAATTGACCATCTGTAGAGTCAAAGTAGGCTTTGTCTGCTTCACAAATAACAATTGTGTCACTTTAAAATAACGATACAGTAGGAGGATCACAGGTCATATGATTTAAAGGTGTCCTGCCATATAGCTATAGGGTATTTTAGAAATGATCCTCTGAGGCCTCCAAATATGGTAGGCGACTTTAGTTGGGCTGAAAATGGCCCAGGGAGACCTTAACGTGGTTATTTGCAGCATATTGAAATCGCCCTAGATTTTTTTGCTTCCTTTTTTCAGCAATTATGAGTGTGCTCTGATTGGCTGCCGTAGCATGACAGCGTTGCAAAACACATTGACTGATATGTACATTAGTTCACTAATGTTAAGAGTTGGAGTAAAGAATGTAATACAACTTACAGGGTTCATACACGTTTTCCATTTAAAAATTCCATACTTTTTCCATACTCAAATTTGCCGCTTTGCGGTCAACATTTTTCATAAAATTGTCCAGAGTGTTTGGCATGTTGATTTTGTCTTTGGCCCAAATTGGAGTGGCGCATAGCTTGGCCAGTATTGTCAAATCTCTGCCAACTCGTTTAGCGGCCTACTTAAAGAGTTGAATTGACAACACAGCCTTCGGCAGCAGTAGCCATCAGTGGCATAAGGCTCTTAACTCATGAACCGTCTTAACATACGGCTCAACCTATTCACAGGTTTCACCTAAGGTGTCATAAACGTTCACAAACGTTCGATAAACTCACTGTCCGATTTTGGGTAGCTGCATTGGTTTTGGATAGTCCAAGAAGTGTTCAAGACTGCGTAGGAACCCTGAACATAAGGCAAACTCATATTGACTCATCATATTTCAAAAACAACAGATAAGAATGGTTTTATGTAGAAGGGCACATTTTTGTTACAGTTTCTGTTTGCTTGGCTAAACATCATAGTAGATCAAAACATAATACTAAAACATGGTTTGACCTCAGTGAAAATACCAGTAATGATACTTTACCTTTTCTGGACTGGTCTCGGACTAGTTCTCTTCAGAACTGCACACGGCAGAAAGCAATGCAACAATGCATCAATGCAAACAGCCAACACGCAAATGGAGCAATTAAGATGGTCCTTCCCCGAAGATGACCCTCTTTGTCTAGCTTTGGCTTTTCTGTGGAAACAAGAAGTCATTAAAGGAAAATACCGAAGTGAATTCAAGCATAGCCCTCTTGAAAGAGCTTACCAAATGCGGTAGTTAGCGAATGGAACAAAATAATTTGGTACTGCACAGACCGAATGCGAACGCAGAAGCGAACAGGCACTTTACACTGAATCAACGGGACCTGACTGTTGGAAACTGAAAGTTAGATCTGAGGTTACATTGACTCAATGTAAATTGTTTCATGTTTGCGTTAGGTCTATGCTGTTCGAAATTCTTTCATTTCATGCGAAATATATTGCTGTTAGAAGGCTCGTACAGCAGGGCTATGCTTAAACTTACTCCGGACTTATACAAATTTCTCCACAGAAAGTGCTAACTGCTTTCTCTTGGAGCAACTGAAATCATCAATAGATAAAGGCAACCTGGTGGGGGCTGTGTTCTTAGATCTAAAAAAAGCATTTGACACAGTAAATCATAACATTTTATTATCTAAACTTATCAACAAAAAAGACAGTGGCCTGGTTCAAATCATATCTCACAAACCGAGAGCAATGTGTGGCAATCAGCAATGCTAAGTCCTCATTTAAAACAATCAAAACAGGCATTCCACAGGGTTCAGTATTAGGACCGATACTATTTAGTATGTTCATAAATGATCTCCCGGACTCCTGCCAAGACATAGGCTTTCAAATGTATGCAGATGATGCAGTTTTGTACACTCATGGAAAAACAGCTGCTGCAGTCTCACAAAAACTAAATGAAAAACTAGAGACCGTAGCTGAATGGCTGAACAGGTCATGTCTTGTCATGTCTAGCTCTTAATGTAAACAAAACCGTGTGTATGTGCTTTTCCTCTGGGAAGCGCTCCACACCAACTACCTTAAACATCAGTATCTCTAATAAACCAATAAGCCAGGTTACAGAGGTTAAATACTTAGGACTGATACTGGATGAACACCTCAGATTTGACAAACACATTAAGAAGATCAGCAAAACAGTTAGACTGAACTTGCACACTTTCAGACTAATAAGAGATTGTTTATCATTTGAAGCAGCCAATATTTTTCTGCATTCAATGATTCTATCTCACCTTGGTTACTGTATAACTGCTTGGTCACAGGCAGGTCTTTCCATTATAAGACCTCTGGAGAGACTCTACAACCGTGCCTTAAAAACACTGGGTAAAAGAGCCCATCACTGTGATGTTCAGCGAGAACTGAACATGATGAGTTTTAACAATTACACTGCTTGGTCTAACATTAACTTGATATATAAATGTCTGCATGGCCGAGCCCCTCGGGTGCTCTGTGACCTTATTCAACCAATGCAGGTTGTAGGGAGGTCCACAAGGGGTGCTGTATCAGGGAATTGCAGGATACCACACCGTAAAACTTCCTTTGGTCAGTCCTCATGTTTTAATTAAAGGACTACATCTATGGAACAGTCTGCCCCCTGAAATCAAGGCCATTCATAGTCATGGGAGGTTCAGAGGTCAGTTGAAGGAGTTCCTAAAAAACAACCAGGTATGTAGCCATATGTGAACATGTGTGGCACAGGGGAAGCTGTCTATGTGTGTGCATGTGTGTGGGAGTGAGTATGTGTTGTGTGTCATGACATCAAGTGTACTGGTGGGTTGGGGGTGGGATAGTTAATTCTTATATGTGTGTGTGTGTGTGTGTGTGTTGGAGCCGGTGTGTGTGTGTGTGTGTGTGTGTTGGAGCCGGTGTGTGTGTGTGTGTGTGTGTGTGTGTATATGTCCATGTGTATAATCAGTCCCCCCAGGATTTCGCGGGCCTTTTTTGTGATTGTTGCGATCAAAAATGCTTGATTTCGCGGCAGGTTTTCTGAAAAGTTGCGGCAGAAGTTGCGCTGATTTTAGGCATTTTATTGCGCGAAAATTGCGGGGGCTAGGAAAAATTGCGGAAAGTTGCGGTTTTTTTTTGTGTGTGTGTGTGTTTTCATGTGTTTGATGATGGTAGGTGGTTATAGCTATGCAGTGAACCAATGCCATATTGCAACTATAGGTTTTCTTTTATCTTGAGGTTGTTTACCATCTAGAACTGCAGAATGCACATCATGGATGGCTGATGGCAATTATGGTTTTAGTTATCAACCCTTTATATGACCACATGCCATCCGAGTTCATCTGTAAACCAGAACAAAATATTATATTAAAAATATATATCTGAAATAGTGATGAAAGTGCTGTTTTAAAGCAAAGAAGGAGGGAGTGGTTGTTGCATGTCATCATCTTCCGCTTCATCATATTCATCACCATAACCTTAATCATATTGGGCTTGATTGATTGCACTAGTAGACTGTGACTAAGCATTAGTAAAACTGTGGTATACCTAATGTGAAGCCATTGCCAGGGAGCTAGCACTCTTTATATATTTAGAAGCTACAAGTGAAGTAGTTCCACAGCAAGAAGCAAGGCATGAGCTGTACTGTTTGTCAAACAATAAATAACTGTGTGGCAATCACTTGTCTGAAAACAAAATCTGCTTAATTTTAATGCAAAAATATAAAAGCCATCTAATTAGCTTTGTACTTCATACAAGCCAAAACAGGATTTGATATCTTAAAAGTAAACATGGAAAAGATGCAGGCTAGCTTATGTAACGGAGGCCAGCTAGCGCGGCTAGCTTGGTGGTAGTGTGTAAATCCTCATCACCCAATTCCATGGGCGCTTCTAACACGCTGAGTTAGAAGCTCGGGCTTTTAGCTCAGTTGGTTAGAGCGTTCCACTCCCACGCCGGGAGTTTGTAGCTTGCGGGGTGGCGGGTTCGAGACCCGTGTGCGGTGCGGACCGCCACCGGCTACATTGGTGCCGTGACCCGGATGGGAGTGAGGATTTGGAGGGTGAGTGTAACGGAGGCCAGCTAGCGCGGCTAGCTTGGTGGTAGTGTGTAAATCCTCATCACCCAATTCCATGGGCGCTTCTAACACGCTGAGTTAGAAGCTCGGGCTTTTAGCTCAGTTGGTTAGAGCGTTCCACTCCCACGCCGGGAGTTTGTAGCTTGCGGGGTGGCGGGTTCGAGACCCGTGTGCGGTGCGGACCGCCACCGGCTACACTTACACAAACCGAAAAAAATTGACTGCTCTGAATTCTGATAGACCTAAGAATGTGACCCAACTTAATGTGCGTTTAGTGTCCTATGACAAAGGGGGCTGGGTGAAAATCAATTTTGTCGAATTCTTCGTGGAGATAGTTCTACTGTAGCCTACATTAGCAATAACTTTCAACTCCGCTTGAATTCGTCATTTACATAACTTGTGATTTTGGAATCCACACGCCGCGCGCACACATGGAGGGAGAGGGAGAGGGAGACGCGCACAACGGAAGAGAGCTCATCCAGTCCAATGCGTAATTTAAGGTAACACTTGCCTCATAACATAAACGTAACGTAAATGGCAATAGCCTAAATGATCAAGAATATTGTGATTAGCAGCTGTTTTGAACAGTAATATTTGCACCGCAAAACAAGGAGCAGGAAAAGCTCTGCACCTGTTGATCTTTCACTCGCGAGTGATTGGTGATATTTCGAGAAATCTTCCAGGAAGTTGCGGGAAAGGTGCGGTGATTCCTCAAAATTGCATGGCCGCGATGAAGTGGCGGGGATTGATTAAAGTTGCATTGAAGTTGCAAATTGCAACATCGCGAAATCCTGGAGGGTCTGTATAATGTACTGTAGGTCAGGTGCAAAGATAGGTAGGTAGAGTTTGTATAATTTTACATCTATATATTTTATTTTAAAAAGCCCTTCTAGGGACGGGCATTGGAAATTAGCCCTTGGCTATAAATCAGTCCCCCCAGGATTTCACGGGCCTTTTTTGTGATTGTTGCGATCAAAAATGCTTGATTTCGCGGCAGGTTTTCTGAAAAGTTGCGGCAGAAGTTGCGCTGATTTTAGCCATTTTATTGCGAGAAAATTGCGGGGGCCAGGAAAAATTGCAGAAAGTTGCGTTTTTTTGTTGTTGTTTTTGTTAAAGCAGCACATTTTCATGGGTTGGTGGTTATAGCTATGCAGTGAACAATGCCATATTGCAACTATAGGTTTTCTTTTATCTTGAGGTTGTTTACCATCTAGAACTGCAGAATGCACATCATGGATGGCTGATGGCAATTATGGTTTTAGTTATCAACCCTTTATATGACTACATGCCATCCAAGTTCATCTGTAAACCAGAACAAAATATTATATTAAAAATATATATCTGAAATAGTGATGAAAGTGCTGTTTTAAAGCAAAGAAGGAGGGAGTGGTTGTTGCATGTCATCATCTTCCGCTTCATCATATTCATCACCATAACCTTAATCATATTGGGCTTGATTGATTGCACTAGTAGACTGTGACTAAACATTAGTAAAACTGTGGTATAGGCCTACCTAATGTGAAGCCATTGCCAGGGAGCTAGCACTCTTTATATATTTAGAAGCTACAAGTGAAGTAGTTCCACAGCAAGAAGCAAGGCATGAGCTGTACTGTTTGTCATACAATAAATAACTGTGTGGCAATCACTTGTCTGAAAAAAAAATCTGCTTAATTTTAATGCAAAAATATAAAAGCCATCTAATTAGCTTTGTACTTCATACAAGCCAAAACAGGATTTGATATCTTAAAACATGGAAAAGATGCAGGCTAGCTTACACAAACCGAAAAAAATTGACTGCTCTGAATTCTGATAGACCTAAGAATGGGAACCAACTTAATGTGCGTTTAGTGTCCTATGACAAAGGGGGCTGGGTGAAAATCAATTTTGTCGAATTCTTCGTGGAGATAGTTCTACAGTAGCCTACATTAGCAATAACTTTCAACTTTGCTTGAATTCGTCATTTACATAACTTGTGATTTTGGAATCCACACGCGCGGGCACACATGGAGGGAGAGGGAGAGAGAGAGAGAGACGCGCACAACGGAAGAGAGCTCATTCAGTCCAATGCGTAATTTAAGGTAACACTTGCCTCATAACATAAACGTAACGTAAATGGCAATAGCCTAAATGATCAAGAATATTGTGATTAGCAGCTGTTTTGAACAGTAATATTTGCATCGCAAAACAAGGAGCAGGAAAAGCTCTGCACCTGTTGATCTTTCACTCGCGAGTGATTGGTGATATTTCGAGAAACCTTCCACTAAGTTGCGGGAAAGGTGCGGTGATTCCTCAAAATTACATGGCCGCGATGAAGTGGCGGGGATTGGTTGAAGTTGCATTGAAGTTGCAAATCGCAACATCGCGAAATCCTGGAGGGTCTGATAAATGCTATGATGCCTCACTGTTAGGTTGTTGTACAGCCTACATGATGTGTATCTGTCCCTATCAAATAAAACATAACATAACATAACATAACTTTAAATGGTTACCGCCTGAGTACTTTCTGTGAGTGAGTTGACATAGACCACTTTAATCTGATTATCAGCCAAACTGGACTTCAAATACCTCATGGATCTACACCATCCGATCGGATTTGGCTCATTCAGATTGAAATTTGATCGTAATTAAAAGAGGTGGTGTACTAGCCTGATTGCCATCGACTTTCAAAGCTCTGCGAGACTTTGGTCTGACCAAGAGCCCGTATAACAAACTTTCTCAAAGTGCATGGTTGACCTGCCTCCCTGAAATGCCTTGGTTTGCTACTGGTCGATGTTAGAAAATGCTGTGCCGAAGCAAAACCAATCACACCACTCTTTCCCGTTATGTATGTGACGCGAAGGGAATTGCTTGAACAGGACTGGGAGCCGTTGGAGCTGCTCAAATTGAGTGGCTCTACTTTTCAACTTTCGTCTACCTTGCTGATTACACATGGAAATTTGGTGTGGTTGCAGAAATAGACTGTCGGATCTGCTGCTGCGTAACTTGTAACCTAGAAAGCATTAAATGTATAGATAGGCAACAGAAACATACGACTAGCAGGCTATGTTTATAATGTCCATGGATATTAGTGGGACTGCGCTTTAGAATTGTTGATGTCAACATTCCATATGTCATTGCGAAAAAAAAAACGTTTTATTGTGGGGTTTTTGATCGTCGCATACAAAACAATCGTAGGTCGCAGACATGACAGATTAAAGGACCTCATTTTTTTAAATAAAGAAGATAAAAGATTCTGCATTTTTTATGCAACTACCATGGCTTATGATTCCTTCACTTTAGTCCTATCCTCTGAGTAGGCTACTGACAGAAGTCTGGAGATCCCTATGAGACTCTTCTCTACATTAGAATACAATTTCCTTTGTACTAACATCAGATCTATGTCATGTCTTGCATTGAGGGAATGCATTGTATTGATAAGAAACTGTACATGTAAATTAATTTAAAGATATATTAAGATAAATGTAAATCAATTTTCACTGCTTTATGAAGGTTATGCATGTGATTCCCTCTTAAAATTCCCCATTGAAAACGGTTGCACTTCATGGTACCATGGGACCAAAACAACAACAACAACAAAAAAAACGTGATTTTGGTCAAACCGCCCAGCTCTAGTTTATATTATATTTATATTTATCAGAATATTAAGTACTATACAGACATTGCTACACTGATTCACTAGGGTCTACAGGGCAAATTGAACAGTCCAGCTGGGCTCTGGTGCTATCCAAATTGGCTACTTGATGTTGGTAATATAAAACTGACATTTGTAAATATACACTCCAAGTGCTTATGTTAAAAGCACTCCAGATGCTTTCTTTTTTTAGTTAAACCTTTAGAAAATGCCTTCATTTGCAAAGATTATTAGCCTGGGAGTTCCCATGCTCTTTTGCGCGCGAAGTTTCATATGATGTGGAGTAACTGGTAGCTTAGCTTGCTACATTTACTGAGTAGCTTGCCCAACACTGCTCATCTGTCTCTGGCCATTTCTCAATACAAAGTAGGCTACTTACAAGAATGGACTTACTTACTTGCAAGTTCAAACTTAGGAAGTTGAGAACAAGATTACAAACTTCCAAGAATGCGAGGACACAGTGCGCTGAACCTGCCGTTTGAGACAGTCACGATAGCTATGCGAGTTACAGGGGGAAGCTGCCTACGCTTGCCCCAAAACAGCTTTGACAGGTGAATGACAAGCTACAGGTGAATGACAAGCTACAAACATCATATCTCACCACAGATTCACTTTTTGGTCACAAAACCCATGTGTACAGACTTACAAATCAACATCTCAACATGATTTTTAAAAAGTATCCAGTCATAAGCCGCAAATTTATTAGTTTCAATACAGAAATGCTAAATCCTTGCATTGAGCTCCACTTTGCTTACGATATAACTATAACATCCAATATGGCGGCCATATCCCAGAATGCAACGCGTGTGCCCAAACCCTATACACCGATCCAAGGAAATAACCGGAAGTAGAGCGGCCGCCATTACTGGAGTGCTTCCTGAAGCAGACGAGTAATTAACGCGTACGAAGTCAGTACCTTCTACAGCATGGCTATTCAAATGGCGGCACGCGGGCCACATCCGGCCCGCACGTGGCCCAGATGCGGCCGACGTGATTCATCACCTTTAAAACTAAAATATCGTCACCAGTCTCCAAAGCTTAATACATACCTTATAATTTGCAGAATATTAATAAATAGATAATATGTCCCCAAACTACGTCAATTTAAGCGGCATTAATACATTAGAAAATATTTTTTAAGGTATTTTCCACTGTTCATTCTCTATGGCGATTCTAAGCAAGTACATGTAATTCCGGGTTTGGTCACCAGAGGATTTTGGCGCTGTTGCGCAGCCTATTTATTTATTAAGCCGGTTTGGTCTATTGATGAAGCATTTCCTCTCCTCTTATGACAACTGTACTTATATTAGAGTCCTTCCGTGTTTACGTGTTATTTTAAATTTTTCTTTTAGCCTACCTGTTGGATGGTTCTGTAATAGGATGAACAATTCACTTTAAAAACAAAGTTATGGTATTAAAATATTCAGTTCTGGTAATTTAAAAATGTAAATTTTGTAAATAAATTGTTAATTGTTAAAACAAAGCAAATATGCATTTTAATCAATGTGCTGCGATTTGATTATTTGAAAATGGTGACCGCGAAAAGTTTGCGGCCCCCTCAAGTTCTTGGATTCTAAATGTGGCCCCCTTGGAAAACTAATTGAATAGCCCTGTTCTACAGCATTTTTTTGTCAATATGTCTGGGTCTTGGATAACATGTGCTGTCATCGGCTGTCACATAACAGCAAAAAACTGCGGGCATGGAAAAAGACCGTATATGAGACACACAGTCCCCAACTTAAAGAGGATTGCCTGTGTTGTGTAGACGGGCATTAGCATATTTAGCTTTAGCTTGAGACCAGCGTGTGTTTAGTCTTTATGCTGTTAGTCTATTGTAATTTAATAATATCAATTAATATAATTATGAAAGATAAAATATAGCTGAAATTTAACAGTTACAGCTGAAGCAAATTTAACCACGTAGGTTTATTAAATGCCTGCGCTGTAGGTCTATTCAATGAAGCCTGTTAGTCCTTCTACTTGAATGTTTTCATTAGGCTACTCATTGATCAATAAATTATCATCAGTTCATATATGACCAACAAAACAGGAACTACAGGTACCTTCATCAGTAACCGGAGGCCATTGTCTGACATCATCAATCCAAGTCGCTTTATTCATGTTGCTATTTTGATGCTGCAGTTACTAGAATTCATTAGCATAGCCGGCAAATATTGTTGTCATATTGTTGTCATAGATATGATGCGCCAGCCAGTCATGGCGCCGGCGCAAGATGGCGGCGCCCATAAATCGCTTCTCTGATCGGTGTATTTCATTTCACTCTGCAAAGCAGCATGGTGACCATGGCAGATTTTCTCGCCTGCTTTTGGTATCCAATCACAGAGCAAAAATGGATTTGCACGGCCCACGATTGCATTTTACGTCAAGTGGTGGCTCTGGTATTGGCTCCGAGCTATGTATAGACGGTATAATAGACATTCGTAGCGCACAATTAACGACTCTGGCCAATTGTAAACGATGCATCCGCTACGAGAAATGCAATAGGTAGGTCTCCAGACAAAATATCACTTGTGATTTTTAGTTTGGCATTCGCCAGGCTAAGAGATTAGGCTATAAGATACTATTGCATTTTTTCCACAATAATCAGAACAGGCCCCACTGGTGGGGAATAGACAAACTGCTGTGTGGAAAACAGAAAGAAACTAGTAATTTTTCACGATTTCTGATTCACTCACCCAGGACAGTAATGTTGTATTCTGCCACAGTTTCTATTCCTCCGGTAAATTGACGTTTCTCTGCTTTATAATAGCCAGTGTCGTTCCTTATCAGCTTCTTCAGAAGAAGTGAGAAGTTGTCTTCATAAAACACTACTCTGCCCTTGTGAAAGGGATCAACATTAACCTCTTTGAAATATTCCAAAATAGTTGTTTGGTTAAAAGTCCACTCCAGTACTCTCACGCTCTCCTTATCCACTTGTCCAGATGTGACATTCAGGATGACTGATTCTCCCTCAGAGACCTCCAAATTCTCACACGTAGATAGGGCAAAGATTACTGTGGAGACAAAGAATTTTAAGAAAGACGTTTAAGGCTACTTTGCCATAACGTTACAGATGCTAGGACTATGTCAACAAAGGAAACAAATCCTATGTCCCATTTCCGTGTTTTAAAACCAAGAACATGACACATGAATAACTAAGTAGCCCCTAACGTTAAGTAGCTAACAAGTAAATTAGGCCTAGTCCCTACGGGAAGAAACACGGAATGTGCCTTGTAATGTCTGTTAAAATGTCAGGAAGCGGCTTTTCAAAACGTCCGCTGTCTACTAACGTTACATTAGTCTAGAACAAATACATCCAAAACTCCCACCTTTAAGTAATACGATTAGATAACATTTACGCTTTCCGTGCATTTTGGATTCAGAAAGACATAATACACCCTACGACTAAAATTCTCTTGTAGGCATAACTAAAATTCTGCTCGTCATGTTCAGGAACTGAAAATGAAACTAAGGCACAAAGCTCACATTACTATGCGTGTTGCGTCAGCACGTTTCTCTGCGTTAAGGGTAAAACGTAAAAACATTCGGCTTGTGCGACATGGCCGGCTGTCCGTCTGAATCAACCCATTATTTCGGGCAAGGCGGCAAAGGTGCTTCATTTGACAAAGTTTGTGACCATTGTTGCTTTTTCTTTGCGCAAATGAAAAAGTCCCGCCCTATTAGCCTGCCAGCCAAGTCGAACCATTGGAGCATAGCCTAAACGCAGTTTCCAGCATTTTTGGATGAAGATTTTTTTCAGAACCAGAGTCTGTGTTGCCGAAGCTCCCTTCATCAGACAAGGTAGTTTAATAACTCCAGTCAGAGACACTTATATAGGAGCTCCAGTCCACTCATTAATTAGTCATATGGTCAGCCGTGTGCCCTCCCCATTGCTTTCATAGGCGTAGGCTACTGAAGCAAACCCTAGCAGCCTTCCTTCAGTGGCGAGAACAGGCTAGTCGTAGTGTAGCCTAAATGTGCCCTGCCGCAAAAAAAAAAAAAAACATTATCATCAGCTGTTTTTGAAATAATCATACAGTAGGTCTGTGAGTTATGATGTGTAAGGCATACAGTGCACGTGAAAATGTATACTATGTCCTAGTGTCCTAGTAATGAAGCCTATAGCCTAATATATCTAGCACATAGCTTGACCACAGTGGAAATCCCTGCAATGATGCTTTACCTTTTCTGGACTAGTCTTGAGGATGTCCTCTCTTCCAAACTGCAAAGCAACACAACACACTGCAAAAAGCCAAAACTGCAGCTGCATATAAGCCTGTCCTTTCCTGATGATGCACTTTCTTCCCCTCTTGCTCTTCCTCTTCTTTTTGTCTTTCTGTGGAGACAAGTAGCCTAATTAAATGGTTACTACATGAACACTTTTTGTGGGTGCGTTTGGACCACTTTAATCTGATTATCAGTCATGTTCAATTCAAAATTACTCAGTAGTCCAAGCCAATCCGATCAGATTCAGCTCTGACATTTAAATACAATTGAGAAGTGGTGTCGCTTTGGATAAAAGCGTCAGCTAAATAAATAAATAAAATTTAGCCCAAAAAATGTTTTCTTTTCTGAACAGACTTGTTGTACGTTTATATTATTGTAGTGGCTGTTTGTCAAACAAACTTTTAACAAAATCAAATTAACTTAAATGAAATAAAGCAAACAACAACTTCTGGCACCCTGGCCAGGTATCGTATGCAGGCAAGAAATAACTTAATTTCCAGGCAAAAACTTATCCTTGAGGTTGGTTTATTGTTGGTTCCATCAGATAACAAAGCATCTCTCACGCTGGTAAAAAACCATGTGCCCACTACCCAGGTGCATACAGGTGAACTGCCACTTCCTACCTATATCCACCCTTACCTGTGCACATCACTACCCCCAGGTGTCTAAAACCAAAAACTACAACTAATAAATTTACCAAATAAAGACTAAACAAGCAAAGAAATTAACTATGGGGTCATTCCGTGTGAAATCAACCAGTGACGGACCGGTCACCCTCTCTGAAAAATCTGAAAGAAATTACAGTTGTTTGTATACTCAACCTATGCTTGAATCTGAAATAGTAAGTCTGTATCACTAATGGTTGCAAAAGTACAGCCATTTTAAATAAAGTAATTTTAAGCATTTTGGTGAACAAGCCTTTTGTCCAACTTCCAACATAACTGGCTCTTTTAGTATTTCACACACAATGATGAAACCATGTGCATAGAAACATATTTTCCTGTAGAGTTCAAAAGTCTACTGAGATCAGATGTATGTTAGTTTCCCCTCTCCAGAGCTCTGAAGATGGCTGTAAATTCTATGTGTGATTTCACACCACCACCTTTCAGGGCTTCTTGTTCAAAAGTTTTTTTTTCCCACTCAAATATGGATTTTGCGGTCCTGTTTATGCATTAACTTTTGTTGATAATGTTATCATACTGTCAGAGCATTTCTTCAAAGATGGTTCCAATTTTGGGAAAGGCTGTTTTCATCCTCTTATTTTACCATGTGGACAGTTTGCAAGATTTTTTAAAATTTTACCATGACTCAATCAGTATCTGAGGAACATCTGTCCAAAATTTGGTTTTAAAAAAATGCTCTGATAGTATGATAACAATATCAACAAAAGTTGATGCACAAACAGGACTGCAAAATCCATGTGACTAGGAAAAATACTCCGACAAATTTGTCTCACTTAGTTTTTGTACAAAAAGCCCTAGGGGTGGAGGTGTCCAAACACGTACAGAATTTATAGCCATTTTTAAAGCTTTGGAGGGGGAAAATAAAACCAGATACATCTGATCTGAGCTGATTTTTGAATTCTACAGGAAAATGTGTTTCTATTCACATGGTTTCACTATTGTGTGTGAAATACTGAAAGAGCCAGCAATGTTGGAAGTTGAACAAAAGGCTTGTTCACCAAAATGCTTAAAATTACTTGAAATTTCAAATGGCTGTACTTTTGCAACCATTAGTGATACAGACTTACTGGGCCATTCCGTGTGAAATCAACAAATGCATTCCGCCTGACCCTCTTGGATTTCCTTCAAACTTTAGGTGCCTAATGCCATCGTACCCATCAGCAATTGTGCAAAATATTAACCTTGTATCTACTTTACTTTCTGAGATATTGGGCCTTAAAAACAGGGTCTTGATCGCGGAAAAATGCAGTTTTTTAACTTTGTTATGTTCTGTTGGCCATTACTTACACATACTTCATGTTAGAAAATTGAAAATTTCAGGCGGTGTTGCATACATGTAGACGTTCTGAACTGTCAAATATTTTAGCTTACAGTAAGAGAATTGCCAAGTTATGGATTCCTGAAAATGGTATAAACACAAAATGATGGCCACTTTTGATGACAATATGTCCACACTGAAGCATATGAGATCTTCGATAATTAAATATATATCACTTCAGTAATCATGTTGTATTGAACTGGAGGAATACTTCGGAAAGAATTCAAACTTTTTGATTTATGGCACTTCAAAATTGACAAAGATAATATTGGATCCAACTTTTAAGTGCATTTACAATTTTACTGGTAGAGTCAACCATAAAAACAAAAACATCAACTTAAAGACAAGTTTTTAGACTCTGAATACACCAAATTCCAAAGTGGTACCCAAAAGAAAAGTACATAAAATAGTCTGTCAAAGACAGCTATCAAGGCATGGGGTGAAAGATTTTTTCTGCCTTTCTAACCATGTTCTGTTTTGTTTATGTAGCCATGTGCTTTTGGTACCTTTGCCACAGTCCCTCCCTCTCACAGAACTGAGTCTCCTCCCCCAATTTTAGCAGTACTGACATCAACTATCGACTCTAACAACAAGAACAACATTATTTTGTATATACTACTACTACTACTACTTATAATAATAATAATAATAATAATAATAATAATAATAATAATACTGATAATACTGATAACAGTAATAACCTCTTCTAGTACCCCAGGGAAAAGTGGAATAATCATTGTATTTAGTTGTCTAAAGCAATTTCCTTTTAATTTAAATTTTTAATTTAATTTTAAAAAAATTATATATTTTTATTTTTAATTTCTAAAGCAATTTTAGTTATTTCCATTAACTAATTTTATTTTATTTCCTCAATAAACATATGATGAATGGAATACAGATGTGGAAGATCTAAAAGTTTGTGAGCACACTTGCTTTGCTTTATATGGAAAGCATTTTATCAATGAGTAAGTCAAACAGATGCAATAGGCCTAGAGTGTTCACAACCACTAAGGAGGTTATGTTTTTTGCCAGCCTGTGGGTGTCTGTGTACAAGACAATTCAAAACTGCACAGATTTGGATGACAGTATTGGAGCAATCAAGAACTGATTCAGTTTCAATGACAGTTGTAATGAATGATGTCTATAAGATCTGTAATCCAGTACACAAACTAGAATTGAACTTATATCTTAACCCTATTGCTTTGGAAGAAATTTGCACTCTCTGAGTGTTTTTCTAGTTTAAACATTGAATTATTTCATTGATTTTCAGTTACTGATATACTTCTCTATCATGGTGGCTGAGCTACTAGCCTTCTGAACCCAATGGTGGGAGTAATCTAAGTAATCCCCGCCCACAACCAACTCTAGTGCCCTTTGAAAAAAAGTCATTACCCATGAGCCCTAGCGCCTGATGAGACTTTCTTTTTTTCATTTCCATTGTTAAATCATGTGCTACAATTTTAATGTTTAAGCCAAGGCCTATTACTTAGAAGCTAGAATGTGGGTACAGCGAGAACGTATGTCACAATGCATGTGTTTTGAACTTAGTTACCCTGATTAAGTCAAAGGTATCATCATGTATGTTGGTTTGTGCTTTACAGATAGAGCTATTCAGATTTTGGTTCATTCTGATATCCTAAATTGTCCAGATTTGGTATTGACTTGCAGAAAAGTCAGTCCTACTGGCAACCATGGTAGCATATATTTGGATGGATGTCATACATTAAAATTTAATGTGTTCATGAGTTAATATACTAAACTATTATACTCTAGTCTGAGTTATGCAAGTAA
Source organism: Sardinella longiceps (assembly GCA_027497455.2). Classification (NCBI taxonomy): domain Eukaryota; kingdom Metazoa; phylum Chordata; class Actinopteri; order Clupeiformes; family Clupeidae; genus Sardinella; species Sardinella longiceps. The sequence continues at coordinate 9,768,325 of JAODXP020000021.1, read as the reverse complement.
ATCACCACAGGCATTGGGTAATCTTTCACTCAAAATCTCAATTTTAGAAAAAATGTGAACACGTGTCACTTCTGCTGACAATTGTGGTTATAACATTTAGTTGAATTTGAATAGATATGATCATTAACATATATTGCTGATAAGTCAATTCACTATACTAAAGAAGAAAAAAATGGCTAGAAAAAATTACAAAATACTTTGATAAAATTTCTAGGTTATTATTTATTTATTTATCATCTATCAATTAAACTATCTATCAATCAATTTGCAAATATTTGAAGAGATTGCAATGCTGGTCCTTTTAGGCCCGTGACAATAAATCAGAATTTTCTGTCACCTGCCGATTTATGCTCCATTTTAGTGATCAGTCATAAGAAGTTTTAGTTTCTTACAATTATAAGCCATCTCATATTAACTCTCAGGATCACAGACTGCATTTCCTTTGAGCATATTAAAGTTACAGCTATACATTCAATGTATGGCAATGTGGTATTTGAAGTAGCCTATCTTTAGAGATTGTGCACAAAAAGCAATCTGTGATAATCCTCCATGAAGGCGCGATGACCAGGAAACCAACAATAATCATGATCAACAATAGCAGGCAAAATGCTCATTAATAATAAAAAGAAGCCTTTAAAAGAAGAAACCTCATTGGCTAAACATACAAGGAATAGGCAGACACCAAACATCCAATGAAAAGCCTAATTGATGAATAAAGGGAGGGGCAGAACCTAGGCCCAGAAGCACATGGCTATGTGGGCAAATTAGTCCATAGCAACCAAGGGACCAAATAAACAAACACACCTAGCAACGAAGGCAGAAAAACCAATCACCAAGACTGTGAAAGCCATCTTTGATATAGTAATTTATGTGGTTTGGCTAAAGGTACCATTTCAAAATCTTGAGCATTTGCAAAATAAAACATGGGCTTTGTGGTGGTAACTTTGATTTTAAGGTACACTCAACCAGTAATTTGGAAAATATGCTTAAACTATAGGTCTTAATTCATTTATATCATCTTTAATGTCTCAAAACTCAAAAGCTGTTATTAATATCAAATATTTTCTTACTTGAAGATAATGTACAATAACTTGTGTGAACTACATAGAAATACTAAAGATCTGATGTCATTCGTGTACAAGATATAGTACTGTGAAATAGATTGGAAAAAATGAACATGTAATTTTTTTTGCCATTTTCAGCAAAGCATTACTCAGCAAATGTGCTACCATGAAAGGTGTACTTCACAGTGTAAAGACACATACTACTTTAGAATATGTCCTGAAAGTTTCATAAATGTAGCATGAAAACTCCAAGAGTAACGCTTTGTGGAACATGGATATTTTCTCAGAGCTCCACTTTCTTGACACACGACCCCCTTTTTTAAGACCCCATATCTCAACAACTATACAAGGTACAATGGTAATATTTCACATAATAGGTCCTGGGTATGGTAACATTATTCACATAAAGTTTGAAGCAAATCCAAGATGGTCAGGCAGAATTTTTGTCTCAGATTTGTTGATTTGGCACGGAATGACCCTACTATTAACTGTAATTTTTTTCAGATTTTTCAGAGAGGGTGACCGGTCCGTCACTGGTTTATTTCACACGGAATGACCCTATGAATTAGAAAACAAATATTACCAAATTATAGAAATAATAATCAGAAAATATATCAAAATATAAAGCTACCAATAATGTAATTAAATTCATAATAATAAAGAAAGAAAAGAAAAACAACAAAATTACTAATTAGAGTAAAAATGCAATATAGCTCCCACACTCCGGCCCCTAATTGTGCATTACCACAATTACTAAATTCAAAGAAAGGAGCTATATGTAAGCATGCATTCTGACTATCTCATGCATAGATGTCTTCTTTGCCGCAACTGCAAAGAAAGCTGCTAATAAGCTGAGAGAGAGAGAGAGAGAATCACACTGCCGCCTCCAACAGCAGGCACAGCTTCGTCACAGGCCTCTCAAGGTCTTCGTTTGGAGACGCACAGAGCACACATGGCCATTCACATCTGGTCTGACTTCCAAGACCTTTCCCATCATCCAAGAGCCTCTTGGAGCTGTAGCGTCTGCCACAAGAACAACATCTCCAGGTACAAGGTTTCTTCTTATTGCTGCCCATTTCTGTCTCTGTTGCATCAATGGCAGGTACTCAGAAACCCACCTCTTCCAGAAGAGTTCAGCCATGTACAGTATATGTTTCCACCTTTTCCACCTGTTTCCACCTTTTTGGATCTTGTCATGATTCAGTGCCACCAGATTCTCCTTGAGCTCATGGCTGGCTGTAACAAAGTTGGTCCTATTGTCAGACCTGAAAGTTGAGACAGGGCCTCGTCTAACTTCAATGGGCCCAAAATACTCAATTCCAACATGCGTGAAGGGGGCTGCGTCAGGCAAAACTCTCTCGACAGGCAAGTCTGCCATCTTTTGTTCAAGGAGTCTTCCTCTGTTGCATCTGCAAACAACACACTCTGATATGACCTTTCTGGCAGCAGAGTTTGCATTTATGATCCAATACTTCCGCATTAAACTGGATAAGATGTAGTTTCTTCCAGCATGACCTAACTGCTGATGAATGTGGCGCAGAATTAAGGTTGATACATGCAGGTCTTCTGAGAGAATAGCAGGACGCTTGGATTCCACTGCCAGTGAGGCTTTACTCAGCTGGCCTCCTACTCTAAGGATCTCACCTTCCATCATCGGGTCCAGTCTGTACAGCGGACCGTCTTTGGATATGGTTTTAACACCACTATGAAGCAAGGTGATTTCATCCTTAAACCTTTGGTTGACTGGATACTGGATGACTGATAACTCTGCCCTAGTCACATCTTGAGGCGTCAGACTCTGGCCTTTGAGTGTAGCCTTAAAGCTCTGCATTTGGCTTTCCACCTGTTGTTGACTGTCTGGATTCTCCATACTGAGGTCAGCAGCAGCGCACAGCTCCTTTCTCTTATGTCCCAATAACACAAGTGTCTCTCTGAACTTAAGAAGCCAGGCTACAGCCACTCGCAGTCTATTCCAGGATGAAAAGTAATGGATCAGGTGGCTCACAGGATTGTCGGTGTCTTTAACAACAGCATTCACCGTCAAGTCCCTTTTGATCTTGAGGTCAGTGCCAGGAATCACCTGAGGATCCACGTCCAATTTAGGCCACTCATCTTTGGGCTTGTAGAGGAAGTCAGGTCCCATCATCCATCTCCTTCCATTCAGGAGGTCTTCTCTTGACATTTCAATCTGTTCTTCTGATGATCTCTCATTGAAGTCGCGATTATATTGTTTTACAATCATTTCTTGCAGGTGTTCAACAGAGATGCAGTTTGCTGTTACAGAAGGATAGCCACTCTTACTTCTGCATTATGGGCTTAAAAATGACTCAAAAATATTTCTAAATGCACAGCGAGTTATCAACAAATAGGTAATGGTTTGCAAATGTGTTCATATATCCACAAATGCAAATTTCATATTTGTAACTTGTAAGTTTGTCTTCACAAATAATGTTGTATTTGCAAATATGAAAAAATCTGTTTGTAAACAAATATTACATTTGTAAAAAGGAAATTATATTTGTGAATTGTATTTCTGCATTTGTGGATCCCCAATCACACATACGCATTCACGTTTCCCTGTGACGTATTTTTGAGACAAATTTTCCCGCACAAATGTCAACTGATTCGCAAATACAGAGACATATGCACCCTAGCCATCCTCTAGGTGGCAGTGTCGTTCCATTCATTAAGGCTCTGATTCATTAGGCAAAGTTGTCTGATTAATTTTGCCTATGATAGGGGATTAAATGATTTTAACTGTTGATTGGGAAAAATGGCATTGTTATGGGATGTTTGTGGTATGTGCCTAGCATACGTGAGTGTTGTGACAAAGTATATCGAAAGAGAACAAAGTTTGTTCATGTTTGGCGAGCATATGGTAGTAGCAGAGCCCGTTTGGTAGTAGGCTACATATCGACTAGCATGGTAGCTGGGAAAAGCATAAATGCGGTTGTTAGCCACATGTTACTTCTTAAATTCTTATCTAAGCGATCACTTAGCCACTATTACTCCACAAACATGTCCTGCAAGTGATGATTAGCCTATGGTGTCCAAGTATAATCATAAAAGTGTTAACATGTCCCAATGTCAATGACACCCAGCCTGTAGGCTGTTGTCTCCCGAGACCGGACTTTTCCCAGTGTATACAGGGACAGGCAGCCAGCAGGTCAAGGGGAGATGTCTGTAAAGTTTAACCATGCACTAAACCATGCAAAAATATGTCATTGTTACAGAATATTTGTGGCATGTGCCTACCATACGTGAGTGTAGTGGTGATTAAATTGAAAATAAAAATAAAATTGTTTGTTGTTTGGCGAGCATAGTATGTAGCCTACATATTCGACTAGCATGGTAGGTCCTAGCTGGGAAAAGCATGCGGTTAGCTCATAGCAGCATGCTAGGACCTACCATGCTAGTTGAATATGTATTCTACTACCATAGGTCGCCAAACATGAACAAACTTTTTTGCCTTTCAATATACTTTGTCACTACACTCACGTATGCTAGGCACATACCACAAGCATTCCATAACAATGCCATTTTCCCCCAATCTACAGTTAAAGTCATTTAATCCCCTATCATAGGCAAAATTAAGCAGACAGCTTTGCCTAATGAATCAGAGCCGTAATGAATGGAACAACACTGCCACCTACAGGATGGCTAGCGTCCATATGTCTCTGTATTTGCGAATCAGTTGGCATTTGTGGATCTCTCTCTGCGGATTCGGCGCGGAAAATTTGTCTCATAAATACGTCATAGGGAAACGTGAATGCGTATGTGTGATTGGGGATCCGTACGTGTGATTGGGGATCCACAAATGCAGAAATACAATTCACAAATATAATTTCCTGTTTTACAAATGTAACTTTTTTTTACAAATAGATTTTTTTATATTTGCAAATACAACATTATTTGTGAAGACAAACTTACAAGTTGCAAATATGAAATTTGCATTTGTGGATATCTGAACACATTTGCAAACCATTACCTATTTGTAGATAACCCTCTGTGCATTTACAAATATTTTAGAGACAAAATTATCTCCATACTGCATCTTCCGCCATGAAGAGGACCATTAATGATCCAGCCAACCCTGGTTCTGACAGCATATGGCCCTTCATTCTGGCTATTTATCACTTCCCATGGCTCCAAGACCTTAGGGGCATCAGTTCCTATAAGCAGATCAACACTTGCATGAATATCATGGAGCTTTACATTCATCAGATGCGGCCATAAATCAATATCTGCTTGTTGTGGAATGTTTAAAGTGGACACAGGCATTGTTCTTTGAGTCAAAACATCAGGAAGCTCTATATAATCTTCAACACCCATGCCAGACACTTCAAGACCTGATAAAACATGAGCATTCACAACCTTTTGTTGGCCCATTGCTCTTAACAGGATGCTTGTCTTCTTACCTCTCAAATTCAATCTTTTTGCCATGGCTTCTGTACAAAATGTGCCAGAACTGCCAGAGTCCAAAAAGGCATACGTCTGTATGGTCTTGTTAGTCAGTTTACTCCTGACCTTTACTGCAACAATAGAAAAGATGGACTCATCTTCCACACCGGCCCCAATATGGCCACACGTCTGGGAGTTTACAGCTGAAACGCTTGGAGGACTTGGGGAATGTTCGGCTTGCTCGAAGACGGATGTGCCTTTATCCTGTCTTTCTATATGGAGGGCTCCAGGGTGTTTCTGGTGGCATACATAGCAGTCCAATCGACTCCTGCAGTCTTTGCTTGTATGATCTACTTTCAGACATCCAAAACAAATACCCTTTTCTTTGATGAAGCTGATCTTCTCCCGATGTACTTTGGCTTTAAACTGTGAGCACTGATCCAGTGTGTGGTTCTTCTGCAGACAAAACAGACAGCAATGAGTGGAGTGCGTTTTATTCTTATGTCCTACAGGCTGTGCTATAGTGTCTTCCCTCACAGAAGTAACATTATTCCTCCATTTTTCTCTCAATTTGTAAGGAAGTTTTAAGATGATACTCCGCATGTTAGACGGTAAGTCCAGGTCTCTCATATAAATCACTTGTTCCGTTAGGTTTGAACACCCTCGAAGAAACAGAGCGAATGATTGTAATTCTTCTACATCTTCATTTTTAACAGGTGTCCAATTGAATATTTTTTCCATATAGGCAGATGCTATTTTATGTTCATCTCCAAAATGCTGTGCAAGGAGTGTCTTGGCTCTTTGATAGCCTTGATCTGGAGGTAAATGCTGACAGCTATGCACGAGATCTTTAGGCTGCCCCCTAGTGTACTGTTCCAAGAAGTGCAAACAGTCAGTCAGATTATTCGTTTTCTTCTCCACTCCATTTTCAAAGGCTCTAATAAAGGACTTATATTGGAGAGGGTCTCCATCAAAAACAGAGAGATTTCTTACAGGGAGAACAGAAGACACATTTTGCTGAACCAAAAGTGCAGTGATTTCATTTTGTTTTTGCATAATGCTCACCATGTCATTTTGATTGTTACCAGTCTGAATTTGGGAATTCAATGTAGGCCCTTGATTGTTACTAGTCTGAATTTGGGAATTTAATGTAGGCCCAATTTGACATTCTTGAACAGTCTGTGCTTGTAGATATGGGGCTTCAGGCTCAAATGGCATTCTATTCATTTGCACAGCAAATTTCTGTTTTGGCCTAACGACTGTTTCAGGATCAGGAGGGGCAGGAATACGAATTTCATGTGGACCAAAGGCATTTGCCTGAGGATTCAAACCAATGGAATTTTGAGCTTTACTCCTCTCCAAATAAGAGCTCATTCCATCAGGTCGAATTGACCCACACAGCGAGGAGTTCATTTCTAAAACCTGAAGCTTTGCAGTTGTTGCCGCTAGATCAGTCTCAAGCGCCAGTTGCTCCTTCTCTCTACGGAGATTTTCTTCCTGCGCTTCAATGCGATGTTTCTTCTTTAGGGCTTCGGTGCGTTTGAGAAGAGCAGCTCTCTCGGCTTCTGCCTCAATGCGTGCCATGGAAGTCTTTGATACACAGGATGTGCGTGAATTTACAGAACTTGTTTTCACACTTAGGACATTAGAAACACTATCATCAGGTTTTATTCCATCATCATCATCATCATCATCATCATCATCGTGTTCTGCGCCAGGAGGTTCTTTTGGCTGCGAATACGCATTACCGCTTTTAGACAGCCACTCTTTTACTTCTTCAACAAATGCATGACATGCTTTCATCTTTTCCTCAAAGTTCTTATTTTTAGTGTTAAGTTTGTCATTATATTCTGGTAAAGGCAGTTCCATAAAAGTTTCATGTATGTCGCGTGGATCTTTACAACATGTAATGATCAATGCCAGCTGAGCGTTCACTGCGTTGACATTATCATTTGATTCCATTAGCGCACGGATTTTATTCATAAGCTTATTAGCCTGTTTAGTTTTTGCAGTGCGTTTTTCTTGACATGTTTGTATATAAAAGCACACTCCTTTAGAAGTTAATTTAATGGACCGTTTAGATTCATGCCTTTCCTCTTCAGCTAACGTTACAGCTTCTTCGTTGCTCATTTCCAGGGCCGTTTCAAGGTACTCGGGGGCCCCAAGCAAACAGGACATGGGGGCCCTTCACTCCCCGTAAATACTTACATGAACCACATTGTTATAATTTTCAAACATCATCAATATAATTATTTGTATGGTACAGTTGTCTAACTCCATTTGTTGTTGAAAAACACCACCAACGTAACTACTAAAATGATTAAACAGTCAATCTTGGGGGCCCCTTTCAGCCTGGGGCCCCAGGCAATTGCCTGGTTTGCCTGCCTTGTTGCGACGGCCCTGCTCATTTCGTTACAAACTTATAACGTTAATTTGTTCTTTTAATAAAAAACAGCGGGGTCTGCTGTCAGGCGACAGAGCATACAAAACAGTGGCAACGTTATCAACTTGATTTTTAAAACAACAAGTCCTTTTCATTCATTCAAGCTACGCGGCCTACTTTCTTATGACTTTTTTATGAATGAAGGCCGCCTGCTGCGTCAAATCCAACAAAGCGCACAGCAGTCCAATAAGTTCCCGTAACTTGCTTTTTGATAAAACAGTTTTTTTCTCATCGTTGTCCTATACGGCGTTTTCAATTGTGCACATAACATTAACGTTACCAACTGGAGATTTCTTCAATCTGATCCAGGCGTCAATCTCACGACTCCCACAAGTGATGATTAAAGTAATCCATGTTATTTCCCATGAGATATTCCAATATCCGAAGGATCGTATTTCCAAGGAAAGTTTTTTCTTCTTCTTTAATCCATGAGCGGGTTTTTTACTTGATGTAGTGGCCGTTTCTCAAACAAACTTTTAACAAAATTAAAATAACTTATATTGAATAAAGCAAACAACAATTTCCTTCACCCTGGCCAGGTATCGTATGCAGGCAAAGAAATAACTTAATTTCCAGGCAAAAACTTATCCTTGAGGTTGGTTTATTGTTGGTTCCATCAGATAACAAAGCATCTCTCACGCTGGTAAAAAACCATGTGCCCACTACCCAGGTGCATACAGGTGAACTGCCACTTCCTACCTATATCCACCCTTACCTGTGCGCGTCACTACCCCCAGGTGTCTATAACCAAAAACTACAACTAATAAGTTCACAGAATAAAGACTTAACATAAAGCAAAGAAATTAACTATGAATTGGAAAACAAATATTACCAAATTATAGAAATAATAATCAGAAAATGTATCAAAATATAAAGCTACCAATAATGTAATTAAATTCATAATAATAAAGAAAGAAAATCAACAAAATTACTAATTAGAGTAAAAATGCAATATAGCTCCCACAATTATATATTTATATTTATCAGATTATTACATGATATTTATCAGAAGGATTTTCGAGGGAGCATCTTCTGCAAAGCCCACCAGGAAATGTCAGCGATATGCTAACTTTCCCCACTTTTTTTGACTTGCTCTTGCTTTTCCACTGTACATGCCATTGCGCTCCACCAAGGTGAAATTTTGACAATAATAAGTCTCTAAAGGTGCCTACAGACCAAAGATCCGCGACGAGACAGGCTGCGACATTCTAAAAACCTGGACGTTCTAAAACTCCGAAACTGCGATTTGACATGTTAAATATTTTGCGACGGCTTGCAACTGCTTGCAACAACCTGCGACGATTGATTCACACTGCCGCAACTACTCTCTAAAACTGTTTCGTCTCGTCGCAGATCTTCAGTCTGAATTGGGCTTACGTACATATTTGAGGATTACAAAGTTTTTGTTTATGTAATGGAAGTCTATGGCTACCGTAACACATGTAATTGACTCTCCAGTAAATACTAAGGGCAGATAGCTACAGAGCGGTCCCACTGGTGAGGAATAGATAGACAACTGCTGTGTTTAGCCTGCCAGCCAAGTCGAACCAGGGTATAGCGAACCAGGCTATAGCCTAAACACAGTTTCCAGCATTTTTGCATGAAGATTTTTCAGATCCAGATTAATCTGTGTTGCCAAAGCTTCAAACCCCTCATCAGACAAGGTGGTTTATTAACTCCACTCATTTTGTCAAATCCATGGTCAGCCATGTGCCCTCCCCTGCATTTCATTCCTTTCATAGGCGGACTGAATCAAACCCTTGTAGAAGCCTTCCTTCAGTGGCGAGAGCAGGCTAGTCATAGTGTAAATGTGCCCTGCCACAAAAAAAAACAAAAACATTATCAGATGTATTTGAAGGAGTCGGCTGATGCCTGCCAATGTTACATAATCGAGTCCAGAACAAACAAAACCAAATAATTTTCAAATCCTACCTGTAATTAATGCAGTTACATAACGTTTACGGTTTACATGCATTTTGGATTCAGAAAGACATTATGCATCCTACGACTAAAACTTTCCTGTGGACATCGCTAAAATTGTGTTCGTCATGTTCTTGAACTGAAAATGAAACTAAGCTCACGTATAGCCTACGCTATAGCCTACGTGTTATCCTACGTCAGTTCGCTCCCCTGGGTTAAGGCAAGGCCAGGCAAGTTTATTTAAATAGCGCATTTCATACACAAGGGCAATTCAATGTGCTGTACAAAAACAAAAGCAAGTACAGTAATTGGTAAAAAGTAAAAGCACAGTAAAGACATAAAATAAAAGAATAAAGTGAATAAAATTTAAAAAAGGGAATTAAAGGTTAAAATATACAGAATAGACAAAATAAATGGACTTTAAGAGAAAGCATCTGAGAACAGTTTGGTCTTAAGCCTAGATTTGAAACTGTCAACAGTAGGGGCATTTTTTATTTCTTCTGGAAGTTGGTTCCAAAGTTGCACTGCATAGTAGGAGAAAGCGGCTTCACCACACTTTGTTCTGACAAAGGGTTTTTCCAGCAAATTTTTATTCAGTGACCTGAGTGACTTGTGCTCCTGACACATGTCTAAAATGTAAACAGGTCCAGTGCCATTTAATGATTTAAACACAAGTAACAGTGCTTTAAAGTCAATTCTGTAACTTACTGGAAGCCAATGCAGGGACTTCAGAATGGGAGTAATATGGTCAGTTCTTTTTGCCCTTGTGAGAACCCTAGCAGCTGCATTTTGATTCAAAGATGTTTGATGGTCTTTTTAGGAAGACCTATAAAAAGACCATTGCAGTAATCAACCCTACTGGAGATAAAGGCATGAATAAGTTTTTCTAGGTCCTTTCCTGACATAAGACCTCTTAGCTTGGAAATGTTTTTTAGGTGATAATATGCTGACTTAGTGATTGCTTTCATGTGACCATTGAAGCTAAGATCACTGTCAATGACAACCCCAAGATTTTTAACAGTCTCTTTTGCTTTAAGCCCTTTTGTGTTGAGGGCAGTGGCAACCTTGAGTCTTTCCTCCTTTTTTCCAAATATAATTACCGCCATTTTGTCTGTGTTAAGCTGAAGGAAATTGTGTGACATCCAGTTGTTAATCTGGCCTATACACTGATAAAGGCTTTCAAGGGGGGCATAGTTATCAGGTGACACAGCAAAGTAAATTTGGGTATCATTAGCATAGCTATGATAAGAGATTGAGTTGTTTGGGATAATTTGTCCAAGCGGGAGCATTTAAAGGTTGAAAAGTAGAGGTCCAAGGATTGACCCCTGGGGGACCCCACAGGTCAAGGACATTGGTGTTGAAGTACAATTACCCATGGCAACAAAGAAGCTTCTGCTCTGTAAGTATGATTTTAACCACTTGATAACTGTACCAGTGAACCCAACCCAGTGCTCAAGTCGGTGTAGTAGTATGTTGTGGTCAACAGTGTCAAATGCAGCACTGAGATCCAGTAACACCAGGACAGATGTTTTGCCTGCATCAGTATTAAGACGTATGTCATTTACAACTTTAATAAGAGCTGTCTCAGTGCTGTGATTGGCTCGGAAACCTGACTGAAACTTATCAAAGCAGTTATTTGATGTCAAGTAGGCAGTCAACTGATTGAAAACTATTTTTTCAATAATCTTTCCAATGAATGGTAGATTGGATATTGGTCTATAATTGTTAAGCACTGAAGAATCCAGCTTGTTCTTTTTCAGAAGGGGCTTTACGACTGCCTTTTTTAGGGACTTGGGGAAGGTTCCACTCTGTAAAGATGAGTTTATAATCTGAAGTACATCAGGTGCTACAAGGTGAAGAACAGACTTTAAAAAGTTGGTTGGTAGAATGTCTAATTCAGATGTGGAAGAACTGAGATTTTGTACTGTTTTCTCAAGTGTTTCATAGTCAATAAAGGTGAATGTTGACATTGAGTTTAGTCCCTCTCTCTTTGAAGAAATTAGCTCTGGGTGTTGAGATATTTGAAGCTGTGAAGTTATGTTTAGTCTTATTTTATCAATTTTACCTCTGAAAAAAGATGCAAACTCATTGCATTTATCAACTGTGAGAAGCTCCGGTGCCAATTGTGATGTTGGATTAGTTAACTTCTCAACAGTGGAAAAAAACACACGAGCATTGTTCATGTTTCTGTTGATAATGTTTGAGAAGAAAGATTGTCTTGCTTCCTGAATTTCAGAGTCATATTTGCTAAGCATCTCTTTATGTATTTGGTAATGAATGAGGAGATTAGATTTATGCTGTTTTCTTTCAGTCTTTCTACACTCTTTTGACTGCTGGATTTTGTGTCCATAGTTCCTTCCTTTTACTCTTTTGATTTTTAACGGAGCAATATCATCCATAATTTGTTTCATCTTAAAGAGTTGAAATTGGTCAGCAAGTCATCTACAGAGTCAGATAATTGACTGGAGGTCTGTGAGAGTGCTTGCTCAAACAAAAGACCTGTATTGTCATTTATGACTCTCCTCCTTACTGTCATTGCCATGTTCTGAATGTGAGGGCAGATAGAAACATCAAAGAAAACACAGAAATTATCAGATAAAGCCAAGTCCTTAACAGTTGTGGAAACAATAAGACCCTTTGTGATGACAAGATCAAGGGTATGACCATGAGTATGTGTTGGCACCTGTATGTGTTGAGTTAGGTCAAAAGTGTCTATAAGTGTGAGTAGTCCCTTGGCATAGGTGTTTTCTGTATTATCCACATGGAAGTTAAAATCCCCAGATATGATAAGACAGTCAAATTCCACACAGTTGTTAACAGTTCCCCAAACTCTTCAAGAAAAACTTTGGCTGAATGTCTAGGTGGTCTGTAAACAGTCAATAATAAGATACTGGGAGAGCCCTTTAGGAGTGCACATAAGTATTCAAAAGATTCAAAGTCTCCAAATGATAACTGTTTGCATTGAAAAGATGCCTTAAATATTTTTGCAACTCCACCCCCTCTAGTTGCTCTTGACACACTCTTGACAAATCTGGGGGAGCTGCTTCAATGAGGGTAGTGCAACTGCTTGCTTGTTCCAGCCAGGTTTCCGTTACAAGTAAGAAGTCAAGTTTATGTGTGCAGATAAAATCATTGATTAAAAAAACGACTTGTTTGAAAGAGATCTCACAATAAGAAGAGCTAGTTTTCCAGTAAGTGTGGGTATTTTATCCACTAGAACACTCTGAGATTGTTTAGGAACAGGCAGGAGATTAGATTGGTTTACCCCATATGCTTGATGCAAACAGAATCTTCTTTTTCTTGTAAGCACAGGAATAGAGAATGACATGGGCATCCTGGGTCCCTGCTTGTTTTCAAAACCACTCTCAGCACAGGGACCCATATCATATCAGACAATGAAATCATCAAGGTCTACCCTGCTGCTAATATCAATGGGAGGCTGTGGAGCTTTGTACTTTTTGGTATAGGAGGCTGTGGTGCCTTGCACTTTACATTAGCTGGAGTTTTTGGGCTAGTGAACAGCTGCCCAACCTTTTGGTTGGACAGAGTTTTGTAGACTACTCCTTTCGAGTGCCTTGGGCTTGAAAAAGATAGCCTAGCTATTGGCAGCATCCTCTGCATACTTGCAGGGAATTTCAGACTCGGTGGTGCTGGGGATGGTAAGGACAAAACTGAGGATGATGGGGATGGTGAGGACAAATCTGAGGATGACAGTGAACCTCTCTGATTCTGTGTGATTTCTGGTATGTCCTCTTGTTGATCCTCTCTCTGATTCTGGGTGATTGCTGGCATGTCCTCTTGTTGATCCTCTCTCAGATTCTGTTCGATTGCTGGCATGTCCTCTTATTGCTCCTCATTTGATGGTCTGTCATCAGTCTGAATGGGTGGTGCAGATGATTCCAGAATTCCATTGTTATCTGGTGCATAGTCTTCATTTGGGGGTTGGGGCCCTGAGAGGCCTGACGTAGATGGTTGGTCCTGAGTTCCTGAAGTTCCAGTGTTACCATGACCATCTGGCACAGAGCGCTGTTGTTTAGGTACAGAGTGATTGTTGATGACCATGACTGGATCAGTCTGTGCAGCTTCTGATTGCTTATCAGAGTTATTGTTGATCAGAACAGGTTCTGTCTGTACCAATACAGAGTGTTTATCAGGGGACTGACCCATGGTAGACAGACAGAAGGTTGCATGCTGGAGAGAAAGACGATAGTGGTCGGCTAAAACTTTGGCTCCAAGCCAGCTGAGGTTTGTACTATTTGGTCTGAAGAATCCTCTGCGATTCCAGAAAAGGTTGAAATTGTCAATGAAGTTTATTCCAAGGGAAAAGCATTCTTTTGCCAGCCATTTGTTTAGACTGAATAATCGTGAGAAGGCAAAACTGCCCCGTGCTGGTAATAGGCCACTGACAAAGATTTGTATTCCAAGCTTACATAGTTCAGAGAAAAGTCCCCTTAAGTCACGCTGCACCTCGGCTTGTTCTTTGAAGATCAATCTTGTAAATCCTTTGTTCCAGCTCAGTGCATTTTGTGCAAGATCTCCTGGGTCTTCGCATTTTGTCTCAATCCAAAGTCAAGGTGAATCGCTGCTTAGCCTTGTTAATGCCAGTTGTGTCTGGCTGTTCGGAAGTTATCTTGCTTTTAAAACTAACATTAAAATAAGTCTTTTTGTTTCAGCTTTCTGTGAATAGACTAAACTTGTGAAAGTGAGATAAAATAAGAAAAGAAAAATAGTGGAAATTATCCAAAGAAAGAAGATCATGCAGGAGCAAAGCAGAAAGCGTCCTACTCGCTTGAGTAGGAGGTGTTTCAGTTAAGGTTAAAAAAGGCGTGTACGAGATGTAAAGCCGCATGAAGACAGCTTCAGTAGGCTGTAGACAGAAAGGCATTGTCGTTAGACTTTGTGTTTCAATGGCTGAGATCACCAAATTGCGACCACAACACGTCGCTCAAAACTTGCGGGATCAAGGCGCTTACAGACGGCTGGAAGTGGCTGCATCCAGTCCCCATGACGTTTGTGTCATATGTCACCTACCACATGATCACTGAAAATGGGCAATTATTTATTAAACATTGTATGATTTATTTCGCCAGTTACCTCTTTCATTTTAATGATTAAATAAGGGGATTCAAACTGTTTTCAATGCAAACAAACTTACGTGATAAATCCTGGCATCACGTCCATGTCCACGTGTTGTATGGCTGCAGCTGTGTTGTCCAACTTGTCCCTCATGCTTTTCCACTCCCACCATTGTATATTGGCAAATCTCGTTGAAGTGGGCATCATCCAGACGAGGTTAGCCAGCCGGAGCCGAACAAGGCTAATGTAGGCCTACAAACATTTTTAGTAGTGCTGTCAAGCAATTAAAATATTTAATCGCATTAATACCGTAGTTAACTCCCTCGATGTCCCTTGATTTCTTTCTGTCCCATTTTTATTTATTTATTGTCATTTTATTGCTGTTATCAACATTCATTGGTGGGGGTGAATACCAATTTAAAATAAAAGAAAACCCAGTTACAGCATCATAAATTATTAATATGTTCAAGTACTGCCAGACAGATATTTTGTAGGCTATGTCTTTTATGTTGCTAGTTCACAAGTTAACAAAAAAAAAAAAAAAAAAAAAAAAAACCTGGATGCTGGCCCTTTAAATTATAGTAACCTGTATTTTAAAGAGGCTCAATGAAAATATGGCATTATGGTCTACATGAGTGAATGTAGTGCAAGTGCACATCAACGATTGCGTCGGTAAAATAATATATTATTTGTTTTCACTGTCATCAGAATTATCTATAGGCTCTTCAGGCTTCGGACCAGCAGAGACAGCAGAGCAGACACATCTACACCCGTGTGAGAGGGCGTGTGTATAGGGTAGGCATGAGTACTGTAGGTCCTAGCCTAAGCAGTAGGCCTACTTCACGCCTAATACAAACACAGGACATACTGAAACGTCGGGAGGTGTTGGAATGGCGGAGATAATTTTTTTCACATTCCATATTTAGACAATGGCAGGTCAAATGCGTTAATCGTGCATTAAAAAATTGACAGTGTTAAAATGGGTTTGCATAACGCATTAAACTGACAGCACAAATTTTTGGGCTAGCTCGTTCGGTTTTGTGTCTGTCAGTCTCAAAGTAAAGCATTATGTGGGGCAAGGTGATTCATCTGACAAAAGTTTGCGAAGGATTGTTTTCTTTCAAAGGGAAAAATCCGCCCACTTAGGCTGCCAGCCAATAATCAGCTTTAATCTATAAACGCATGCAGTTGCCAGCATTTTCAGCTGAAGACTCCATTTTCAAACTCCTCGTCAGACAAGGTAGGCTAGTTTAGGTAATAGCTTCTGGGGATGGGTAGTGTTGACCAAGTGAGGCTTTTCTGAACCTTCAAAGCATTCAATCCAGTGATGGTCACTCGAGTCCCAGACTTGGACTTAAGTCGCACTTAAGTCGCACAAACAAAGACTTGAGACTTGGACTTAGACTTGCCCTCAATGACTCGAGACTTGACTCGGACTTGAGCCTTGTGACTCGTGAACAATGATCATTTCGCTGAAAAAAAAAAAAAAAATCATTTTGTTTTTCCAATGTGTTCCCTTGCCTTATGGGAAACGCAGAGCGTTGGCAGAATAGGCTATATCTCTCCCAGATTGGGAAGCGCTTATTGTTACGGGGTGTTTTTGATTATCTTTTCTTTTTGTGTTATTGCCTTATTGGCATGCTGTTATTATGTTCTCTGATGATAAAGGGGTACTGTATGCTTGCGCAGTTGCAATGTATAGGTTGTAAACATAAGTCAATGTCTTAATTGATTGTTAACCGTGATTTGGTTGTGACCGATAGTATTTAATGTTACCCAACAGTCGGTGTTCGCCTAATCTAATGATGGTATGCTATGTTATATTGCCTAGTTTGTGCAGACATCCTGATATTGATAATGCCTCCCTGATGCCCGCAAATAGAATAATATCTCCCGGAATCTAGAACTAGTAAGCCAGGGTATGCACGTGAAACATTTACGTCTACATCGTGCATCTATATGCGCGCATGTGAGAGTGAGCGAGAGGGACAGAGAGAGAAGCGGTGCCTGAGGGAACGGCGTGTGTGTGTGTGCGTCAGGCATGGACTGGCCATAGGGCATACAGGGCAATGCCCGGTGGGCCGACGGTAACTTTTGGGCCGAAGCTGTCATTTAGCCTACTCTTAATTTTCATGAAGGATATTGGGCTAGTTTAATTAAATCTCTACATCTACTCTCTTTACATATAGGCCTATAACTGGCTGTCATGAAAAGATCAAACTATTTAAAACTTTCTGTAAACCAACAATATATGAATAAGCTGATAAATATAATAGCCTGTACATTTCCTTGAATAATACAGTTTATTGAAATAGAGGATGAATAAGTATCTTATACTAATATAGGACGGAAAAAAAAAAAAAAAACATCCCATAGGCTACATGATTTGTTTCTGTAATACCAAATTTTAAATCCTATGGATTTAAGATAAGAAGTTTCTGTAATATGATATTAAAATGCAGTTGATCAAAATAGGATTTTAGACCTCAAGAATGGAAATGCTATACAGCATAATGTAGCCTATCTGTGTTATTTGTTTTCTAAATGTTAATAGTTTCATGTTTCTTCACAATTTGGAATTTACATAGCCCTCTAAAGATACTATGCACCATACCATGCCCCCCCCAACACTTAATATAGCCTAACAGTTATCCAGTATCATCTCAGACAGACAAAAAAGGTTAATAGTTAATTTCAGTCATTTGAGACTTGACTTGAGACTTGACTTGGTCTTGGGACGAAAGACTCGAGACTTGACTTGGAATTGCTCCCAAGGACTTGAGACTTGACTTGGACTTGAGTACAAAGACTTGAGACTTGACTTGGACTTGGAAAAAATGACTTGTGAACATCACTGATTCAATCCAATTGCATTGAAAAAGGGTTCAATGGTTTGAAACTTCAGAACTCTATGAGGACATCTGCTGGTGGAAATACTGTACTGCTGCATTTTTCACACTCGGTGGCATTCTGTTAAAGATGAATAGGGTATTTGAATGAATGGATAAGTATTAACATTCTACCTGCATCAATAAAATCTATCGCATTTCCCCTTTGAAAATAATAAAATAATTTTCTCTGTGTGAGTCCTTGTTTGTTAATAATGAAGAGATATAAGCCTATGAATAAAGGAGTGCTTGACATTAATCCTTGCGTACATCTATTATTGTTTCCCCTGTCAAACAGACTAAATAGTGCATAACCTTTTAAGATGCATGCCACTAATACTAGTCTATTGACCAAGTAACATGAACATTTTTGTGTTGAGCTGATTGGTGTTTTTCAGTGGGAAACACATGTTTGTGTGACAGTGGCCTTGTGATAAGGGATGAGGTGTTTGTGAACTGTGAACAGTGCAGACAGGATACTTATTTTTTATGATTGTGAAAGTGCTTTTAGTGGGAGGGACATGGAGCAGTGTAGCTTGTGAACAGAGTGGGATGCTTGTGAACGGTGTGGGGGGATCAAATATCATATTTATTCAAAAACAGGATTTTTTCAACTGTTGAAGGATTGAGCCTGTTTCTTTTTTTACTAACAACTTCCCCAGCCTTGGAAAATACCCTCTCGCAAGGGACCGAGGAGGCAGGGATGCACAGCACATCTCTTGCCAATGTATAAAGGTTGGGGTAGGTTTGCATTGCTGTGCCCGTATGTTAAGGTACCCTGGACCTCTGTCATCCTGCCCTGCCTCCTCTTCTCTGACACCTGGGTGTCTAGTAAATCCCAGAGGCCAGTCGCTGAAATAAAAAAAAACAAGGCTTTACAAAAGCACATCAGAATAAGCATAACAATACTGACCATGAGCATACATGATTCATACCAGAGGATTCTGCAGCTGAGGAAACCTCAGGCTGTGCTGGTGATGGTGTGTCTAGGTTGTGGAGCTTCGGACAAGCTCAGCACATTTTGCTGTGAGTCTTTTACAGCATTTTGCATTTGCTGCACTACAAAATCCCATCACTTTAAATCTGGGGTCCAGCAGAGTGGCCATGGAGTGCTGGTTTGCAGTCTCATAATGGATTAGTTTTTCACCCATGAGTTGCAGAAGGTTAGCACACAGCTTGCCTGCCATTTCCCCATTGGCCTGCCACTGCTTAGAAGCGATTGTGTGTCTCAGCATTCGAATAAGGGGGATGATTTTAGATCCCGACACCGTCTTCTCCGCCGAAAGTTCCACTGTCGCCTCTTTCAGTGGTGAGAGAATGTCCAGGCATTCAGATATGGTTTCGTATTCGATCGAGGTTAATGGAGCCATCTCTGTATGCAAGGACACCACCAACTGGTTCCCTCTGTTCATGAATTCTAGACAACATGTCAAAGGTGCTATTCCACCTGGTTTCCACCTCCTGGATAAGTTTATGGGTGGGCACCCCCATCTCCTTTTGGAGACACAGCAGCCTCTCTCTGGCCAAGGTGCTGGTGCGAAAGTACCTAGCAATCTTCCTGGCCTTGCCCCTCATGTCTTCTAGGCCAGGTGTCAGATCAATTGCCTTCTTCACCATCAGGGTTAGGGCATGGGCGATGCAGTGGCTATGTCTCACCCCAAGAATGTAGGTACATGCTAATATGTTTGAGGCACCATCTGTGACCAGGCACATGATTTTTGTTTTGAGTCCCACTCCTCCATTACTGCAGTCTTCACTGAGGCTATGTTGACTGCTGCATGTCTGTCCGGGAACTTTCCAACAGTCAATAAAATTGAATTCAATTCGTCATTTTCGTTAATAAAATGACACGTTATTGCGAGGTAAGCATCCATGTGAACAGAGGTCCACATGTCTGAGGGCCTTGGCCTTTTCCTTCTCTTTCTGGTATCTTGCCTCGACCATGGCCTTCAAAGCTTGCCTTGATGGCAGGACATACGATGCATCTAGGAGGCGTACAAAGCTCCTGAATCCACAATCATCAACTATACTGAATGGCTGTGTGTCTTTAATAACCATGTCCACCAAGGCCTCATCGATTTGTTCCTTTCGGCTGCCTGCAACACAACAACAACAACAACAACAACAACAACAATTAGAATAGTAGCCCTTATGGCTAGAAATGTAGTAATGTATTAAAACACACATGAATAGTGAAGACCATGCATTAACAAACAGTAACCATTCACCCTGGGAGCTTGCAGCAGCTCTGGCAGACTCATTCTCATGTTTAGCTCTAAAGTGTCTAACCATGGATGATGTATTATTGTTATAGGCCAGCTGTTTGTCACAAATTAGACACTGCACCTAAAATAGAAGAGATGATAGGATATGATTAATATTATTTTCATGAAAAAGCTCAACAGTCTTCCTATGATAACTACTTCAGAAAACCATATAGGCTCAATATGTCAACATGACGTAATATTTAAGAAACATAATCCCCAGAGCACAGACTACTGCAGCGAAAACAGTTACCAGCGTCACAAGCCCTGTTTTCTGCGAGTGAATAAACTTTTAATCAGTTTCTAGAGGACCGGTAAAAGAACACAGCATGTGTTTGTACTACTTATATTAATCAGACACGCGCACACAACCACAGATCAGTTGCGGGCTGTGCGCAGTGATTCTTTGAAATTCTTGAAGCTTACAAACTCCATAACACACAAACCGCATAACAAGCCTACAACTACACGCGTTGTTGATGACACCAAAAGTCCCTGTAACATTTAAAGTGAGTACACCAGCAAAACCCTTCAAATGCTTTCATTGTTGGACAAGGAAATGCACTTGGCACATTAGCGCGCACAACGGACCACTGGTTATCTGTGCGTGCCGCATTTACCGTCTGGATAGAGCGCATACAGTCTATTAAACTTTGTAATAGCCAACAGTTAAAATGCACTTGTTGAGATTGATGTGGAAAGGAAGAACATTAGCTTTGCCAATCATTTTTTGTCTAAAATACACAGTAACCTCTTAAAACGGAGATCCGCATTGACTGGGCGTGCACCCAAATACATTATTCCAAGTAGCATAATTAAAAAGATGTCATGGCCTATTGTCAACCTTGTTGGGAGAAGTCAAATTGGAATGCTCCCACATCTCTGAACGCCCTCTTTTTGCAACAGGTTCCATGTTTTTGTCTTTGATAAACAACGATACGATGATAAACTCTCCAGAATCTGAACACCTCAACAACCCACAAGTGCACGCCCCGATTTCGGCGGCTTTAAAGGTTTGAACCAGTTTTCAAAGCAGTGACGTTTTGGTGGGGTGAATGATGCGCTCTACGTCACTGGTCACGTGACTATCAATGACTGAACTAAGCGCCGTAGCAGTGTGTTCCCTCGCAGTAGTTCATATTTTCAACGCAAGCTTTGAACAGTTGGTGCCACAGGTAACATCCCTAGGGATGGGATGCCCCTCATCTGCCCAACTTTCCACCTGACCAACAGTAAGTAGATTTTCTGTCCGGCATCTGTGAGAAATTATTGATTATTATTTATAAAGCGAAGGGAGTTTTTCCTTGCCCCTGTTTCTCATAGATGCTTCCCATACTGTCTGTAAAGCGCCGCGCGACAATGCGCTGTATTTGAGCGCTGTATAAATAAAATTGAAATGAATTAAATTAACGTTTCGTCTGCACTTCCTCTAGTTTACCACCCGAGCCTTGTTTTCATTCGGAATATGGTGGAAAAGCCAGGTAACTCCACTCGTTAGCCTAATTAGTCAAACCCATGGACAGTCATGTGCCCTCCCCCGCATTCCATTCCTTCATGCAGACTGAAACAATCCCATGTAGCAGCCTTCCTTACAATGTTCAACATTTTGTCAGTTTTTTTTTTTCCTGAGGGCATTTAGTGACCTTGAACAATAGGGCTATGGATTGATTCACACCATAGGAACTTTTAATAAAGAATTTGTTTGCACCTGTTCACTGACAGATTGGCGTCTCTACAAAATCTTGTTGTAGTCATTCAGTTAACCGCTAAATGCAATTTCAGTTGATAGTTTGTAACTAGACAAATCCGATGAGCGTTTTGTGTAGGCTGCCATCTTGTGGCGGCACCATTGTTGGACTGTCAAGAAACCTTTTTGGCAATGCGCAGTCAATGACAGCTAACAGCAAAGACCATGGAATACTCTGACATTATACAAGTAGTAGTGAATCTCAGTAAAAGTAGTGAATCTAAATCACGGTATTTTATGATGTGCTATGGACAGATTGGTGATCTAGGTAGCTCAATTCACCTTTTTCACCTACGTCACTATGAGGCACTAGAACGAGGCTTGGGTGGTAAAACTTCCCCAGAAGTAGCTTCTGGGGATGGTATGCCCCTCATCTGCCCAACTTTCCACCTGACCAACAGGAAGAGAGGGGACCAGCAGTAGATTTTCTGTTCGGCATCTGTGAGAAATTATTAATTATTATTTATAAAGCGAAGGGAGTTTTTCCTTGCTCCCGTTTCTCATGGATGCTTCCCGTACTGTCTGTAAAGCGCCGCGAGACAATGCACTGTATTTGAGCGCTCTACAAATAAAATTTAATTTAATTAAATTAACTTTTCGTCTGCACTTCCTCTAGTTTACCACCCGAGCCTCGTTTTCGTTCGGAATATGGCAGCAGGAGCGGTTTCTGGCATGGGCGATATGGGTGGTCGCCCAGGGCGGCATCGTCGGGAGGGCGGCATCACGGGCATTCCGAAGTTTTTTTTTTAATCATTATTGCGCACGCGAGCGCCGAAAATTACAATCGCGGGTGATCCGGTTTTGCTTCATTGTCTTCTGGAAGCTTTGGTAGGGGTATATCTGCGCCTACAATAGAAGTATTTGGTATCAAATTAAAGTAGACATCCAGACGCATGCATTGGTGCCACTTGTAATGTACTTGCTTGAGAATAAGGGCGTTTAATTTCAGTGTAAAGATCGCCCCCCATTTTGAAATATCTTTATCTGGTGTTATAAACTTGGCTGCTGGAGTTTCATCTAATAACCAAGAGCTCAAAAAATAAAACTAAACCAAAACAATCACTACACATTATAATATAGACCTATAATTTGAACAGAATAGTATTCTATCTCCCATTTGCAGAAAATGAACACCCCAAATCCCTTAAGGTTTGCCTGCTTCAGTGCTGAAGTCTCACCAAGAACTTCAGAGTTTCTTCTCCTTTGCTGTAGAAGCTAGACATGCATATAGTAGAGTAACTAATAGCTACCATAAGTACCATAAGTTTTTTGCAAAAAATAGAAAAAAATGGAAATTAGCTGCAATGGCTACATAACTTTGTTTTGTTATTTTTATCCTCTTGCTCTAGGCCATGATAATATGATGAGGTGTGCAGCGTCATTTTTATTAAAATTCATAATAATAATAATAATAATAATAATAATCATAATTATGTTTTTTTTTTCCTTGGGGGGGGGGGGCGATAAGGTGTTCGCCCAGGGCACCAAAGAGGGTAGGACCGCCCCTGTATGGCAGCCAGGTGAAAAAGATCAATAATGGCGCCTGCTTACTTCCGGTAGTTTCGTCAGATTCTTGTATAGTGTT
>JAODXP020000021.1:9715646-9744837 GCA_027497455.2 Sardinella longiceps | reverse complement strand
ATAGTTATGTTTTTCTGCTTAGTCTGTGAAATATTTATAACAACTACCTTATGTTATTAGTTAGGCTAGTGTTTAATTCTTTTAAATTGTTATTAGACGCTTACGTTTCAGTGTTAATTTTCTCTGCAAGCAAATTGAGCTTCATTTTCCTCAGGATGGTCAGAGTGATTTTCATTGCGCCCTCATCCCCATACTTCTGCAGCATTATGGAGGACACATCTGTGGCATCTGTGTTCTCCAGTTTTCCTCTGGGGATGGGCCTGAAACCATCTAGGACTTTCACAGACAAGTATACCCTGAACCGTTTCAGGTCTTTAAAAGTCAACTCGTCCAAAACTTCAAGTAGCTTCTCAATGGGCAACATGCTTGACTGGAAACAAATAACAACAGTCAAACATTAGCAAATTGGGAAGGCTGGCCCACATACCTAAGGCTAGAATCATGTCACTGTTCTCACCTGCACATCTAGCTGGACTACATTGAGTGAGTTGGTCACTGTGCTCACGTCCTGGGTCTGGCTTCCAGACATCATCTTGTTCTCCCCCCTACCTGGTTTGGGATGGGTGAGGTAGCCTGTCTCTTTCTTGAATCAGCTTGAGGCAGGTAACTTTTTGAGGGAGGGAGAGTGTGAATATTTAGTGATGACTATATTAGGGGTAAGGAGAAAGTGAGTATTCAGTGATGGAAATGTTGGAGAGTAAGTGTTGAATTGAGAGAATGACAGAAAGTTCACTTCATCATTTCATAGTACACGGGCAAACACTGTATTAACCAGATATAAATAAATAAACCCACATTAACAAGTTGTATTACATTAATTAAAACCTTCCTGTTTAGGACTCCATTTTTTCTGGCATTTTTCTGTTGCTAAATGCCAAAGCTTTCATTCCTTGATGCATTGTCCAACCCTTGCCCACCAGTTTTGGTAGTACCTGTCCTCCCAGAATGGATGCTGGAGAGCTTCAGTAATGTGTGGTCTTTGTTCTGGATTAATGTTGAGCATTTTCCTAACCAGATCTTTGGCTTGCTCATCATCAAAGTCATCAAGGGTGTATTTCCCATTAATAATGTTGCTGTGACAGAGGGCAGGATCTCCAAAAGGATGTTTTCCACCAGAGAGAATATAATAAACCACCATACCTGCCACCTGGGGGTAGGTGATGCCAGGACACAACAGAAATCTGTTATCAATTGAATGTTTTTACTGAGGATAATGTTATAGAGTACATTCATTCTGAAATTAATGACAGATCTCTTTCTCACTGTGTGTGCGTTTGCGCGTGTTAAAAGGTGATGACAGACCTGTATATCAGTGCTTCGCTTGAACCGAGTTTTAACCCCTGCCTGAATGTTTTTCAGTAGTTCTGTGGCCATCCAGCATGCTGTCCCAGCATTTCCAGTCTCCATTGTTGACTGCTCCAAGTCTAAGATGCGACTTATACCAAAATCAGCTAACCTTGCACGCCCATGTGTATCTGCAAAAGGTCAGTTTAACATGGTGAGTAGTGGAACTGATTAAAGGAAAAATGATAATGCCTACCCCAAGCAAATTAATTACCGGTAAGAAAATTAGCAAGATTTGAGCTGAATTTGAATTGGGTATATACTGAGACGAGAGTTTCTAGTTCTAATAGTTACATTTCCAAAGTTCCATTTAAAGGAAAAATCCGGAGTGAATCAACACGTAGCCCTGCTGTTCTATGCGCTAATGAAAGCCACTTCAACGATCAAATTTCGTGCATGTCAAAAAACGAAACCTAATCGATTTGCTTTCATTTTTAAATGCCCCATTCTGTTACCGTAAGCTGCCGTTTCGCTATCTCAGTCGCGTTGCATGAAATTCAGTGATTGAGTGGGTATAAATAGCGCTTAGCACTATACAGCAGTACGGCTGCATGTTGATTCACTCCGGATAATTCCTTTAACTAGATTGCAAAGTCATTGTTTGAATTATCTCCCTTCAGAATGTGATTCTCTTCTCTGATTGGCTGATGGGGTGTCCATTATTTCCATTATTATAACTGGCTACTTTGGAAATAGTTCCAAAAATAACTAATCACCGTTCCATATCGATGCTCTTATGAATGGTAACTATAACAACATTAGTAAAAAGTAGTTGTACGGTTGACTGACAAGTCATGGACGGCGAAAACAACTGCCCTGAGGAACGGTACCTGTAACTGATTATTTTCTGTAGCCTAGTCCATGGGCCTAATTCCTAAATTTAAAAGAAAGTCTGATAAAATTACGGTGTATATTTACTAAGTTATTCAAAAACCTGAGATAAGCGGGATAACGAGGTGACCAGTTGTACAGAAATAATGTCTCGGCTGCGTGCACGGAGTTCTAAACCTCACCTCATTATTTCTGTAGAACCGGTCACCTCGTTGGCCATTATCCCTTACTTAATCATACTTAGGGGAAAAAACAGCATCTCTTACCAATTAAAATGTTTTGAGGCTTGATGTCTCGATGGATGACCTTGGCATCCTCATGAAGATCTTTCAGACCCTTAAGAAACTCCTTTGTTCTTTTTTTCCTCTCTGGATATGCTGGTGTCTCTTGTATGTACTGTCCAAGGGTGCATTCACAAAGCTGCATGGCGATGTAGCCAAAGTATTTGTCCTGAGTAGAGTCCACATACTGAACAATGTGACCACTGTTAAACCTGAGTTTCAGCAGAATATCCAATTCCTTTTGGAACTCGGGCTCATTAAAGATGGCTTTGCGCACTTTCTTTATGGCAATTTCCGTGCCATCTTTCCAGAGGCCTAAGAGTACTTCAGTCTTTACTGTGCTGAGGATCATGAATCTCTTAACATCAGGGACAAACGTCAGGCCGTCTACTGTAGTCACCTGATCATCCTCCATGTGAGCAAGCTCTTCCATTTGCTTCTGCCATCTTTGGCTACATTGGATCCACTTCCTCCGTGGAATGGCAGAGGTATTGTTGGAAGACATGATGCTTTAGATTTAGAATAAGGCAACGGAGCTCAGTTTGTTCCCTGATGCAAAGGAAAGACACACAAGGTTTGGAAGTTAGAGATGGCTCACAAAACATTACATTGAATGTATAAACATTAGATTAAATGTAATGCCCCTTTCTTAGCACTAAAGAAAGCAAATAGGGAGAAAAAATCTGATCAGTATGTTCTTCTCATGCAGACATGATCAGTAGGCCTATGTTCTACTCATGCAAGATACACATGCTTATGTTTTCTTATCAGATCAGAAGGCTGCACACTAGGCTTAACATTGCTGACTAGAAAAGCACTCGGAGAGCGCGGACCTCTGTCAAGGCTTTTTTAAATCTTAGAATTGGTACACTTTCTCCTCAATTTCTGCCCAACAGTCTGGCCTAAAACATATATTTTTAAAAAATTCTAGTGAAAAAAAAATTTTCACAGAAGATTATGTGTAAATTCGATTATAAAATCATATTGCACGTTGCTCTTTAAGAGTGGTCTGTTATAGGTTCAATAAGTAAGGGATACGTTTGTAGAACCGGTCACCTCGAAGGCCGTTATCCCGCTTATCTCCCGTTCGTATTTATCTCTCGTATATTAATAGAAGTATATAAAACTTAAAAGAAACATGCAACTTCAATTTAAAAATCATAGTAATCAATTTAAAAATTTAAGCATCACGCTTAAACGTAACAAATATTTCAGTAATTTTCCCATTTAAAATGTCTCCTCTTTTCTAGTTGGCAATTGTAATAATACTAACAGAAAATGAAACGTGGTGATTTCTTTGGACGAATTGGTTTGGAACTATTAGGCTATCTCAACGCACGTAGCGTGGCGCAGCAGCACACTCATATCACGCAGCCCCTGAAAATAGTCCAACAAACACAAACGTGATCACCGGGGGACTATTTCAGGCAGGGGCTGCATGATATGATTGTGCTGCTGTCATGTTACATTCACTATGTGCGTTGATTATTACGCCAAACTGGATTATAGTTCCAAGATAGTTAAACCGAGGAAATTGCCACGTTTAATTTTCTGCAAGTATTATTAAATTTTCCAACTAAAGATGAGACATTCAAATGGGAAAATTACCGGAAATCTTGGTTACTTTTAAGCGTGATGCTAGCGGGCGCATTGCTACATTGCTACTAGAGGTAGACCGATGTGTCGGTATGGCCGATATATTTTGGCCGTTTTTGGACCATTTTTAACTTATCTGCCCATATCGGTATTGGCCTCCCACATATCGGTTTTAGCCGATATTTGTTTAAATGCACTAAATATCTTTTTCACTTCAACACACATTCAGATAGAACATTTTATCATCCTTGCACTTAATTACTTTGCATTTACTGTATGGTGGCCTATGTTGAATTCTCTCTGTGCGAGACACCAGCCTACCAAAGGGGACTACTTGTCTTTCCCTACGTGCCATGCAAATGAACTCTATGACTGATTTAACGCACATACCGTTTCAAAATGCAGAGTCGAGTTGAGAAACATGAAAACTCATATGAAAAAGAAAAATCATAGCCTATAGGTTACTCATTAGAAGTATTATGTTGGCTAATTTATGAGCATTGTAATCCCCCTCATTTAATCCTGTATCTCATGAATGGTCTTTTTTCTAAATTTTACAGAGATTGAGCAGGCAACTCAATGTGTTTCTTTTCATGGAATTTGGAAATATTTTTCCTTTTATATAAATCTGTCAATTATCAGTCCAGTCAAACAGGTTAAAAAAATTACGATATCGGCCATATATCGGTTATCGGCCACCCAGAGGCAATAAATATCGATATCGGTACCGGCCCCTAAAAAAGCATATTGGTCGACCCCTAGTTGCTACTGGTCTAATTCGGTTCAAAGATCTTTGCTAGGCTCGGAGAACTGCTTGATGAACAGAACAAAGGTAAAACTCAATTGCTTAACTCGAGGGGATGTGCAAAATGAACTTATTTCCACAAATGGTGGCCTGACACTAAAAAACAAAATTTTTGTGTCAGGCCACCATTATTTCCACAAATAGTGGCCTGACACAAAAAAATGTTCAGCGCCCTTGTATCTTCGAATACTACACCTTTTTAGGATACATCATTTGAAGAATGGAACATTTATGATTTCGGCCATATGTTGTGGGCTCACTTCTTTCAAGTTTGTAACTTTAAGATTTTTTTTTCTTCATAATTATGTTTAAATGAAGTCAAATAACATATCAATTCACTTACCTAATAATCTTTTAAAGATGTGCGTGACCAAACGGTTGATCTGGTCAATTGATCTACATTGCTATTAAAGGAAAGTAGGCTACCGGAGTGAACTCAAGCATAGCCCTGTTGAAATAGCTTGCTAAATGCGTTAGTTAGCGAGTGGAACAAAATAATTTGGTACAGCACAGACCAAACGCGTACACAGAAGCGAACAGGCACTTTACACTGAATGAATGGGACCTGACTGTTGGAAACCGAAAGTAAGATCTGAGGTTACATTGACTGATACACGACCAAACTGGTTTTATTAAGACACGGTTAGCATCTGACAATGTGTGTTGCCTCCTACACATAATTCATGCATCAAGTACAAATGATTCTCCCTGTTCTGTCCTGTCGCTAGATGCTGAAAAGGCTTTCGACAGATTGGAATGGGGGTACCTGTGGGCTGCTTTGGATACATTTGGGCTAGGTTCTGAATTTATTAAAATCTAACATCCCTGTAGTTAGGCAGTTCAGGTATCTTGGGGTTGACATATTCCCTTCTATATCCTCAAGAGCGACAAAAAATTTCCAAGGCATATATAATCAAGTTGAAAAGATCTTGAACGATGGTCTAAGCTTCCTAATACCTTGCAAGCTCGAATATCAATTGTAAAAATGGATGTTCTTCCTCACATAAATTTCTATTCATCTATGGTTCCCCTTCCACCTATAAAGGGATACAAGGAAAAATTGCATTCACTCATATCTAAATTCATATGGAATGGGACGAGGGCACGATTAAAGCTCAGAACACTTCAACGAGACAAGGCACAGGGTGGATTAGCTTTACCTAACTTCAAGATATTTCTGGTCTTTTGTTCTTCGCCTTTTATATGTATGGTTTAATCCCAATGCCTCTGTGTTTTGGAGAAAAATTGAAGAAAATCTTTCACAACCTCAGACTGCAGGACCTGATATACTCAAATATACCATCTAAAAAAGTTAAGCGTTTGGGCCCTTTGATTTATTTTTTTATTGGTGAGTTGCCGATCTGTGATGAAGCATACTATAGGTCTTAAAGGGCAACTTCAGTTATTTTCAACAAGAGCTCTATTGCTCAAGCTGCTTGAGATTAACCTATGCTGAAGACACAAGACATTTTGGTCCAACCATATAGGTGTCCTAGCCTGGCGAATGCCAAACTAAAATCACAAGTTATATTTAGTCTGGGGACCTACCTATTGCATTTCTCGAAGCGGAAGCATCATTTACGATTGTCCAGAGCCGTTTATTGGGCTGTTGTTGGGATAATGTCTATCAGAGCGTCTGTACATACCTCGGAGCCAATACCAGAGCCACGTAAAATGCAATCGAGGGCCGTAGAAATCCCTTTTTGTTCTGTGATTGGATACCGAAAGTAAGCGAGAAAAACGGCCATGGTCACCATGCTGCTTTGCAGAGTGGAATGAAATATGCGTGCAAAGGAGCATGGGAACTCCCAGGCTATAGGTGTCCTTGAACAGAGAATAATCACTTACAAGTAGCCCAATGGGGCAGAATTTTGAACTATATTTTTAACATCTTAACATACTCCAAATGTCTATGATCAACAGACACCTTACAACACAGAACTGTATTGTGTATGACTACAACTGGCTGTAAAAGCTTTAAAACTGTGTTTATGCAAGCAGCCAAACATTGTTTGTGTACAAAACGTATTATAAACACTGCATAAAAACACTATTTTAAACACTTTGTTAGACATTTGTAGTCATAAACACTACGGTGATGTGTTGTAATGTGTCTGATGATGTTATAGCTTTTGGGGTGATATTTAGAGCATGTTTAGATGCTGAAAACACAGTTTAAAAATCTGCCCCATTGATTTTGTGACGATGATGGTTTAAGGGATTTTAATGATCTAAGAGCCAAATAAAATTTACCTGGCACATCATTTTTCTTTTATTTATAACTGAGGTGGCTTATGGTGTCCTGTGGGGAGTTCCTCTATTGCATAGGTTGTTTGCTTTGCAAAAGAACACGTGAGTTGGTCTCTAAAGTTTATAAGTTCATCTCCCAACCTCGTGTCCCATTAACAGTGGTACATATTTGGAGAAGGGATATCCCATTAGCAGTGGTAAATATATTCCCTCTGCTGATGATGTAGAGATATGCTGAGACACAGTATGGGAATATTGAATTTTCAGAATACTTCTGAAAATCCTAATCATCAACTAATACATTTTAAATGTATCTCACTCCAAGAAAACTCCATATCATGAAGATCACCTCATCTCCTAACTGTGATCTTTGTACTCCTTTAATATCCAAGGGTCATTCTTGCATATGTTTTGGGAATGCCCCGACGTATCTACCTTTTGGAGACATTTATGTTTTACTTTAAGTGACATGCTTGAAGTAAAATTTCCACTATTATGGACTTTACTTTTACTTAATGATGATTCTAGTCTTGAGTTATCTTTACAGAGGCGTATATTATGGGCTGGTCTACCTGCTGCAAAGAAAATGTTGGCCTTGCGATGGCAACCTCCTCATACGCTGTCTTGGCAGCAGTGGGCCAAAACATTTTTAGACATCGGTATGATGGAAAGATCTGTGGCTAAGATGCATGGAGCCAGTCAGAAAACCTTGAAAACATGGGATGTGGCTTACAATATGATAAAAGATAGAGTGCATCATTAATATGTGATATCTGTATAGGTAGGTGTGTATGTGGGTACATGTATGTATACTGTATGTATGTATTTGTATATATGCGTGCAGTGGCGGTTCTAGACCAAATTGCCGAGGTGGGGCCAGAGTTTATTTTCAAGGGGGCACGTTTAGGTTACAAAACGTAGGCTACCACTGAAATAAACTTCAGCATCAAATGATGACCTTCAAAATACTGTCAATCATATCAATCAAGCATATGGAATAATTGAATATTTAATGTGTAGCCTATAGATAAGTAGTAGGAGGGTTTGGTGGTCCTCCCCGAGAAATTTTGGAAAAAATAAGTTGCCATTTCCTGCAATCTGGTGCATTTTAACAAGTTGTTAATAGGATCCCCGGCTACTTTGGCATGTTAACGTTATAAGATTAGTAACGATTTACGTTACCCCAAAACATTAAAAATACGACTGTTTTAAAGAAAATGTTTATTAGAACCTGAAAATCATTTCTTTGGTAAAGTTCTATTACGGTTACGCCTCAATGACTTAAAAATCGTGACATCAAATGGTTGTCCAGCAAAATTCTATGGCTTTACAGGACCAGTTTAGGACGTTATTGCAAAGTAAAATACCTCTTCTGTTAAGTTTGCCATTTAAACCAACGCCACCATGAATTAAGGGAACAACGCGGAAGACAGTACACGGTGTTGGAAGATGATCGGAGAGGTGAGGATACGATAGAGGATCAATATTTACGTTGTCCATGTGTAGCCCCAGCTTGACCGAAAGCAGTGCAACCATTTGTCGTCACGTTTTACCCATAAGTCATTGAGGCGTAACAACAATGGAACTTTACTAGAGAAATGAATTTCAGCTTAAAATAAACATTTTCTTTAAAACCGTCTTATTTTTAATGTTTTTGCATAACGTCAATTAAAGTTGACGCCAATCAAGGGCGTCAGTTTGGTTTCTGAAGTGCTGGGGACAAAAACACTGATATACAGCTTGGTTCCAAAGTGCTGGGGATAGACATTTCTTAATGTTTCTTTTATGCTTCGGTCTATACAAAATTGCAACATGTAAGCCTATCTTCTCGCAAAAAAAAAAAAAAAAATTAGACCTATCTAGGTGATACGTGAGGAATTTATGTTTGGACAGCTTTGCGCACGCGAGTAGGACCGCTTGTAATCTGCTGCGCTCTCTCGGCAGATCTCAGACCTAGGCTATAACGTAAAATAAAGCTTGTAATGTGACGGAAAAATAATTAACATGATCCCAGTCCAGTGGAGAGCATATAGAAACAGAATGTTTGTTTGTTGACAGTAAAAACATGTTGCTTCTGGTCTGGGAACCGAAAGTGAAAGTGGATAGGCCTACATTTGGATAAATACGGTGTATGGGAGAAGGGCGATAAGCATCGCATTGTCATCGAAAGGGTGACTGATCTGAAACCACCACATTCTCCCTTAGGCCTACAATTGAACCATCCAGTCCATAACTGGTTCATATCTTGCGCACACGTGAGCGCAATGGAAGGTGAAGGGAACAAGAGGCTTTGCTCTAGGCGTTGCGTCTGCATTAAATTCCCTTCGCAGATTTCCTTCCTTTGAGGTGATGTCATCTTTGTTCACGATTGAACCAAGCATATCACTTGAACTAGAACAGGCTAGACTTAACGGTTGACGGCGACTTTACTTGCTGTGAAATAATTCTTGGGACGTTTAGCGTTGTTTCAAAAGTGTCGGTACATTGCATTGCCTAATGTGCAAAATGTTTACCGTTAATGCACTGAAAGTTATTCATAGGCTTACTGAAAACTGATCGTGCTGCAAGTCTCTCACTCTTGTTCCCATCACCTGCCAAACCTTTTCAAAGAATAATAATAGGCAAAAAATGTACGGGAGTAATTCAAAAGAAAAATAGCTGCCCCGGCCAGTGATGCAGAATGACGCTGCGAAAGTTATGATTTTAAAAGTCATTAAACGTCTCGAAAACAAACTCAATGGTTCATATGAACTAACTGCTCTATTAGTCCCAATGTAAATGATTGTAACCACACAGTTTGATAGCAATTTAAGTCTCAAACAAAACGTCAATCTCTTGGTCATCAAACGTCGGGCTGAACGGTTAAAAGACGCTACTTCCCCAGCTGATGCGTCTTCAAACAAAAGCTTGCGGTAAGTAACTTCACCAAAGTCACTAGTCTTCGATTCAGACTTTAGCCTACATGAACACGCAGAAGTAGTCTATGTCTGATCTTGTACAGTATGTAACATGACCTACACTCACTGAGACAGGCTACCACAAAGTAAATGTTAGAATTTGCGCATAAGGCCTAGGGAAAATCTGACTTTACACCAAGTCTAGATGAGCACAGCTGTTGTTTAGACCTTGCCTGATCTTTTTTTTTGCCTTAAGTGAGATTGGCTTTATTTTTGAAAATTCTCTGGCAGTGGAGGAATTCTATATGAGCGCTGCTGATCCAACGTTATTAATTGCGCAAGCAGACAACTTTCCTTGTGGCTATTCGCGTGGATATCGTAGCCCTGGCATTTACGTACCATGGTTAGAGATTTTCTGTTAATGACATGTTATTTTAAATTGTCAATAGTGATGGGGACAAAATCTGTCATAACAAAAAGTCCCTGGGACATATCCCCGGCGTCCCCGGCTAAAATGACGCGCTTGACGTCAATGCTAGTCTTATAACGCTAACATGCCCAACTAGCCGGGGATCCTTTTAAATAACTTCCCATAGCAATGAATTCTTGCTGAGTGTTGTATTTGTAGCCAGTCAGACTTTGCAATCTTTCTTACAGCGCTTATCTAGGGATGTCTCGATTCAGCTTTTTGCACTTCAGATCCGATATCAATATTGTAGCTTTTAGTATCGGCCGATACCGATACCGGCCGATCCAAGCATGTACTAAAGGCTTAGGGTAGGCCTACTTATTTAGTTGTCAGTCAGACTCATATTGAAAAGGGTTTTACTCTTAAAGTAGGCCTATGTTCAGGTTAACACTTATTTTTTATGAAAGTGTAAAGAGATGCACAATGATCTGAATTTCAATAAAATGAATATTATGATTAAGTGAAATATTTTATTATTAAGTAACTGACTATGAACATTTGGTGGAAAAGAGACAGTGAAGATTCTTAGTAATAGGCTAATTTAGCATTTTTTTTGGCACTGGCATAAAAAACTTGGCAATATGCATTCCTTATTATAGCCCAATTATAAACTTTTTTGCCATCTGACAGACAAGGATAAATAACTCAATCAAATAACTCCATTCATTCACAATTCACAATTTGGATAAATAACTCAAGCAGCAATAATTAATTTATTGTTCAAGCATGTAGAAGTGGGCAGTATGGATGTTGGCTATTCTTGGTGAGTAGGCTAAGCTTACACCTCCAACAGGCTGATATTAGCTTGTCATCACATCAGAATATAATAATTTGGACAACTGAAGTTCACAACTGAAATAAGTCTAGTAGAAGACACAATCTTCCCAAAACAGACAACTCTAGCCTACCATTTGGGATGACTGAGCTGTCCTGGCGAACTAGTCCCTCTCTCATAAGGCGTGCTGAGAAACGGACCGCATTTTCCAGCGGAGCGGACCTTTAATAAAAAAAGCGGATCGGGAGTCTGGATCGTTTTTTTTCTGTGCATGCCGATGCCGATCAGCACAGGGGCCACAGCAGGGACCAGGGTCACTTCTCCAAGGGCACGGGCCCCCATTGGCCCCTGTCTAGAACCGCCTATGTATGCGTGGGTATCCATATGTACATTATGGGCTTTAATTTTCATTTCTCTTCTATTTCTCCTTTTATTTTCTTGAAGGGCTGAGAGATTAGGGGAAAGGGTGGGTCGCCATGGGAAGGGGGCCAAGGGGTATTTCTTTTCTATATTTTTTGTATTTATAAAGTATAACATTTTGTGATGTAAAATGCAAAATTTATACATCCGTGAAATGTATACATATTTTGTTCATAAAAATGTAATTTAAAAAAGACCTATAATATGTAGTCATGTTTTGTTTATGCGGCAGTGTATATAATAATGTGCGCAGCACTTAAAAGTTAGAAACACTGGTCTATGGGTAAACCTTCACAAGGCAAACCTTGAAGCAAAAGTGAAAGCTGACAGTGTTCACACAATGGCTATATAGTGGAGGCAGGGGCTTAAGACAGTTCAGTAATGTCATACAAGTTTTTATCAGTTGGAGCTTTCAATCAGTTTGCCTGCATGCTCACATACATTACTGTCATAACAGCCTTGTCTCACACTAAACACTCAAAGCACTCTGCACCACAGAACTACACTTAGTGAGACCAACAGGGCTGTGTACTTGTATAATTTCCATATGGTGTGTATGATCTGTATGCTAGTGTAAGAACAGGAAATGTTCGAACTTGTGTGTCTGTGAGTTTATCTAAGTTACACTATCATCAACATGTTAAGAAGAATAAAAAGTACTCACCCTTTATTACCTTGACATGTATTTGTATATTTGTGAGGCGTAAAAGCTATCATGAGTAGAAGCAAATACTGAACAAGTATATACTGCACAAGTCTTAAAGAGGAAGTCTCCCACCCACACGTGCGTGCGTGCACACATACACAGACAAACACAGAAAACCCCATATGTAGAGAGAGGGAGTTAAAACTGTTGTAAGAGAAAGTTGAAGGGAATGTGTTGAGAGAAGGCCAGAGGAAATCCAGAGAAAAATAACCAAAAAAAAAAATATATATATATATATTTTAATATATATATATATATATATATATATATATATATATATATATATTAGTATGTGAAGTATGTGACTGTACAGTATTTATTACGTCTTATCTTTAGTCAAGTCCATTGTATTTCATATATTTCATGTATGTATTTCAAGAAGTTGATACACTTACTGATGTTATAGCCCTGCAAAGTGAATGATTCTATCTCAGATGCCTTGTTGAGTGTGTGTGTGTGTGTGTGTGTGTGTGTGTGTGTGTGTGTGTGTGTGTGTGTGTGTGTGTGTGCGTGTGAGAGAGTGAGAGAGAGAGAGAGAAACCTTGAAATACATTCATTTTGAGTCCAAGGCTGATTTTACAAATACTTCCCAAGCCTATTATACTAATTTACTTTGTATCAATTTATTTACAATTGTTTACAAAAGCCATGATTTATTCACTGTTTATTCATGTAGGCCTATTAGTACCTGTTGGCCTGAATGAATTCAATTTAAGCTTCACTTGTGCAGCATTTGCTTTTGACAAAAAATATTTCTCTTTTTGCTTTATAATAATTTTGTCTCCTGAAATTGGTCCCATTCTGTTAGCTCTGCTATGGGACTCCAAGTCAATGACTGATTTGGACCCCTGACTGATGGTCAAACTCATCCCCTGGATGGAAAACAATTTTTCTTTCCTATTTTATAGCTGATAGGCCTAGCTGTGAGCGGCACAGGAGCTTTGCAGTACTGCACATGGTCTTATCTGTTACCATATTTTTGAGAAAAACAGACCAAAACTGTGTACACGGACTGCACCGCCCACTGCAAATGCACAGACCTCAGTGTGAATAAACCATCATAATCTCATGTTCACTGACTGCATTCACAATCAGTGTGAATAATATGTCTTAATGTCATGCTCACCATTCACATTCAATGTCATTTATTGGATTCCCATTTTAACCACTTCCACTCGTTTAAAGCTTAACAATTTATTTATTCATTACCTTGTAGCCTACAATTTCAAACATACAGTAGATTTGATGGTTTGTTCCAGAATTAACCTCAGGCTGATTTACATCTGAGTCCAGACATGAATACATCCTCCTCATTTTTTCCTGTGGGGTGGAAGCTGCACTGATCTCTGAGTATTTCTCATTGTTGAGCAATGAGCAGTCTTTTAGAGAGGTGCACACAGGCCCGCAGCAACAGGACAGACACGCCAGGCAATTTCCTGGAGCCCCATGCTGAAAGGGCCCCCCTGAGAACGAGAAATTGTGTATCTGCCCCTGTTTGCCAGGGGCCCCCAAATACCTAGAAAGGGCCCAGACAGCAGCACATCTGCGATGGGCATCACACTA
Organism: Sardinella longiceps; assembly: GCA_027497455.2. NCBI lineage: Eukaryota > Metazoa > Chordata > Actinopteri > Clupeiformes > Clupeidae > Sardinella > Sardinella longiceps. The sequence goes on along the minus strand of JAODXP020000021.1, from coordinate 9,730,900 downwards.
ACCACCCCTTGGGTGAGTTGTGCTCCGTGTCCATGAACACTGTAGCATCTGAGAGGAGAAATTGGAAAAATAAATACACAGTGGATTTTAACTTTTTTTTTTAATTTTTAACCTAATGAAGAGTTTAGTCTATTGTAGTCTCTCTCTCTCTCTCTTCTCTCTCTCTCTCTCTCTCTCTCTCTCTCTCCGTACACTCCACTGCAAACTTGCCCGAATTGTGCTCAAATTCACAATGTTTTGTGTGAGCACCATTATTATGCAAAGTTATATTTTTGGTGTGCTAGATATGATAGAATATTTTAAAATTTGTGAGGGGTATACTCACTTTTGAGACCATCTTCAATTCCAGCCGCAGCGGCATTCCTGGAAGAACATCAGAGTGAAGTAGATCAGCAAATGCCTTTAATGTTCCTGTCTGTCTGTGTATGTCTGTTTGCTGATGAAACTGCTGATCATCAATTTTGTGTCATTCTCTCTATCTTCACATACAGGCTAACTGATAATTCCGATCCTCGATTGTGATTGGTTGAATCACGTTCAATGGCGTTGTAAATTTAAGATTTATCACAGCTCTGACTGTCTTTCATTTTATACTGCTGCTGCCACAGGAAAGTGAACGGAGCTGCGCTTATGCATTAGCCTACTTGGCCACCATTCAGTAAGAGGAAATATATTTTTAGCAGAGGAATTGGTAACCTATCAATGAATAATTCGCTATATTTGTGTTTTCCTTCAATGAAACCATTCCGGGTTGATTTGGTAACAGTTTTAGAAACACAATAAATCCTTTGAGTCTAGTGCTAATGCTAGTATTAGCACAGTGTCTACCGGCACTCAGCCAAGCCTTGTGCCTAACAACACCCGTTAGGCCTACATACTATCGACACAAACATACTATATCAATACATAGGCCTACACACTATCCATACTACCCAAACACTCAACTCATATTAATACAGTGTCTACATGTACACATATGTACATGTAGGAATGTATACCTGTAGGAAGTAGAACCCCAAATGAAGGTAGAACTGTGGAAGAAACTGGACCCCTGGCTGAAGGTAGAACTGTGGACCTGACTGATGGTAGAACTGTGGACCTGACTGATGGAACTGTGGACCTCTGACTGAAGGTTCAACTGGTCTCCACGGAACACTGCCTGCAGCAGACTCATAAACCCATTGGCCATATGACACTTCTGACTGATGGAATTTGCACCAAGCATCTCTGATTGCTGCTCCAGGAAATGTGTGTGTGTGTGTGTGTGTGTGTGTGTGTGTGTGTGTGTGTGTGTGTGCATGCACGTGTGTGTGCACAGAGGAAAGAGCAGCGTACTGAGAAAGACAATTTCTTCACTCCTGTAAAATAAATGCTGTATGTAAATATGTTTATTAGGTCTTATTTGACTCAGTCAAGAACATTTTATTTCATTTTTTTCAAGATGTTTATGCAGTAATCTACTAGTTTTGATGTTACAGCTCTGCAAATTATAAATGAATAATTCTAACTTTAGTCTCAGTGTCCACAAATATTAAAACAACTATAAACAACATACAAATCCAGGGCATAGTTTCACAAATTCTAAAGCAAGGGTTCTCAAAATTTTGATAGGGCCAATTTAGGGACCCAATGTTGACCGCCAAAGAGGCGGTGGGAGGAAAAAAAAAAACTGAACAAAAAAATCTTATTTGTAATAATTTTAATGACCATGTTGTATCTACAGTATATAGCCTAGTAAACCAGCGCCACCCGCTGGACGCCAAAATGTTTTGTCTGCGAGTGGTCAAGCCTTAGCCTGACATAGCCCGCCCATAATACGAATGTTCATCCGTATCCATGGTCTGGGAACGGTCCTCTGGGGCGTGTTTACATCGGTAGAGAGTCTACCGGCCAATAAGCGAAGCTGATTAGACGAGCTGTCCAATTGTTTCAAACCAGAAGTGAATGCCCTCCCCTCCGCAGTATAATCGCGTCAGGTTAAAGAACCTCCAGACCATGAATACGGATGAACAGCAGTATTATGGTCGGGCTATGTCAGGCTAGTCAAGCCTCGCATCATTCTCCAATTCTGCCAGAATACCAGGAATCTGGCAAACCAATCATAACGCAGAGATGCGTTTTCAATCAAAGCGGGGAGGGTTTTGAGGGAGTGACGACAGAGTGTTGGCCTATAGCAGTGGTTCTCAAACTTTTTCTGTCATTCCCCACTTTGGACGGCAGAGAATTTTCACGCCCCACCTGGCAGGCTCGATTTGCGCACTATATCTCTGTAAGGAATACTTTGTGAGTACAGGATTTTTTTCAATATTGGAATTTTCATGTTACTAATTCAAAGCAAATTTCTCTAACCCCTCATCATAGCAACAAGCAAATAACACCATTGGGAAGCTCAATTTACTGTCATATGTGCATATCTGACAAGTAGCTGTGAATTCAGGGGGCATGGTGCGGTCGTTGATCGAACGCAAAGAGATGTTTCGCGCCCCACCTGTCATGTGTCTGCGCCCCACTAGTGGGGCCCGCCCCACAGTTTGAGAAACACTGGCCTATAGGCACAGACATGGTTTGAAAGACAACGGGTTGTGCTCATCAACAATCTCCCGTTGTATCCATTCATCGGGGCCAGACTAAATTAGACATCCAATCTCACATGTAGGCTGGTTTATCAGGCTAGTATCTGTACAGTTTACAATTGTAGTTCTAATCTGTAGTTCTAACAGTTTTACAGATATTATCAGATGTTCTGCAGGCTGCCTGAAATGGCCCCATTGGTCCCAGGGCCGCACTTTGAGAACCAATGTTCTACAGTCTATTACATATTCTTAAAAAGAAAAAAACATTATTTATTCACTGCATTAATGTACCAACTATATGAATTAAACATATGCATCATTTGTTTGCAGCATTTGCTTTTATAATTCTTTGTATTGTATGCATATTTGTATTTCTATTTATTTGATAGGATAAGATAAAATAGTACTTCATTCTTCCTGTTGGAAATTCAAGAAAGAGGCTGATCTGCAGCCTATACTATGTGATTCAGTTTATGCGATTCAATCTCTTAAAACTGACATGAGGTCCTCTCTGTGATTTAATTAATTATTTTAATATAGTGAGAGATGTGCATCACTACTCCAATAGTGGCAGGTCCACAGATATTGTAGGCTACTAACAGTATAGGGAAAGCTTCTTTTTTTGTGTGAAGCTTTTACTTTGTGGAATATATTGCCAAGTAACATTAAGTCATTAAGAAATTTAAAGAGGTTTCAATGTGCATTAAAAATAGTTTAGGGGTAGATCAACGTAGGAATTAGGACCTGAGGGGGGGTGTCTAATGTCACAATACCATTCTTGTCTACTTAACAGCTGATGGAATCCATCTCTCTTGGTTTTTGGGGGACAAGAATGTGGAGTCTTGCTCTTGCTTAAAGAGATGGTGCAGTCTATGATCTGTATCATCTTTTGTTTTAAATTGGAGTTGGTAAAATAAATTCATTACCTTCTACAAACATACATTACATTTGATGGATTGTACTAGAATTAACCTCTGGCTATTTGCACAGTATCTGGCAAGTACCCTGGCAGAGCACAATAATGCTTTTTTGTTTTGTTTTTTAAATGTGAGCACCATGGTGAGAATAAAGCAGAAGTCTTCAGAGAAGTTTTCAATTGAGCATATAGAATGTTGACAGAACTTCCCTATTGTCTCTTATTGGAATTCACAGAGGTAGTGGCAGTTTGTCTAAAGGTTGTATGAATAAAGGCATCCTGCAGTCATTAATGTATTGGGCAATAGCAGACAAAATCCAGGCTGTTTCTGCTCTTATACACCAAACCCAAGTTTGAAACGTCTAAAGACATTTAAATGCCCTTACATTCTGTGTTTCTAGGATCTAGCAATGATGGTAGAAATGGCTTTGTCATCAAGTAGGCTCTTTTTATTACAGTAATGTAATGATTCTAGAAGTCTAATGGCAGATTCACTGGCCTGCCCCCTACAGTCGTACATTATGAGATTGTGAAAATATTAAATGTTTTGGCTACATCCATAGGGAGGGGCGATTTTAAGATTTTATCCAGTTTCTTTCACTACTATCTAATGCAGGCCCAATTGACATAGTTGAAAAAGAAATCTGAAGTCCATCTGCAATCTGCATTCCTTGACTTATTCGTTTTTATTCCATGTTTTATTCTGTTTTTCTTAATGTCCTCGCTGTGAGTTACATTGTGAATGAATGGTGTTTTCTCTAAATGACAAGATTGTTAAAGGAATAGGCCACCCCAAAACGAAATTTAGTCTCTTACCATATTCCCCTGTGTTGGATAAGTGACCAAAAGTGTTTTCATTCACCCCCGTGGTTTTCCTTATCCAGAAGCGCAGCGTTAGCTTAGCTTAGCATAGAGCGCCAGTAATTTGGAGTTTCCATTTAGCCAGTTGTTCTTAAAATAGTCATAAATGAACTCATACATGAAACACATAAACACATAAATGAAATGATTTTTCCTAATTTCGTTGTTTCATCTGTACATTCAAACCCGAGTACAAATGCCAATGCCTTTATCACAAAGGGTTTGCCTAGGAGTGACAAAGTCTTGGGACTATATTCAGGCAAAGCACAAGCACCGCTGATAGGCGTAACGTTACCGTAGTACTTTCTTTCTGGGGTTTTCAGGTGCTGTGATGACTTTACGCCTATCAGCGGTGGTTTGCCTGTGCTTTCGCCTGAAAATGCCTGCTTTTGCCTGAAAACTTTGTCACTCCTAGGCAAACCCTTCGTGATAAAGGCATTGGCATTTGTACTCGTTTGAGATGTGCAGAATTATCTTGAGTTCATTTATGACTATTTTAAGAACGACTGGCTAAATGGAAACTCCAAATTACGGCGCTCTATGCTAAGGTAAGCTAACGCTGCGCTTCTGGATACGAAAAACCACGGGGGTGAATGAAAAACACTTTTGGTCATTTATCCAACACAGGGAATATGGTTAGAGACTAAATTTCGTTTTGGGGTGGCCTATTCCTTTTAGTCCTTTATTCCTCAGGTCTTCAACCTCCAAATTTGTGTGCTTCAAATGTGTATTATTTGAAAGAAAGTGAATTTAGACTTATTTTAAATATTATTACCCATTTTTTTCAAGTCAGAAAGAGGCATAAATCCAATGCATTTCAATGGTAGAATGTTCAGTTTACTACCATGGAATGCTTTTAGAACCTCGGAATGTTGAGGTGTGAAACAAGTCTATAGCAGGGGTGGACTGGCAATATGGCATGCCCAGTGGGCCGACACACTATTTGGGCTGACGGCCCTGACATTCTCACTGTAACTGTAATCATAGGCTTAGTTTCTAATGGTCAGACCAGTATGGTGGGCTGGTCTTGTTTGAAATGCCAGGGCTGTTTTTTGTCCCAGTCCGCCCCTAGTCTATAGGATAGCTAATGTATACCTGACGTAAGCTGCCAAGAGGTCAATAGTCACTTCCTCAACTCATGCACCATATAAGGAGAGGCCAATGATCACACTGAGTTGTAAACAATGTTTTTCAGAAATACTCAGGGTTGGTCTGACTTAATGTAAAGGATATCAGCAGGGGACCGACAGTCTCTATTAATCTATACATCTATACATTTATACCTTCATGTCTCCAGTGATACATTTGATTAAGCTGAAACACAAAACATGTCCTTCCTTCTCCTAAAGCCCGATTCACAAGTTCTACAACTATGTTCCTTTGATAAGGCCAATGACGCCCATGAAAATGGGTCTTAAATAGCCGGATTAATAATAAATACAAAAACATTGAATTCTAGGGTACTTATAAACACAAATGCATTATATTCAAATAGCCTTGATTTATAAAATGAACTCACCGCAATAACTAGTCATTTGTGTGTTAGGGTTAGGGTGTTAACATAGGTGAATGCCAGGTTCCTTATAAAAATATGCAAGTGGGGTTTAAGAACACATTTGTTTGTAAGAATGGTTGGTGAATGAGGCCCATTAATATTAAAGTTTATAATTTGTATAACTTACCTTTGTAAATTGTTAACTCCAAGTCTTAGCAGTGGAGACGGTATGTGTCAATACTCACAGACACTGTCAGAGATTGCGGCAGGAAATGAGGAAACAATTTAGTGCCATGTCCCACCCTGTCCTTTAACCACACCCACCCATATGCACACTTGGTTTGCCAACTTCAGGGTTTTCTGGGCCCCTGGCTGATGGTTCAACAGTTCTCCACAGAACACTGCAGCAGACTCATAAACCTATTGGCCATATGATAAGACACTTTTGGTTGAGCACAAAGAATTTCTGATTGCTGCCCCAGGAAATGTGTGTCTGTGTGTGTGTGTGTGTGTGTGTGTGTGTGTTGCTGGTGTGGTCTGACCATTGGGTCTGACACTACAGAGACTGTATGTACAGAAGTATTGGCAAGACCAATCAGATGGGTCATCTGAGCTTGCCCAACACTCTGAGAATCCTCTGCTATTGTAGCCGGAGCAGTTCTCACCGCACTCGGGCCTCAAACTTGCCACTCAACAACAACTTACATTTGTACTTTCGGTTTCATTTCACTATGCCCCAATCAGTCAGCATTAGTCATCAGTTTGTTATCACATTTTCTCATTCTGTTTCTCACAGACAGCATCCAGGTACCTTGAATAACAGGGCCATTGAGTGATTCACACCGGATTTCGCCATATACTGTAATAATAATTTTACATTCTACAGCTTTGCATCCATGGACACCTATTTTCCATTTGCACATACTGTATCATGTAAAACAATGTTTATTTTCTGTAGTCAAGAACATTCTATGTATTTTAAGACGTTTATGCTCTTATTGTCTAATAGATTTCAGGTTACACCTCTGCAAATTAGAAATTAATGATTTTACTCTAGACTCACTGTCTACAAGTACAAATACAAATTAAAAACTACAAATAGCCTACATACAAATCCAGGTACTTCTCAAGTCAATTATCATTTTATTTCGATTGTTAACAAAACTATACAAACCCATGATTTATTCACTGTTCATTAATATATCAACTGCTAATGTATGAGTTAAATGTAAGCATCATTTGTTTGCAGCATTTGTTTTTTAAATAATTTTTCTTTTTAATAAATTATGTATATTTTTGTGTCTATTTGTTTGATAGGATAAGATAAAATAGTATTTCATTCATCCCGTAGGAAATTCAAGAAAGAGGCTGATTAGTCAAGTTCATTATGTATTTTTGCTGGATTTTTTTGGAGATTTGGAAAACTATATATTTTTGGAAAGTATATTGTATAAGCAATCAGAAAACCAATGTTTCCATTTGCACAGGTGTCTGCATGGTGGCCATCTTGGATTTTTCAAAATGGCGTCCGAAAAACCTATATTTTGACATTTCTCAGCTTCTGAATAAGCTAGAACACTGATTTTAACTGCTAAACCTACATTTTCAGGGACAAGGAATCCAGTGGCACCAACATAAATTGGATGGGTATTAACAAAATGGATTTTAATACAGAATTTTTCTTTTATTGATTGTTTTACAGACATGCGCACATGGTCAGTGTAATGGAACGTTACACATAGGAAGGATCATGCCCTTTTGACAGTCTCTACACCTCATCGCCATCATCATCATTGTCACTTTCGTACGTAATGTCTTGAGAGTCTTCATCATTCTGGCAGTGGCTGCCACACTGACAGAGATCTGTACAGGCTAAGTTCTTTGTTCTGCAAGAGCACCTAGTAGAGGAACAGTCTGATTTGTACTGACATCTCTCCATCTCAACAATGACTTTTGGAGCTGGAAGGACCTCTGTGGTGGTAGGTTTTAGCTGACCATCTGAGTCTTTGAAGTACCCATTTTCCAGGGGATCCAACTGTGGAACATGGTGAGCGATGGCTGCCTGTCCCCACACCCGTGTTTGGATATGGACTCTCAAGATGCGCTGTTTCAGAGCTCCGATTGTTGGAGGGAGCTTGTCACCTTCTACCATGTGCTTTCAGAAGAGATGCCAACATAGGTTAGGTCAGGTCTTGGTGCTGATGCCCTTGGGTGTGTAGGCTGTACATAAAGGTAGCCAGTGTTGAAAGCATTCCCTCTGTCACATCTGCTTCCTCCAGAAGCATCTGCAGAGCACTGATGACATCCTCATCAGCTTTGAGGTACACCTGGAACCATATTACCTTGCCTATGCGAGAGAACCTCCCAGTGTTGTCAGCCCCTGTGAAGGCATGGAAGGCAGGCAAAGCCTTTGCTCTTTCTGGACTTAGAGCTTTCCACAGTGGTTCAATTTTCACAACACCAGATGCCATAGAAATGGAGGTGTTCTTCAACAGGACATCATAGTTTGCTATGACCAGCACCAAGACATCTGTGTCTGGTGAGGACACCAGCTGTGCATCAGGTGGGTTTCGCTGTGACGCCAGCACTGCCTGGTGGATCAGGAGTGTGTCTGCTTTGTTTGTGGTTGTTGTCCCCAAAGAGCAGGTCTTTGTTGCTCTTTGTGTGCCCAGAAGCAGATGTGATGATCAGCTTGGAGGATCCCATGTTGTACTTTAGGATTTTGGCAGCAAGGTAGCTAAGATCATTCTCGTGTTTGACACCTACAGAGAAGACTCTCTGAAGAGTGCTACCAGAGACAAACGAAGACAAGGCAAAGCTCCTGTCCAGTACCAAGTCAGAGATGACACCAACATCAAGCACATCCCAATGAGCAGGTTCCTCTCTCATGAGAAAACAAGGGCTGACTTAACCAGCTACCTTGCTGCCAAAATCTTAGTGTACAACAGGGGATCCTCCAAGCTGATCATCACATCTGCTTCTGGGCACACAAGGAGCAACAAAGACCTGCTCTTTGGGGACAACAACCTCAAAGAAGCAGACATACTCCTGATCCACCAGGCAGTGCTGGCGTCACAGCGAAACCCACCTGATGCACAGCTGGTGTCCTCACCAGACACAGATGTCTTGGTGCTGGTCATAGCAAACTATGATGTCCTGTTGAAGAACACTTCCATGTCTATGGCACCTGGTGGTGTGAGAATTGAACCACTGTGGCGAGCTCTAAGTCCAGAAAGAGCAAATGCTTTGCCCGTCTTACATGCCTTCACAGGGGCTGACAACACTGGGAGGTTCTCTCGCATAGGCAAGGCAACATGGTTCCAGGTGTACCTCAAAGCTGATGAGGATGTCTTCAGTGCTTTTTGAGGGAATGCTTTCAACACTGGCTACCTTTGTATGTACAGCCTACACACCCAAGGGCATCAGCATCAAGACAATCCCTGACCTACGTTGGCATCTCTTCTACAAGCACATGGCAGAAGGTGACAAGCTCCCTCCAACAATCGGAGCTCTGAGACAGCACATCTTGAGAGTTGTAGCGAAGGGAGAGAACAGTGCTAAACGTGCAACTTGACTGCAACGCCAAAGAGCCAGGCTCGCTTCATGCATACTAGCGTCCCTCACAAATCCACCAGCCGTATTTCTCCCATCCCAGGGCCCCACATTCTAGTGCTTCACCCATCTCTGGGGTCCCCATCACCGGGGTCAACCTATCCTGGAGGTCCCTCATATGGCTCACACATTGGGTACGCCTCCGATGGCCTCACGGTCGCCATCCCACTTCTGACACCATATGTAGCGAAGGGAGAGAACCTGGGTCTCCGGGGTGCTAAACGTGCAACTTGACCGCAACACCAAAGAGCCAGGCTCATTGGTATGGCAGTCAGAGCACATACCCAACCGTAGTGACGGTACTCCGTCACAAGAGTCCATATCCAAACACGGGTGTGGGGACAGGCAGCCATCGCTCACCATGTTCCACAGTTGGATCCCCTGGAAAATGGGTACTTCAAAGACTCAGATGGTCAGCTAAAACCTACCACCACAGAGGTCCTTCCAGCTCCAAAAGTCATTGTTGAGATGTCAGTACAAATCAGACTGTTCCTCTACTAGGTGCTCTTGCAGAACAAAGAACTTAGCCTGTACAGATCTCTGTCAGTGTGGCAGCCACTGCCAGAATGATGAAGACTCTCAAGACATTACGTACGAAAGTGACAATGATGATGATGACGATGAGGTGTAGAGACTGTCAAAAGGGCATGATCCTTCCTATGTGTAACGTTCCATTACACTGACCATGTGCGCATGTCTGTAAAACATTCTGTATTAAAATCCATTTTGTTAAGACCTATCCAATTTATGTTGGTGCCATTGGATTCCTTGTCCCTGAAAATGTAGGTTTAGCAGTTAAAATCAGTGTTCTAGCTTATTCAGAAGCTGAGAAATGTCAAAATACAGGTTTTTCGGACGCCATTTTGAAAAATCCAAGATGGCCGCCATGCAGACACCTGTGCAAATGGAAACATTGGTTTTCTGATTGCTAATACATTACAGTTTTCAAAAATGTATAGTTTTACAACTCTCCAAAAAAATCCAGCGAAAGTTAAAATCCAAACGTAATGAACTTGACTAGATGTTCAGCCTATGTCATTCAATCTCTTGAAACTGATATGAGATTTTCTTCGTGTTTGGTATCCAGTCAGACTCAACCCCTGGCTGATGGTCGAATTGGACCTCTGGCTGGTCGTTGAACTGGACCCCAGGCAAATCGTGCTCCAGGATAAGCGATTGGTCTGCGTGGGATCCTGAGACAGAAAGATATTATGCATTAACATGTAAATAGTTTGTAATGTGTAGTTTGTAATGTGTGTGAGAGAGAGAGAGAGAGAGAGAGAGAGAGAGAGAGAGAGAGAGAGAGAGAATATGGCCATTTGTCCACCTGTGAACCATGAAAAATTAAAATATGTTTTCAGCCACATTACCATTGAGCGATTCGGTTTAAACCATGAGGGCTCCGTGTGCCGAGTTGTTGAATATAAAAGGCTTCTCTTTTCAATAGCCGCCTCTCATGTTCATCTCTGTTCGCTCCCACTGGCCTCTCCACCCTCTCAATCCCCACATAAGACAGTTGGCCCTCATGGTGTCCTGCGGCATTGAAGTGCACTGCTACCGGACTGCGTCTATCCCCACGGCGAATACTGCGCCAGTGCTCACCAATGCGGGTGCGGAGCTTCCTTGTGCTGCAGCCTACATATTGCAGGCCACAGGGTCACGTGATCAGGTAGATGGTGTGTGTGGAGTAGCATGAGATGACCCCTTTCACTTCACGCTCCTTTCTGCTTCGTGGATGTGTGTATGTTCTGGTTCTTTCAGTGTATTCACACTGCTTGCAGCTTCTGCATCTGTAATTTCCGTGTGGTAATACGGGCATGTCTTAGACTTCCTCGGATATGGCTATAGCCTTTAGCCTTCCTCAGAGATGACTGAGACTGTGACTGTGTGTGAGAGAGAGGTTTCTAATTCATTATGATGATTCATGCATTGAAAAAATATGAACATATACCACACACACACACACACACACACACACACACACACACACACACACACACACACATGATGGGCATTTCAAGTATGGGATTTGGGTTAATCATACTTAAGTTGCTCACGCAGACAGTCAAGACTTTGAGCTCACTTGAGACTCAAGCTTGAAGATTTGGGAATCATTAAGAATCAATATAACAATCTATAATTTAGTATTTAGCACATTATATAATATATAGTACCTGCTTCCAGGTGACTGCGTAACTATGGGCGTACAGTGAACACATAATGTAGACACAGAAGCATCAAGCAACAACAAGTAACAAGGCTGTGTAATACTGCACAATTAGCTTTATTGATTTATTAGCTTTATGGTGTCTTCATAATCCTATTAAAGGAGAAATCCAATGTCAATTAGTCCATAGCCCTGTTGTTCAAACTCACCAAGTGCTGTAGGTAGGAAAAAGAATAAGAACATTTGATACCTATAGTCTGAGCAGTGAACTAGCAACTAGCACTAAGTGAATCAGGCAAAACAACTTACTTCCTCAGCATTCAGGTAGGCTACCAGGAATAATGGGGCTATTACCAGGAGTCAGAGTGGGGAAACACAGTTCCGGCACCTCGGATAAATGAAGAATATCACCCCATTCTTCTTCTATACACTTTCTTTGTTTTAGCCAACTCAAAATTTGAGAGCCCCCCCCCTCCTGCCAAATCCCACTTTAACCACTGTAAAGTGCGATGTACTGGCTATTACAGACTAATTCACACCGGATTTCTCCCTTTCTCCCTCTCGCTTTGGCCACTAGGTGTCACCATCTTTCTGCTCTTATACCTTTAAAGTGATAGTCCAGCATCATTCTAGCATAGTCCCGTCACACCGGCCTGCTGACTGCACTAAAGAATTTGGTATATTAGACCAGACGTGAGTGCATTAAATCAGCAGCACCAAAATTATTCATATTCGAAAGTAAGATTAGTGGTACAATTGACTCAATGTAAACTCATTTGCATTTGTCTTCACGATCAGTCTATGTTGTTCCAGATTTTTGCCATGTGACGTGCACATGTTTATTCCACTCACTATCCAATGCAGTCAGTTGGTTATTAACAATGCAATGTCAGTTTTATTAGTTGTTCCAAATTGTTATACTGTATACTAGTGGATATTTGCAATAATTGCCTTACTAACAGTCTATCACAATGCAGTCAGGCAGGATTATTGCACACTGAGGATGGCATATGTCGAAACGCGTTTGTGCATAATAAAGCAATTTTGATGCAAGGTGTGCCCTTTTTCTATTTAATTTGACGTATTGATATTGGGCCAGCACCCTTAAGTGCTTATATTGAACCCTGAGTGAACCTGCTCATGATGACAATTTATTTAGGCATATTTGACCACACAACACAATGTATGGATCCAAATAAGTTTCTGCTCATAACATAAGAACAGGTTAATGAAAGTGAATGAAAGCAGCTTGTGATGTCGACCCATTACTTTTACAGATGATAGGCCTACTTTAAATGCCTCACAGAATGAAAGAGACATTGTACTCAGAACAACATAGTCTACCGATCATTATCAATGCTTTGCTTGAAACAAACATGCAAACAACACGTCTTACCTGTTGTTGTTTGTGTCACTGCGCTAATATAAGATGGTGCTGTGTGGTATAGACAGACTTTATACAGTGTTGCTGTTTGAGTCAATGTACTAAAATGGTTTTGTAGTATATCAGGACTTTAAACAGTGTTGTTGTTTGTGTCACTGTGTTAAGATGGTGCTGTCATATAGCTGGACTTTAAACAATCACGTGACTGAAGAGAGATCTGTCAGAGGCAGAGACCAACACACAGCAACAGCGCCAGGCAGTCTACCAATGAGAATTATGCTGAACTCACAATCAACCAATCAAGGGTTCAGATAAAGCCACAGCTAGCCAATCAGGACAGTATTCACTCATAGAGGGTAGAGTCATGGATAACTGTGGTTCAGCCCAGTCAGGTAAGGGCATTATATACTGTACCTGGGTCAAGTTCAGCAGTCGCAATGTTTTGAAACATTTTGCTAATAGTTCTCATTCATCCCTAATCGCTGATTCGCAAAACATGTTGCATTGTTTTGTCATTTTTTTTAAACTCAAAGCTGATGTTTTGACTTCTCAGGCAGGTGAATAATTAAACAGACTCATAAACTTATCTACTGTACAAATGGCAGTAATATGTAACAAACAAATAAAAAAACATGATTGATATGAGATTGCCGTTATAAAATAAGTCTTTTTATATGATCTGCAGCACATCAAACAAGGTTTCAGCCAAACTCTGCCTTGATTCCCGTCTTTGACCTAAGAACAAGCTTGTGGCATGTTTGCGTGTCTGTTTTATAGCTATCAATAAAAAAGCTGTGGTTTATACTGTATATCTGCACAGTGTACATGTATCAGTATGAAAATGACCAGTCCCTCCAAACACGTGGGCCATGTCTCAAATCACACACACTCGAACCACTTCAAACATGTTTCAGTGCAGAGTGTGTTCACACTGACAAACACTGCGAAACTACTACTTGTACAAAGTACATCAGTAATCAATCTCAATGTTTGTTTTAGTTGGCAATTTAAATGGCGGTTATACATCCGTCAGCTCTGTTTATTCTTACAAAGCAGTGATCCATTTGGAACAACACTGAACAACTGAACAATACTGTATGACAGCAAGACTTGTTAGTTAGTTAGTTAGTTAGTTAGTTCTCAGTGCACAATGTGAGACACAGATTTTATTTTTCCCCAGCTTGTGTTTCACAGTGGATTCAAAAAAATACCACAGGCTCAAGTACAGTAGTTGCACAAATGAGCTTAAGGTTTTTTTTTTGTTTTTTTTTGCTAATGAATGTTAGTAAGCTTTATTGATTTATTCATTTGTAAACCAAAGTAATGTAGCATGCATTTTATTTAGGTTTAGTTACAATCCAATAATTCTTTCACGTTTCCTCTCACGGGTCGTTCATTAGAGGCCGGTCTGCCTCCTTTAGAACCTCGTAGAACACCTGTTGGGCTGTGGCTCCTTTTCTCTTTATCATGGTGAGTGGATTTGTTCTCCACCTTTTTCCGCTCCAGGTCATTAAGAACCTGCCTCTGCTGGAGTGGAATCAGGATGGAGGTGAGGACAGAGGAAAGACGAGTCTCCAGAGCTGCCTTGTGCTTGGAGAAAAACAGCTCCTATGGACTTCAATGCCTTACAGGTGTATGCAGGGGAGACGCTTAAAATAATATCACTCATTTAACTGTGTGTGTGTGTGTGTGTGTGTGTGTGTGTGTGAGAGAGAGAGAGAGAGAGAGAGAAGAAGAGTGAGAGTGAGTGTGTGAGTGTGTGTGTGTGTGTGTGTGTGTGTGTGTGTGTGTGTGAGAGAGAGAGAGAGAGAGAGAGAGAGTCAATATTTAACACATGTGAGATTACTATAATGATGTTAAACCACAATATCTTGTTCAGGGATGAGCACCGTGTATTGTGGTTTAACATCATTATAGTAATCTCACATGTGTTAAATACTGACTGTCTCTCTCTCGGGGATCAGGGATGAACAAGGACAAAATGGGACAAAATTCTGTCAAATAATAGACTGTGTGTGTGTGTGTGTGTGTGTGTGTGTGTGTGTGTGTGTGTGTGTGTGTGCATCTCTTAAAGAGAGAGAGAGAGAGAGAGGATCCCAACAATCCATAGCAGCATCATAGGTCTACAAATGAAATCTACAGTCATTCAATGAAGGTAGAAAACATACGAGTTCAGGGCCTGTTGCTGACTCAGCGTTTTCGCTATACCTACTGACTGTTAAAATAAATCACCTGCAAGCTGTTTG
>JAODXP020000021.1:9703146-9710646 GCA_027497455.2 Sardinella longiceps | reverse complement strand
ATTCGGTGACCGGCGCTAAAATATCATCTTGAAGTCATCAAAAGGGCCTTAGCTATGCACTGGAGGAGTATATTAATAATTTTGTCATTGAGAAAGTCGATGAAAAGTTTAAGTTACACGCAACAATGTACAGGTCCCAGTGTAAAAATGATAAACCTCATCTCGTTGCCATCGCCATTTCGGACAAGATGGACGTTAACGTTAGTTAACTAGAGCCCTTTGGACAACCAGAGTACAAAAACTAGAGTATAACAGACCAATGAACTCCCAGCAAACAAAGTTACATGATGAATAACGCAGCTAGAAGATAAAGTTGTGCGGAGACGTTGGCTAGTGTTAGCTAACTTTCGCTAATGTTAACGTTAGTGAACGCTGATGTTGATGTTGTGGTTAACGTTAGAATGTCGGAATGTCCGAGTGTATTGAGAGCTATGCGCACTGTGATTGGCTCATCGCGTTCGAGGGCGTGGTTTAGCCATAGGTCAATTGTTGTTTAAACCTCTAGGTACAGTCTTGTATAGTACTAACTGTGGTTTAGCTCTTTAGATTTCGAGATGCTTGAGGGTTAAATCAGCAGTTTAACGCTGCTGTAATATGGGGAGACTAACTGTGGTGGATTAATCCTTTATGTTTAATCCTTTATAAGGCTAGGGCCTTTTACAAATAGTCCTTCTTGTTTTCCGTGACCTTGACCTTGTTGGGAAAGGTCATGAGATTGAGGAAAGCAAAAAGATGAATTTGATAGGCCTTGTTGTTTCACACTTTGCTAAGGAAGGTTTGTTGCTGAAGCATTACTCCTCAGTATCTAGAGAAACGGAACAGTCGCACTAATTGTGCTGATTTAACCCTTTAGGTGCCACGAGTGCTCCACTATTCTCCTCTCTGGCACCTACAAACCAGGACAAAAACCAGGAACCTTCATCTGCACAACACATAACACACTCAGTCCTCCAACCAATCAGAGCGCACAGAAGCCTTCCTCGCCAAAACCCAGCCCACGGAACCCTCCCACATCCAATCTTAAGCCATGGACTTCCCCCTCAACCAATCAAAACGAGCTCAGCTCAAAGGCCACACCTTCCCCCTCCAAACCCACTGGCCCTTCTTGGCTCGTCAAAAGAGTGACTCAAAAGCATCCCCTACGCCTACGCCATCTCCACGGCAACAGAAGGTGACAGTCACGGTGACTAGCCCTAGCGCTCCAGACAAGTCTAGCCATGACTCAAAGCCCAGTCCCGCCAGCTTGCTCAAACACACACAGACCACTCCGACCCCGTCCCCATCTCCAGCCCCAGTCTCTACGCTCTTCAGCACGACCTCCAAGAACCAGCAGGCTCGTCAGAAGTTCTTTGAGTCTGGAACCTCGAGTGGAACCACAAAGCCTCTGTCGGGGGCCGCTGACAAAGTGGAACCGGCCGGGCGGAGCAGCGGAACGGTGGGCAGTAACAGTGGAACTGGGACGGAGAAGAAGGGAAGAGTGGTCCTGAAGGTGGGTGAGTGGAAGAAAGAAGGAGAGAAGGAGGGAGAGAAGGAGAGCGAGAAGGAGAAGGAAAAAGCCAAGAGTATGATTGGAAGAAAACTAGCAGAGGAGAAGAGCAGTAACTCTAATCCACCTTGGAAAACAGATGGAGGGAAGAATACCGACAGCAGGTGAGGGTACAACACACACACACACACACGCACACACACACACACAGACACATACATACTCACATTCACACCATAGAAAACATACTGTGTGAAGGGCAGAACACCGGCAACAGGAGATGACACAACACCACACACACACACACACACACACACACACACACACACACACACTTGCAGTCCTGTCACCCTCATTCTCATTCACACTCACATATTAACAGTGAGGGCAGTAGTTTGTATCATGGTTCTGTAACTGACTAGTAGTACAAACAGACACACATAGACACACTCAGGAAAGGTGCTCTCTTAAGAAGGCTGTGTTAATTTTCCATCATCCATCGTGTGTGTGTGTGTGTGTGTGTGTGTGTGTGTGTGTGTCCTTGCACCCATGTCAGTGGACGAGTGCGCCTGAAGCCGCTGGATGTGTCCTTGAGCACAAACACTACTCCAGAGGACAAACCAAGCCCAGCTTGGATGAGTAAAACCAACAAGGACAACAAATCAGTCATCACGCCCTCTAAAGGTACACACACACGCACTGTGACACACACACACACACACACACACACACACACACACACACACGCACACTAGCCCTTACATCAACACTTCTAAATCAGAATAGAAATGAAATAATTGCTAAATCAGAATAGAAATGACCCATGTACGTATGTATGTAAACTGATCGGAATAGAATTTCTGACCCTATTAAAACTTTAATCAGAATGAAAGGGGTGGTTTATTCTATTCAGATTGCTTTTTGAACGGTCATGCAAACGCTCAATCAGATTTGAACTTCTTTCACGCATGCTCCCTGCTCATCTTAAATACATGAAGCCTGTGTTTCGTGATGACAAAGCCTCTCGCTGTGATCAGTCCACAACATTTTGCTCACACTCCGGAGAACTACGAATATCCAGAAAATTTGCAGATCTTGCAAATCTTACATGCAGAAAATCTATGCATGTAAACCGGGCTAACCACACACACACAAATATACTGTACATGCATTGATAAAAAAGTAGGGCTGCCACAGCCACTAACTTTTTGTCTGTCTGTGTTTGTGTGTGTCGGTTTCGGTTTCTGTTCCTCTGTGTAGGAAATGACTGTTTATGTTTTTTGAAAATGACTGTGTGTGTGTGTGTGTGTGTGTGTGTGTGTGTGTGTGTGTGTGTGTGTGTGTGTGTGTAGAAAATGACTCTGCGCCCAACAGCTGGAGGTCCATGCTGAAGCCTGTCAAGGAGCCCAAGTGAGTAGGAGTCTCTTTCTTTGTCCACATCCTCCCTCTCTCTCTCTCTCTCTCTCTCTCTCTCTCTCTCTCTCTCTCTCTCTCTCTCTCTCACTTTCTTTCTTTCTTTCTTTTTTTCTTTCTTTCTTTCTTTCTTTCTTTCATTCCTTCTTGCTTTCACTTTCTGTTTGTTTCTCTCTCCTCTGTCTTGGTGTAGTTCTGCCCTACAGTCAGTCAGCAGATCTGTCATGTCTTCGGGAGTGGGCACTGAGAAAAATGTTCAATCACTCCCTCAGTCACTTACTAGGCCAATCACTCATTAAGTCACTCACCCACTCAGTCACTAAGTCAATCACTCCCTCAGTCACTTACTAGGTCAACCACTCAGTAAGTGACTCACCCACTCACTCACAAGTCAATCACTCACTCACAATCTCACTCACTTACCCACTCACTCACTCACTCCGTCACTAAGTCAATCACTCACTCACAATCTCACTCACTTACCCACTCACTCACTCACTCACTCACTCACTCACTAAGTCAATAACTCACTCACTATCTCACTCACTTACCCACTCACTCACTCACTCACTCACTCACTCACTTAAGTCAATCACTCCCTCAGTCATTTACTAGGTCAATCACTCAGTAAGTCACTAATTCACTCAGTCACTGTCACTCACTCACTCACTCACTCATTTATTTACTCACTCACTCACTTATTTACTCACTCACTCACTCACTTATTTACTCACTCACTCACTCATTTACTCACTCACTCACTTATTTACTCACTCACTTATTTACTCACTCACTCACTTATTTACTCACTCACTCACTCACTTATTTACTCACTCACTCACTCACTTATTTACTCACTCACTCACTCACTCATTTACTCACTCACTCACTCACTCATTTACTCACTCACTCACTTATTTACTCACTCACTCACTTATTTACTCACTTAATTATCTCATTCACTCCCTCACTCACTCACTCACATCAAATAACCAAGTCAATCTACAATATTCAAAATCTTTTGCTGTAAAACTCCCCCATTTTCTCCCCAGAAAATCAGTCCCTCCCCCTCAGCCATACCCTACTCTGATTAGCCGCGCTGGGCTGAGGCCCCTCCCTTCTTCCACCTTGAGACGGGCTGTGTGTCGCATCTAAATGCGTCCCCCGGAGAACACCAGCCCAGTGAACTTGAGTTCCCCTCTCTGTCTGTTCTGTTTGAGGTGAGAGGAGAGGAGACCATCAGGCCTTTTAACAACACGAGTGGAATGTGCTTCAATGATAACATTTCTTTCTCTCTGTCTCTGTCTTTCATTCTCTCTCTCTCTCTCTCTCTCTCTCTCTCTCTCTCTCTCTTCAATTCAATTCAATTCAATTCATTGAGCTTTATTGACATGAATGTAAAAGTTACAATATTGCCAAAGCTCTCTCTCTCTCTCTGATAACATTTCAATGATAACATTTCTTTCTCTCGGTCTGTCTCTCTCTCTCTCTCTCTCTCTCTCTCTCTCTCTCTCTCTCTCTCTCTCTCTCTCTCTCTCTCTCTCTCTCTCTCTAGATCCACAGTTCCTGTAGCACCCATCCATGCTGACACCCCTAGGTCCAAGTCCCCCTCACGTCTGTGGGGAGGCAGTTCAGGAAAGCCCCAGGCCTCTGGGCCTTCCTCCAGCCCCAGTCCTATTGCTCCTGCTTGCTTGGGGACGCCAACCAGCAAGGGTGAGGGAGTATGGGAGCTGTATACTGTGTGTATTTTTACCTCTGCCAAGGAGGTTATGTTTTTACCGATGTGTGTGTGTGTGTGTGTGTGTGCAGCATATGGATGGAATTGGGTGTGTATTGGGACAAGTAACAACTGATTAAATTATGGCGGTGATCGGTGATCCAGAACATGATCTAGAATTTATATTCTGTCTGTGACCACATTGCCTTGGCGGAGGTCTGCACTCTTTGAGTGCTTTTCTAGTATAATAATTGTAATGATATTATTATGTAATGATATAATGATTACCTGTTTGTCTCTCTGTTTCATATGTCCAGACACTACACAAACAAAAGAATCCGCAAAATCACCAAAGGTATGTGTGTTTCTTTGGTCCTTTGCATGTGTATGTGTGAATGAAAGAGGGTGGTATGAGTTGTTTGTTTGTGTGTGTGTGTGTGTGTGTGTGTGTGTGTGTGTGTGTGTCTATGGAGATGTGTGAGCGTACATGCCTGTGAGTGTGTGTGTGTGTGTGTGTGGGAGTCCATATGGTGGATATGATTTATGTGTGTTTCTCTTCTGTATATTAAATAAAAGAATGTTTCCAAGGAAGAAGGGGGAGAAGGGGGGATGGATTTATGTGTGTTTTTTCCTGTGTAAGTTGCCCATGACTTTCCAAAGTTGTGTGTGTGTGTGGGGGGTGGGGTGGGTATTATTTTGTCTGAGTGATTTTGTCCTTTAGGTGAACCTGACTACAACCCCAAGGAGGTGTGTGTGTGTGTGTGTGTGTGTGTAGTTGCAGGGTAAACCTGAGTACATCCCCAAGGAGGAGATCCTACAGGAATTGGATGAGATTGAGAGGAATGTGAATGAACTGGAGAGGAAAGGGGTGGAACTGGAGAAACAACTCAGGGAGTTTGAGGAGGGTGAGTGTCTCACACACACACACACACACACACACACACACACACACACACACACACACACACACACACAGAGACAGGGAGTGAGAGTTGTAAACTTAACATTTTTATGATCACATGTGTTCTGTTCATAAATACAAAAAGCTTTACATTGCATTCTGTGTTGTTGCAGTGTGATTTTAGTATTGGTAATTGTGGTGACCCGACCATGCAAACAGCGAGGTGAACACGTGCAGATTTGCAAACTCATTCACTAAACACTTAAAGGAGAGTACCGGAGTGAATTCATGCATAGCCCTGTTGAAAGAGCTTGCTAAATGCGCTAGTTAGCGAGTGGAACAAAATAATTTGGTACAGCACAGACCGAACGCGAACACAGAAGCGAACAGGCACTTTACACTGAATCAATGGGACCTGACCTGTTGGAAACCGAAAGTAAGATCTGAGGTTACATTGACTCAATGTAAAGTGTTTCACGTTCGCGTTAGGTCTGTGCTGTTCGAAAATCTTTCATTTCATGTGAAATATATTGCTGTTAGAAGGCTTGTGCAGCAGGGCTATGCTTAACTAACTTAAAGCAATATTACCGTGAGTAAGTTTAAGTCTGCAAGGGCTTAGTGCTTAGGGAGGTGATTGAAATTCAGCCATTGTCTCTGACACACCCAGGTACAGTACACGTCTCTCCACTGTTTGACACATGAACTATGGGCAATTCCCCTTAGCAAAGTCTGTATGCAATGCAGACACTTACAGAAAAGGTTCAGAAAGGGTGCAACTGAGCCCTCACACACTTTTGATTTTGACAGCGGGGCACCCCTATACTAGCATGTCTTTGCCCGCCCGTAATACGACTGTTCATCTGTATTCATGGTCTGGAGATGGTCTTCTGGGGAGGGTTTAGTCTGTTAACAGACAACCAGTCAATCAGCGAGCCTGACAGACTGAGCCCTCACACACTTTTGATTTTGACAGCGGGGCACCCCTATCCTAGCCTGACATTGCCCGCCTGTAATAACGTGATTTCAGCGTGTTGCAGACAAATCTAGTTCATTCAGGGTGCCACCCATCGAACGGTACCCCGTTCAAACAACAGTGCCAACTATAAAATTAAATCATGCCCACTAATATTCTCCAACGTCTACTCACTGGGACTTGTCTTCTACAACATGAATTTCATTACAACTATATGCGCTGATAGTTTTAGAATTAAAATTGTAGACAACCGGACGTGGTGCATGGTGCACCCACAGGTGTTGGGGAGGCCCTAATCAAACGAGATGAACTGGTTTGTTCAAGCCGTGTCCATCAGCGGTGCCAACACCATGCCACATCAGCTATGATTCGCTGGCATGTGTGCGGGATGCCGTTAAATTGATGAATCCCAGGGGGCGCCGTGGCTCAGTGGCTAGAGCGTCAGACCATTACTCTGGGGACCCGGGTTCGATTCCGACCCGAGGTCATTTCCCGATCCCACCCGATCTCTCTCCCACTTGTTTCCTGTCAATCTCTGCTGTCCTATCTGATTATAAAAAAGGCAAAAAGCCCCCCCCCCCCCAAAAAATAAAATTAAATTGATGAATCCCGCTCCATTATTCATTAGAATTTGTACGGGATACCAATCTCAAACGTTACTACTGTTCATCCTGGAGACGGTCTTCTGGGGAGCGTTTATCCGCAAGGCTGATTGGACGGGCTGTCCAATCGTTTCAAACCAGAGCTGAGTGCACTCCCCCCACCCTATAATCAGAGAGGATTCAAGCGGAGCAGTTCCTGGTTCTATTTTTGCAAGGGGAGGGGGGAAAAATCCCCCTTTATGCAGACTTAAAGAATGTTTTCTTATTGTGATGTAATGATTTATGCAGACTTAAAAGAATCTTTCTTATTGTGATGTAATGCATTTATGCAGACAGGAAGTATTCCAGTTTGCTCCCATTGAAATGTATTATGATGCCTTATCTTGCTCAGTATTCCATGATCTTTGC
>JAODXP020000021.1:9658894-9703046 GCA_027497455.2 Sardinella longiceps | reverse complement strand
TTCATGGTCTGGAGATGGTCTTCTGGGGAGGGTTTAGTCTGTTAACAGACAACCAGTCAATCAGCAAGCCTGACAGACTGAGCCCTCACACACTTTTGATTTTGACAGCGGGGCACCCCTATCCTAGCCTGACATTGCCCGCCTGTAATAACGTGATTTCAGCGTGTTGCAGACAAATCTAGTTCATTCAGGGTGCCACCCATCGAACGGTACCCCGTTCAAACAACAGTGCCAACTATAAAATTAAATCATGCCCACTAAAATTCTCCAACGTCTACTCACTGGGACTTGTCTTCTACAACATGAATTTCATTACAACTATATGCGCTGATAGTTTTAAAAATTAAAATTGTAGACAACTGGACGTGGTGCATGGTGCACCCACAGGTGTTGGGGAGGCCCTAATCTAGTGAGATGAACTGGTTTGTTCAAGCCGTGTCCATCAGCGGTGCCAACACCATGCCACATCAGCTATGATTCGCTGGCATGTGTGCGGGATGCCGTTAAATTGATGAATCCCGCTCCATTATTCATTAGAATTTGTACGGGATAACAATCTCAAACGTTACTACTGTTCATCCTGGAGACGGTCTTCTGGGGAGGGTTTAGTCTGTTAAGAGACAACCGACCAATCCGCAAGGCTGATTGGACGGGCTGTCCAATCGTTTCAAACCAGAGCTGAGTGCACTCCCCCCGCCCTATTATCGCTTCAGGTTAAAGAACCTCCAGACCATGAATACGGATGAACAGTAGTATTATGGGCTATGGGCTATGTCAGGCTACCCCTATGCCCCTCTCAAACTTAATGTTCTAGCACTGTGAATCAGTAAGGACAGACATTGAGAATGGACCATTGTGTCTCTCTTAAGGCCACTGCACACCGGTTCCGACACAGTGCTGAGCACTCTGCTTCCAACATTCGATTCCATTGTTTTCAATGCAACCTCGCACACCAGCGCCGAACCCTTCCGCCGTCGGTTGTGAATTACGATTCAAGTCTATTTTATCGGAGCCGCCCATTAATTTCACAGGCTACTGTGTTAGGCGAAATTGTCTGATTTCGAAAGTGCTCCGCAGTGCTTACTCAGCTGTCACTCTGCTGACACTCTACTGTTTAGGATTGTTAAATGAATTACAAGTGTGTATGTGTACGTGTTTGTGCGTGTGTGTCTGTGTCTGTGTCTGTGTGTGTGGCAGAGGGCAAGGAGGATGTGCTGCAGGATGATCTCATGGTGGACTGGTTTAACCTCATCAGACAGAAACAGGTCTACATGAGACGCGAGTCAGAGCTTGTCTACATGTAAGTGTTTGTAAGTGTTTGTGTGTGTTTGAAAATACTGGCGGATCCCAAGAGTTGTGTGAATGAATGGATTGTTTAAATGTTTGTGGAGTATTTGTCTGCTTTCTGCCTCACTCTCTGCATCTGATTCCACTTCGTCCAATGTGTTTTAAGAGTCTTTTCTAGTTAGAAATACCTTGTGTTTCAATTAGAAATACCTGTGTGTGTGTGTGTGTGTGTGTGTGTGTGTGTGTGTGTGTGTGTGTGTGTGTGTGTGTGTGTATTCAGAGCCAAGAATCAGGATCTTGAGGAGCAGCAGCCTGGTGTTGAGGCAGAACTTCGAAGGCTGATGGCAAAACCAGGTAAAATGCCTACACACATAAGCACAGCACACAAACATAGACCCACATACACTCAACAACAATAACAACACATTCGATTTCAATAGCGCCTTTTTAGACACCCAAAGCGTTTTACAGTGGAGGGGGACCTCACTAACCACCACCAGTGTGTAGCACCCACCTGGATGACCTGAAAATATGTCTTTCTCTTTGACTGTCTACAGTCATAACATTTTCGGACCTGAGCACCCAATGGCCTGTCTGTCTGCCTGTCTCTCTCTAGAGCACTTAAAGAACTATCTGCCTGTCTGTCTCTCCATGTGTCTAGAGCACTTAAAGAACTGTCTGCCTGTCTCTCTCCATGTGTCTAGAGCACTTAAAGAACTGTCTGCCTGTCTGTCTGTCTCTCTCTCCATGTGTCTAGAGCACTTAAAGAACTGTCTGCCTGTCTCTCTCTCCATGTGTCTAGAGCACTTAAAGAACTATCTGCCTGTCTGTCTCTCCATGTGTCTAGAGCACTTAAAGAACTGTCTGCCTGTCTCTCTCCATGTGTCTAGAGCACTTAAAGAACTGTCTGCCTGTCTGTCTTTGTGTGTCTAGAGCACTTAAAGAACTATCTGCCTGTTTGTCCCTCCATGTGTCTAGAGCACTTAAAGACCTCGTATGACCGTAAGCGAGAGGAAGAGTTGATGGCCAAGCTGTTTGAGATTGTTAATGACCGGAACGCTATTGTGGATGGACTGGATGAGGATAGACTCAGGTGTGTATGTTTGTGTGTGCGCAAAAAAAATTCTCACTGCTTTGGTTGTTATGGCAGTCACTGGTCATAACTCACAATCGTCACATGTTGTTTCTTTATGTGATCCGAGCTTGTTGTAGCGCTCTCTCTCTCTCTCTCTCTCTCTCTCTCTGTCTGTCTGTCTGCTGTCTCTCTCTCTCTCTCTCTCTCTGTTGTCTCTCTCTCTTTTCACCCCATGGTTGTTTTTTTCCATCATATTTTCAGGGAGGTGGAGGAAGATGAGCAGCTCAATAAGATGATGGAGAATCTTGGTGAGTCACAAAACAAATGTGGAAACTAGTGCAGGAATAGTGCAAATTTGAGCAGACGTGTGATTTATGGAGGTGTTCAAACATCTTTTCTCTCTCCCACACACAGATGTACAGAAAGGCAAGGACAAGAAGAAGTCTCCCAAGTCCAAATGGTTTAGCTTTAGGTCCAAGAAGGGTGTTGTGTCTTGAACTCTTTCTCTCTCTGTCTCTGTGGGTGTGCTAGTCTCCTTTGCCTCCCTCACACATTTGTTTGTCTTTGCTGTTGTTTATATGTTTTCTATGCTGTATTTTGCAGCGTTGTATGGATATTATGCTGCTGAGCTGTTTTCTTGATCACATGGCACTACAGGGGACATGACCCAATGGATCTACAACAGCTCTAATGTCCGTGCTGACAGACGGATCAAACTGTTGCTCTAAGAATAACGTAACTTTTGATGAGATTTACACTCCAGTAAGATGTCTTACATTTTTCCCATGGGCAGTTAATGTTTAAGTATATTTCTTACTGTTTGATGGTAGTGGACATGAGCAAGCTCTGAAGATGATTACCAGAGCACACGCGCACGTGCGCACGTACACACACACACACACACACACACACACACACACACACACACACACACACACACTCACACACTCTTACAGTTACACTTTTTTTCAGGGATAAGTGTCATGTTTATTCACAGTCAATGGGCAAAATAGTGTATTGAGTGCAAAGCAGTCCTTTTATTTTTCATGGTGATTTTTTGTCATAAACTTTGGAATAATAATTGAATTGTCACAGAAAGCTTCACAATGGGCGTATTTTTAGAGTTTGTGTCAATAATGCGATTATGGATTCATAATAATTTAGTAGGCTGTTGTGAGACTGTGATTGTATTCATGTATTTCTATCTAATAATGAACTTTGTCAATTTTAATAGTTTTACTGGTAATAGTTTTGATAAGATTTTAAAGATGCTTTTTAAAGGGAAGCTGCTTATATTTTTTTACTCATCACCATAACCTAACACTAAGACTTGTAAATGGAAATGCATTCCTATGGGCAAAGAGTCATCTGACTTGATGCATTAAAAGAACTTCAGAAAAGTGTGTGTGTGTGTGTGTGTGTGTGTGTGTGTGTGTGTGTGTGTGTGTGTGTGTGTACATACATGTGCATACTAAAAGGCCAACATCATGACCACGAGTGCGATCTTGCCTTTATACAACATTACCAACTTTCAAAGCTTTGAGACTCCGATGTCATTCTTTCAAGATGGTTAAAGAAGAAATACGGTGTCAATCAGTTTATAGCCCTGTTGTTCCAGTACCTGAATACTGTCTTTAAGGAAAAGAACATGAAAATGTACTGATACTAATTTACTAAACTAAAAGCAACTTGTTATGCCCCATTCACTTAGGTTTAGTCTATGTCACATAGTCACTTGGTGTTAGTCGATCTTAGTTGTATCATATTTTCTTGTTCTTTTTCTCACCTACAGCACTTAGTGACGGCTATGGATCGATTTACACTGAATTTCTTCTTTAACACTTTGAATGCCAGAAACGTAATATGCCGTTATTACTTGTCATGCGTTGAGTGCCAAAAACGTAATGTTACGTTTTTGCCTTTTTTTAAATTTACGAAAATAGAAACCCTCACACAGGTTATATATGATTTTTGGAACTCTGTGATAAATAGAACTGAAATAAATTACGATCGGAAACTCATAAAAACTCACGATCTGCACATTTTGTCTGGACATTTTCACATCACAAGGCAGCATTTGATTACTATTGCAGCATTTGTGTCAAATAATGCACGTCATGTCAATTTGTCCTTTCGCGGGTTCATCACTAGATGGCAGTCTCAGGGCCGAGTGGAGTGAGTGACAGGCCGCGACGCGCATGCAAGAGGCCTTGTCAGAGTGCCGAATATGTCGGTGATATCTCCTTTTCTAGAAAAAAAACAAGGATTTTGATGAAAACTACCCACTGTTTAGCTTGGGATTTCTCAGGAACGGAGGCATGTAGAAATAAACGGTTTTCACCCACTGAGAGCTCAGAGTCTTACCTTTCAAATGACCCATAGTATGTGTCCATAGCTATAACACAGAATACGCTGTGGCTCTATAAAAATAGGCAACAGTGGCCTGGATTGCTGGCACTCTGGGCCAAAGCTTGTTAAAAACACCTGGCATTCAAACTGTTAAGGCTGCTTATCTAAAATTCAATTTCAGGCAATCGGCCTAATAGTAGCCAGAAAATGTAACAATACTATTTTTTTTCTCTGTAATTTTTTGTGGGTGACTGGTTTTTCTAAAGCAATTAACTTGTGTACCAGAAATGTATAAGCTTATTCTAATTTGCTCTCAATATAGTGAATACATAAATGTTTAGATCATCCATAATAAGTTAGTTACAAATTATGCATTTGAAATAACTCTTTAGTGGTGGTGTTTTTATTTGTGCATTTAGCAGAGAATCTTACAAAATGTTGAGTAGGCAGCCTTTGACAATGTGTATGTAGCCTATTTCATTATGATATTGCAGTCAGCTATTGTGGTGTAGAATACTCAGCAACCACCAGAGGGCGTAATTTACATAAAAATTCGACAGATAACGGATGCAGTTTACGGGATAGTTGAAAGTGAAAGCAAAGGGTGACGCAGTTTATTTTGTCCTAAGAAGCACCAGCCACTACATTAGCCTGACATAGCCCGACCATAATACTGCTGTTCATCCGTATTCATGGTCTGGAGGTTCTTTAACCTGACGCGATTATACTGCGGGGGGAGGGCATTCACTTCTGGTTTGAAACAATTGGACAGCTCGTCTAATCAGCTTCGCTTATTGGCCGATAAACTCTCTACCGATGTAAACGCCCCAGAGGACCGTGCCCAGACCATGATACGTATGAACATTCGTATTATGGGCGGGCTATGTCAGGCTACCATGAGCCATTTATGTTTTTAAAAAGTATCATGTCACGCTTTCTGGTTTTGCAATTTAATTTTATTTCATTTCTTTTTTTCATTCATTTAAAAAGAGTATTTTATTTAAAAACAAGATAACAAGGCTTAAGTAAAAGATAGGCTAGATAGGATTCATTGTAGTGGATTTATTCAAAGGGACATTCCTACAAATAATTTTGTACATTTAAAAAGCTATTAGAGCACATTGTTAATAGAACCCCAGACATATTCACATATATTGTATAATCATGTTTAGTTTACAAATTCAGGGCGCCCCTAGACTTCCTATTTCTGTGCATGCCTACAGGTATTCGTGGCTTGGGGGCGCTGCACAACAACAAGAAATCATTGATAGGGTCATAAATTATTGCGGCCTAGTGAGGCCTAGAGAGAGAGGTAAGTAAGCTCATTTGCCTAAATTGCCTAAACTATTTGATTTGGCATGGTCACATTTCTTGGACAGCGAAAGTGGTTATTATTATTATTTCTTTTTTTTTTAAATGAAATCCATGTCATGAACTGGGAGGCCCTAAGTGAGTTGGCTTAGAAGCTTAGAATGACCCATCATGAACCATAACTATGTGTTGATGCAATCAGACAAAAAATCAGAGAAAAATAATTTAAAGGCCTAAAGACTGACAACATGGTACAGTCAACATTGTAGACTACATATTATTCACTAGAACCCTCAATCGCTCCAGGGGGTGGAGGGTTTGGGTATATCTTCTCAAGCTTCTCCTTTATGGCATCATACTGCTGCTGCCACTCCTCTTTGGAGAGAGAGGAAGGGCTGATCTCCAGGAACTTGTATGCATCTTTGGACTGGTTGCTGAATATGCCCATGGCTCTCTTGCATCCATTACCAAAGTTCATCCAACACTGCAATTTAAAACAATGATAAGGGTCTTTTATTTTAGACAGGAAGATGCACAACACTGACATACAGACAGTAGCTGCGTGATATTTTTCTTGTAATTTACTACACAATCATGTGACCAACAAACAGCTATCAGCTTTAAGTTCAAATTAAACCTTGCTCCCCTCGCTAGCTTGCCTCCCTCAATTGAAGTGAATGGTTAGCAATCAAGCCAGCTTCTTTGGGCATTCATTTGTATGCAAAGCCAAGCTCAGTTGCTCACATGCTAATCAAATACGAAATCATTTCTCTTACAAACGAATAAAGCACCACTATAACAATCATATATGCAAGAGATATGCCCATTTTGCAAGTTAAAACAGTAATTGTGTCAAGTATGCCACTATTTTAACCACTTTGTCAGACATTTGTAGTCATAAACACATTGGTGTGTTGTAATGTGTCTGATGATGTTACATAGCTTTTGGGGTGATATTTGGAGCATGTTTAGATGCTGACAATACAGTTTAAAAATCTGCCTCATTGGGCTAGTTGTAAGTGATTATTCTCTGTTCAAGGAAACCTATAGGGTTGGACCAAAATATCTTGCATCTTCAGTATCGGCTAATCTCAAGTAGTTTGAGCAACAGAGCTCTTGTTGAAAATGACTGAAGTTGCCCTTTAAGTTTACAGTCACTCAAGTGGCAGAAAAACCACTACTACTGTCCGGCATGTGTTTTTATTTATTTATTTATTTATTTATTTTTTAACTCTGGTCGTAAGATCGAATGTCATCCTGGGCAATTATGTTGCATTATGGGATTGAAGTACCCGAGTAGTGAGCTCCACTTGTCATTTGGCCGCCATCACATTCAGGAAATTTTCCATATACTACAACTTACAACTGCACACCAGGATCAGTATACAAAGTAGTATCTAGTACTACTGTCCGGCATGTGTTTTTTGTTATTTATTTATTTATTTATTTATTTATTTATTTATTAACTCTGGTCGTAAGATCGAATGTCATCCTGGGCAATTATGTTGCATTATGGGATTGAAGTACCTGAGTAGTGAGCTCCACTTGTCATTTGGCCGCCATCACATTCAGGAAATTTTCCATATACTACAACTTACAACTGCACACCAGGATCAGTATACAAAGTAGTATCTAGTATGCAATTCCAAACACGGCTAATGTTTAGGCCTGGGTAACAACCAAGATACACTGCTATAATATGCTGAATTTTCTGGGATATGAAATATAATTCTTCTACTGTTCTGGGATAGGATAGCTAGGAAGCAGTCAAGAAGGTGCACATTTTCCATGTCATTTATCAATCCCAATGAGTTTCAGGTGATATAAAAACAAGGTCAAGCGTCAAAATCTTGGAGGCTTTAATCTTATATACTTATCTTAAATCTGTCTGTGTGTGTGTTCCACGCACAACTCTCAAACTGTTCTTCCAACTGACCTTAGATTTGGTTTGCATTTTGGTATTGGCATGGGTGTGAGCAGTGCCAAATTTGGTAATGTTTGGTTAAAAAATGCTAAAGATATCAGTAAAAGGCGCTCAGAGAGTGCAGACCTCCGCCAAGGCAATGTGGTCACAGACATATTATGAATTCCAGATCATGTTCTGGATCACCGATCGCCACCAAAATTTAATCAGTTATTCATTGTCCCAATATACACATTGTCTGAGAATTTCATCCAAATCCGTGCAGTACTTTTTGAGTTATCCTGCTGACAGACAAAGAAACAGACGGACAAACTAACGCGACCGAAAACATAACCTCCTTGGCGGAGGTAATAAAGCAGAGTTGCCTTTGGCTGCTCTAACCGTAGTCACTTTCCCTTTCATACTCCCAGTGCCCCGCTGCTTTTGCAGTGGCCGTTTTCGAAAATGCCTACTACATACTGCTCGTATACTGATCTCTGCAGACAGCAGCGTGTAGCATGCAGTACATGACTAATATCACAGGAGTAGTGTGGGGCTTCAGTCAGGTAGAGCACCTGCAGCCAATTATTTAATGGGGTTCTTGGCCATTTTCTGCTGCTTGCATACCATGCTGCATACTGGGTAGAACAAGTAGAGCACCTGCAGCTAATTAATTAATTGTGGGAAGCAGTAGTGTGTGCTGCACTGTGTGCTGGGGCACACGCAGCATGTAGCACATGTAGTATAGCAGTATGCCATTTCGAAAATGGCCAGTGTGTTTTCTATAGCCTACCGCTCTGGTGGTGTTTAACAGTTAAAAGGAATTACGATGGAAGTTCGATTTCACAACAGCATGCAAACACACATTGGTAAGAAGTACATTAACATGTGCAGATCAAAACATGCTTTTGTCTGAGGATTTGGATACTTATTACTGATATATGGGCTAAAAGTTTCTTTAGGCACGCCATCTAATGCAGTTAGCCTGCTTTTTCTCATTTTTTGCCACAAGAAAACACACGGGTAGCAAACATGCCATGCGCAAATCTATGTCGGAAAGATGTACATTTATCTGTTGTCTGTGTTTGGATATTACTGACAGACAACATTTCTTCAAAATCACCTCTAAAGTCAGCTGTACTTCTGTGATTAGCATGCATTTTATCATGGATTCCAACAACAAAACACCATGTGCCTCTCTAAATGGTTTCAGTCCACATTGCTACTTCAACTCTCGCTACTTTGGTCCTGCTTTGTAGCCTAGAAATCTAGACCCCCTAGCGGCAGCAAATTCATTTGGCCACTACAGGAGTCTAGCCAGGCAGGGCAGAGAAAATCTAACTTCTATCAGACCAATCAAATCGTCCTGAGGGATAAGGGACAAGTGACGAAAGAGAGTTGCAGAGATCTCCGTCTTTTTGTTACGCTGAAGCAAATTCAAAATTTGTGGAATGGTACTAATAAACTGAGTAGCTATCGTTTTATGGAGTTATTGAGAGCTTTTTGGATGTATCCCTGATATTCCCCAACTAGTTGTCATCATTTCAAGCCTAATGAGTCAGTTGTTACTGTTCGTTTTTGTTGCAGATGAACTTAATATTAGGTCAGGCAATGACAATAATTATGATACTGCAAGTTATTAGCGAGCTTAAAAATATATATATATGGGCAATTCCAGCGTTATGGACGTGACATTTTCATGCATTATTGATGAACAAATTGCCACATAACCTCCGCAAAACTAGCAGTATTTCACAATTTTGTTCATATTCTTATGCAAACTCCATGGCTGAATATAGACAAACACAAAAAATTTATATCATGATTTACATTATAAGAATATGAGCCATTCAATTTGCGTTATGGACGTGACGAAAAACGGACAAACTTTTGAGAGAGCGTAGTTTTTGCTGTGAAGTGTGTGAAATTTTTAGAGAAATGTAAATATACACCTAAGTAAAGACAGAGAAAGACTTAATGTCAAATGTAAATGTAAAAAAAAGTTGGTTTTCATTGGAAGAAATGGCGTTATGGATGTGACGTTATGGACGTGACATCTGGAAAAACCCTCCAAAACGATACAAAACAATTGTGAACGGTGGATTTTAACCTGTAACGACAGAAATAGTAATACAACAATAAAAAATAACTGATAGCATTGCAGCTTTGTGTGTGTTATCACCCACTTATGCCCATTATAATACATTATAGCTGAATAGGGTAAAAATTTTAACTCATTGACTGCCAGCCGTTTTCAGAATAGAGAGTTCCATACTGCCAGAGGTTTTGGGGAATTTTGACTGTTTTTTAAAGAGCCACAGAATATTATGTGTTACGACTACATAAACAATGAAACTACCACAAGAAAGAGCAGACTCTCTTCTTTCACCAGAAAAAAAAAGTTCGTTTCTACCCCTTTCCATTGCTTAGAAATCAGCAGGCGAACATAAGCTACTTTCTCCAAACACACCCGTTTTTTATCAAAAAAGGGAGAAAATTAGCGTTTTGTTTGACAACGTTAGTGTCTTGGATGCGCGTTTTTTTCGGTCTATTAGCACGTCAAACATCGGGAAAATGTCTTCCTTTGATAAGACCACAAAAACAACAGTAACAGGGGGCTTTTGGTAATAAAATAGACATTGTTGTAACAAGGTAAATATATGCTATTTACAGGCTGTGACAGCGAAAACTCAGTGATCAACAACTGGCTCGCAAATTCTTACCTGACCCGGAACTGTGAGCTAGCTGGGCACTGAAACAAGTCACAACTGCTATTTCCGTTTGCCCAAGGTTGATCTCCTTCATCTCCCACGATCGGAACACTACTCGAACTACTATGGCAGTGACACATACTCTGATCGAGTGTGAACTGCCTAAATTTCTCCGATTTACGTCTGCACTTTGCTAGCGGCATATTTAGCCATGTCATTAGCTTTCTCTACTTCTCCCTTGGCCATACCTATGAATCTATGCTCATCTCACATCCAAAGTGACACACTGCCACCCTCAGGATCAATTTGGAACAACAATTTTCGACGGAGAATTCTGATATTTACAGACAAGGTTCCCTAGGTCTTTCTGCAGCCCTCCCCATTAAAAAACGCAGTTGACGTCTAAAGACGTCATTGGCAGTGAATGGCAGTATTTCAGTTGACGTCTAAAGACGTCATTGGCAGTCAATGAGTTAACAAACAGATATCCTTTCGAAACTTGCTCAGTTGAATATTTACATTGAGACGATACTTTTTTGTATTGGAAGTTTTCTGAAAGAATTTGTATGTCCATGTAGGAGAGACTTAAATTTTTAAGGTGAGGTTTACTTTTTCGTGGAATTGCCCATATATATATTAGCGAGCTAACACTATTTCTAGGCTAATCGCGTGTAGAGGTGACTTGACAGACAACGGCTGCGCCTGCCCTCTACCCAATCCAGCCCTTCCAGACTCAAGTACAGAAAATTTTCTGTACAGAGATGGCATGCCAGGCTACCTGCTTTGCCCTTTGAAAATAGTCTCCACGCAGGCTACTGCACTGGATATGTCACCATCACCAAATGGAAAAATAACTTTTTTTTTTTTTAACATGGTTTCTTAGGGGGTAAACATGACACAGACATTCTTATGCTGTAAAAATGTATGTAGTTGTAAATATATTTAATTTTATTTATTTAAGAAATTTGCGCTTCAGATGCTGGAAGCCATTTTATCATTCGAGCGCAAGCTGCCAGTCAGGGATAGAGCGAAGCACGCTCTCCCACTTCTCATGCCTGAGCGTTCAAACACGGCCATCACGATCACACACTCAACAGTGATTATTTGCAAGGTGCAAGGTCCGATGATGTAGCCCTGTCTGTAGCTGAGGGGGAAGAGAAGGATGCTGCTGCGTTTG
Organism: Sardinella longiceps; assembly: GCA_027497455.2. Taxonomy (NCBI): domain Eukaryota; kingdom Metazoa; phylum Chordata; class Actinopteri; order Clupeiformes; family Clupeidae; genus Sardinella; species Sardinella longiceps. Next base: position 9,691,233 of record JAODXP020000021.1, on the reverse strand, counting down.
ACAGTTGCACAGACTTCGTGACATTTGCGAGAAGCATTTATGAGAAGAAGATAATGCACAGAAATCGAGGTTTATCTGTCTTATTTTAATTTTGTTAATTTCGACTGACTGATGAATTTTTAAGCCAGCTGCTTTTTAATTGCAAGCTGCGTTACTCCTTTGCGATTGTAATTTATTGACGCTGAGTAAGGGAGAGAATTAAAAGATTGTTTTATTTATTTTTCTCATTTGCACCGACTTAGGCTACTTAACTTGGCATTTGACTTATAGCCGTTTTATTTTTATAATTGCAAACTGCGTTTTAACGACAGGCTGCTGTTTTTGCGCTCTTTTGATTGTTATTGAACAGTGAGTTATATTGTTATTGACATTGAAGAGAACATTTAATTTCCACACGGGCTGAAAATAGCCTGGGGCTATGCACTTTTTTGTTCTGGAGACAAAAAACCAGTGCAACAAAACCCAACACATCACAGCAATAGGCCTATCGTACATCAGTAGTCACGTGGTGCGTAATTCTCTCAAGGATGTGCTGCAGGGAAAATAAACATTTAATCATGAATGTTCATTTTGTATTTGTAGCCTACTTAGTAATTTTAATAGTAGACATACAGCGTATGTATTGACAGTCTATGTTGCATATTAGAGTGACCAGTCGTCCCCGATTTTCGGGGACAGACCCCGATTTTAATGGCCTGTCCCCGCCTGCACTTGTCCCCGAAAATGTCCCCGATTTTGTCCGAGTACCGACCCATCTCACCCGGGTGGCACAGGTCTGGGAAAAATAGCCTACAGAACACCCAGCCAGTTGCAGATTAGTTACAGTCTTAAAAAGTCATGTCATCTGTCCTGTTTTCGATTCGATTTTCCTTAATTTAGGTTGTCTGACGAGGAAAACTTACATACTCTCCTCGACATCAACATTCTATTCCAATCCATTTTGCGCATTTTATGCACTGGACGGAACCGCGATAACAGCCTTTCAACTTCTTTGCCGGTTTAGCAATCGCAAGTCTTGTATTTCATTTCAGGGCTATCTTTTTCAAACACTTTTTCAAACAGGTGTCAATGCTATGTTCAGTAAATAGGTAGGATCTGAGACAGGCGAGTAGGCAAATTTTTTATTCTTCAAAGGGCAACAGCATGAAAAAAACTTTGATCTATTTGTTATTCTGTTGTTGATATTATACCAAAGATGGTGTCCATGATGATCAATGGCAGCAGTAGATACATTATTGCAATAATCTATCTTTATGGGTTATTTCCCTTTTTTGGAGTGGGGCATACAGATGGGTGCAGACAGGGAGGGCCCACATCTACCACTTACTACAACCCTTGACAGATCCTAGAATGGCATACAGAATACACAATGCATTATCCAGTATGATAAATTGATAATACTTAATTCTCTCTGAAATTTTGTGGAAAAAAAAACTAGCTGTATGGATTCTGCAAGTTCCTGTCTTTTATTCATAGGCCTAATAGTGACATTTAGGTCGCACATGCGACCTAATTTCTCAATGGTGCGACTTAAGAAAATCAGAGGTCGCACTGGTACGACCAGCCGTTTGCGGGGGGGCAAGTGTTTGCATAGAAACTCCGATTGAGGAGGCTCCTCTTTCCCCCAGTGCCTTTCAGCGGTAGGCTGCAGCAACAAAGTCATCAGACAAGTCCGAGATCATTATCGAGTTTAACGTTGCCTACTACGATAGTTCAGATCGAAATAATTATTCAGAAGAAAAATGTTTTGAACGTATATCCAACCTAGGCAATAGCAATCATGTTGCATGCGTCCAATTTATAATAATCGCAGATGAAAAGACGTCGGCAAATTGCGGAGACAGAAAACAATATAGGTAGTTTTAAAAAGAGTTTTGGCAATATTCGGTTAGCATGAGTCGGTTAAACTCATTCTGGTTGACAGTTATCAATTTATTCTAGTGTTTGGCGCAAATCGAGTATCGCAAATCTTAATTTTAAAACCATTATCATCCTTGCATGTTTTACTGCTGTCATTGCGTCCGGTGAGCACACTGATTTTACCTCACTCATGTCAGATGTGGGAGTGGCTTAAAGCTACATAGCGCATCATCTGACGCGAGTGAGGTAAACACTGATTGGCATTGACATTTAGATTGAGCATATTAAGACATGTTATTTCATATTACACAAATATTCTACCGTCTTGTTACAACATTAACCATATGCCTTATTGGAAATCTAAAAATCTAAAAATAAAAGCAGCCCTAGGTTGCATTGTGGGGCTGACAAATTTTGCAATCAAAATCACACAAAAAGATACTTCATACTAATACTACTAAACATTTCTGGGAGATGCTAGAGTGACAAATTGGCCAAACATCAATAAGAATAGGCGCTGACTAAGACATTGAGTGTTGAGATGTGTAGCTTGATGCCCTTAAAAAGACTTGCACTCTGAATTAGGCCTAGATTTTATTTTTATTTCATTTCTCTTGATATGTTTTTAAGTTTAAATCAGCGTAAAGCACCAATACCATTTTACTAAGTTAAGTTTTCATCAAACAATTGTTAATAATTTACAATTCATATGGACAACCTATAAAACCTGCGATGTGGTCGGAAATTTGGGTGCACCTAACTTTTGTGCTGGTGCACCTAAGAAAAATTTTTAGGCGCACCAGTGCAACCAGTGCAAAAAGTTAGTCTAGAGCCCTGCAGATACAGGGAGCACCATTTAGGGCATCAGCTGATCCTGATACAAAATATAGGTAGCTTTTCAACATCGGCCATTTGAAAAAAGTGTCCAGGTTTTTTGTCAGACATAAGTGTCAAGCCTAATTGTATTGCCTACTGAGAGGGGAAAAGAAGGCCTCGTAAACCACCAAAAAAAAAAAGTCCCCGATTTTTCTCAAAGAAATCTGGTCACCTTATTATATATAGGCCTAAGGCTTTTAGATTTTTGCGGCTCCAGACAGGTATGGTTTTTGTTTTTTTTGGGCCAATATGGCTCTTTGAACATTTTGGGTTGCCGACCACTGGCCTAGGGCCTCCAAAGTACCTTGAAATGGCCCTCCTAAGACTGAATAATCAGCTGATCTGAGTGGTCCCCGGGACTCACTACAAACAAGGCATTTCGCCCGGATGGGCGTGGTTTAGGTAGGACGTTGGCGTGCATGTTTGTGTGGCCACGCACTCTCTCAAGCAGTCAGGGAGAGCACGAATTGAAATATGCTGGCAGTTTATGAGAGAACATAGCCGGTAACAAACCGGTAATCGTTAGGATGAGGAAGACCGGGTTATTTTCTATTAGACAAGTGGTGGTGGTAATTCCATCACAATGCGCAGGGCGGCTGTATGTCTCACTATTTGGCACAGAAAACTAATGGTGTTTAAACCGTTAAACATAACCTTATGGGTTGAAAGTTGATGGTTATCGATTGCTTCGTTCAAACTGGCACTCGTAGCAGACTCACACCATCACTTCTATTTCGCCACTCTTTGCTTTTCATAAAAGGTAGTGAACAATTTATCAAGGATTAACTCAGTGGAGAAAAAGGTGTTGTTGTACACTCCTCACGCTGGCAGTTGGAGACTGAATTTGTTTTTAACATTCTAGCATGCTCGTCTCACAAGCTGTTATTTCTAACGTTACCGAGTTGCAGATCCTAGCGAGACAGATGATAGCTCCTTCATCCTCCTAACTCCTGGCCAAGACAAATCATTTTATGCTCTTAAATTAATGGCAAACATAAAACTTAATTTTAGTTTTTTTTTATATGAAGTGAGCCCAGTCTCATAAGTGGGGGGAAGATATGTTGGCTGGCAGCAGCGACGGGAGACTTGGTTATGTTTTTAGCATAGCATACTGTACATGTTTCAAGTACAGATAGCCTACATTCTTCCGAGCTGCAGATTGTGAAGTCGGTATAGATAGAGAATTTTGATAGAGCTCTGGTACAGGCAAGCCCCCGGCAAAGACACGTTCTTACATTAATGACAAACATTAAACTTTATTCTTAATGTCCAAATTGGAGTCAGCCCGGTCTCCTATTGGAGTTGGGGAAGATTATGTGGGCTAGCATGGCCAACAATAAAATAAATTTCCGAAGTTCAAAAAAATAAATAAATAAATAAAAATATCCGGCTACTTCTGATGAGTGCAAACGGTGTTGAATTACCATAAATCTCAGCCTGGTAAGTAAGATTATTACATATATTTAGCTAAGGTGTCACATTAGACCAGTCACTTCAATACAAGTTTTGTGACAGTAAGAATCTAGCTACAAGCATGACGGAGAACGCGCTTCATGAACTAGCATCAAGTGATTGACGCAGGACGTAAAGTCCAGCCCCCGGGCAAAATGCCTTGAATTTAGTGAGTCCCAGTGGTCCACAGTAACGTTAGCTGCCACTTTGTTATTTGATTCATTTTATATCAAATTTTTGGACTCTTTTCGTCTATGGAGGGCTGTGGCTGGACATTCACTTTCTGAGCCTTTTGACCTCTGCTATTTAAAGTAAAGTAGTAGATGCAGAGGGTTTAGTGTCAGACAGACAGCAAGTTTACCTTTTCAGCTGTAGATAATGACTCCAAAATCTCTTTCTTTAGATCATCATCCCCAATCATCTCTTCTGATGAAAAGGTTTTCTCCTTAATGACATCCAGAGCTGAACCAACACACTCCCAGAATTTTTGCATTTGGATCAGAATGTCTTGAATTTGGGAGAGGCATTTCTGAACATCTGCAAGGTATTCTGGGGATGGAATTGAACCTGAAAAGAATGTGATAATTATTAAAACTTCCTTAAATTGTTAAACTGATGAGATTGTTCAGCACCTTAGGGATGCACATTTGAATGGAATCTGAACAAAAGGCTATAAATGTGGATTTGGAGTCCTTTAGTTTTCTGACTAAATGCAATGCATGAGGATGAATGCAGGACCATATGTAGGCCTACAACTGATTTAATGCAACCACAATTCAAAATAAATGCATATGTGAAATGTATAGATGTTTAAATATCATCTTTAATTTCATGAACTAGTAGCCTAGAATAAAATTGACCTGACGAAATACAAAAATGATTCTTACCCAAATCAAATGTTTCCCTTGCTGCAGTCATACGGATATCCACCAATTCCATCTCAAGGGTGAACTTCTCATGCCTCTTAGCATTTTTCTCGGCTATAAGGGTGAGCAACTCATTTTCCAGCTTCTTGATGTGGGCTTGATCAGCTGGATTTTTTGCCGCTTTTACACTTGCACTGATAATACTTCCAACAAACGGCACAAGTGCACTGAGGACCCCAAGCCCAGTGTCTCTTGATGTAACACTCCTGATGAATTCGGTGAGCTCTGTGTTTTTTTGAACAATTTTTTGTTCAAGCTGGTCCAATTCTTTAGACAATTTGTCCACAAGGTCATTGTACTCCTTCAACTTATTTTCAACCAATTTAACCTCCTCAGTTTGTTCTTTAATTTTTTGTTCTGTGTCAGATTTTTCTTGTATCACATCACTGGTGGTTGATGCAACATCATGGTTGTGTGAAGAATATCTATAGTCAAGACAGAAATAAAGTTGAGGTATTGTACTTGTAATATGTAATGTAATACAGTAAAATATAATATACTGTATAATCATGTTAATAATAATAATAATAATATATTAGTGTTGGGCATACATTACCTTTTTTATCTAGATTAGGCTCACTGTAAATTTGAAATGAATCTAGATTAATCTAGATTAAAATGGCTCATTTGAATTCTGCCGAAGGCATTTATAAGTTGCGTGTGCTTCTTGAATAATGACTTAAAGTAAGTATTTGAGAACGGGTCTCTCAAGCCAGGTGGCACATTATAAATATTTGGATGGTTTGTGCCTCCAATTTTACAAAAAAAAAAAAAACCTATGTAGTAGTACTGTTTTGATTTAATTATTATTTTAAACCTACCACGGCCTGAGATGATGACATGAATGTGACACAATAGGACTACTTTATGGGTGCATTTTACTTTTTTATTTTGTGTTTCCTTTATTCTTAGAAGATGTAACACAACATCCAGTGTGCCAACAGTAATTCTCAATTTAAAAATAAGAAATAATTCCACACAGCGAACAAGCATGACATGGCACCTTACAGCTTACCTCACTCACGTCAGATGTAGCGCTACGCGCGAACATCGGATGATCAGTGATAGACAAGTTATTTCAGGAGCCAGAAATCCTTGAATCTAACTGGACAAACGGCTTGTCCAGCAATTTAATTGACGTACACTTCAGCCAACCACATCGAAACCAACCGACGATGCTGGTTACGTTTGTTGGATTGGTTGGATTCAAAACAGTTGCTTCTTCGCTACGTCACACCCGTAGCAGCCAGCAGCCCTGATTGGTCCGGTTAGAGAATATTGGGCTTGAAATCGCTCTGAAGGGCTTCAACATCAGATCGTTGCGCAGAAGTGCCTTACAAAAGTTACGTAGCGCATCATCTGACGTGAGTGAGGTAACCTTACAGCCTTCAAAACCCAAAAAGAAAAATATTGCCTTAATCTAGTTTAAATTTGTACTTCTAAAGTAGGTTTAGGCTAGCCTGGTTTAGCCGACTGTTGACTATTGTCATACAGTCTGGCCCAATGCAATTGAAATAGGTTTCCGTTTGGATATGACCTATTCTCTCACCTGGCTCTCACGCCTCAAACTTCGGCGTTCAGTAATAACAGATCTCTGGCAAGTTTATTTTTAAATTGTCAAATAAGTCCTCAAGATCATGGATGGTAATGTCATGTACCAATTTTGTAAATGCAATACGAAAGTAGGGGAGAATAACAAACGCGTTCGACTACAAGCTGCTGCAAGCTCTGAGATATCGCTCTAAACTTGTGTGCTGATTGGCTAAACCGTAGGGCTACCGAGGGATACAGAGCTAGACGGGTTGGGCTAGACTACGTATGAAGACAAAATCATTTAGCGGAAGTACGTAGGATGGCATAAGCAGGCTAGGTTTAGGCCAGGCTGAGCACAAATTTAAGCTCTAATACTTTTCTGAGTTATATTTCATTTATATCTGCCCATAACGGCTTATTTTGATTTCTGAAAGTTGGCAACCCTAACCAAGAATATACCTACCAGTAGGCTAAGCCTAGCATACTATATCCTACTACTTCATTAATAATTGGGGGCTAAGCAGCATAGCTGCGAAGGCACCCTTAGGCTATGTTCAGACTGCACTCCAAATCTGATTTTTTGCATATCTGATCAACATCAGATCTCTCTATCGACCGCGTTCACGTTGCTTGTCATATCGGATCTCCATGTCTGCTAATTACCCACCATATCCACGTGGGTTACTATGTTACCCTAACGCATCATGCCCACAAATAATAAACAAAACCGCGGAGGGTAGAATGTTGGTTGTTTCTCTCAGATGGTTAAGTGGGGCCGTAGCACACAGCTACAAGTAACAGGGAAGTATCAGAGATGGAAGAATAGCTTTACTCATCTTTATTTTAGTGCATCGATGCATCCAAAACAGCTGTTAGTTGCCTTTCTGATGCGTGGTTGAAAACTTTCACTGACGTTGCTTTCCACACGCGAGGTAAACCTTGCTTTCCACACGCGAGGTAAACTCCAGGTCATGCAACTTGCGGCAAATCCATAACGCGCACTGACACGTTGTTATAGCAAACTATACTGTTTTTTAAAAGGAGAATTAACATTGATCTCTCACTTCCGTCCATCTGCATTCCACGTGTTGATGTTTGTGTCACGTGACAAATGACGCAAGTGACAAGGTGAAATCTTATCCCAGGTGGAAAAGCTGTTCAGATCGCAGCATATCCGATATGAATCGCAATTGACACCACATGGGTATGTAGGGCGTAACAGATTCGGAAAAATCGGAATTCATGTGGTTTTCTGCTGTTCAGACCACCCGAAATCAATTCTAGATACAATCTGGATATGAAAAAATCGGATTTGGGATGCCAATCTGAACGAGGCCTTAGTGTTTCTACTGTTTCTTATTATTATTATTATTTTTCCTCTGCCATTGAAGTCTATGGCAGCCCATAGAACGGATTGGTAAAAAGTTGTGAAATTTGGCACACTTATTGGGCACACTGCCCTCATCAAACTTCATGCTGCCAGCTCAAGCTCTCTAGCACCACCAACAGGTCAAAGTTGGAACGGCATCCATGTTTGTAACTTCTGACCCGTGCAACCGATTTTGACAAGCCTGGCATCATTGGAATCCTTGGATCAAGCCGATTCCAACGCACCCTATGACGTCATTTTCCGCCCGACTAGATTTTCCGCCATTTCGAATTTTGTCGAAAGTGAAACTAAAGTTTCACAGGCCACAAATTTTGTCCAATCTTTATGGAACTTGGTACATAGTATCTTCAGACCAAGCCGAAAAAAAAGTTGTGCTATGTCATTACCGGATTCGTAACCGTTTGGCCTTAACAGCCAATCGAAAACGGCGGCAAAGCCGCCAAACAGGAAGTGAGCTCATATCTCGGAGACCCTTTGACCAATCTCAACCAAACTTGGTGCCATGACAACTGACACCCTCTACTGGGTACACAACAAAGTTGGTGCAGTTTGGCCACCAGGGGGCGCTATAATTAGCAAAAACGTGTTTTGGCTAATAGCTCATGAGGGGTTTGGGGTATGACCAAAATTCCACTGTCAGATCGTACTATGGGAAGTCTCATTTACAGCTAATGACGTTTCAAAAGCTTTCAGGCCTCTAAAGCCTGTCAAATTTGACGGCGAAAGTCGCCAAACAGGAAGTGAGCTCATATCTCGGCAACCCTTTGACGAAACTTGACGAAACTTGGTCAGCTGTTGTCTGGTCCACTCCTGAAAGGGCTCACCAAATTTGGTGCAGTTGCACCACTGGGGGGCGCTATAATAGGCAAAAAGGTTATTTTGGCTAATATCAGAGTACATTTACATTGATAACTTCTGACCCATACAACTGATTATTAAATGCCTGGTAGCTTTGGAATCATTGGGCCAAGCTGATTCCAACGAACCCCATGACGTCATATTCCACACAAATAGCCTTTCCTCCATTTTGAATTTTGTCGAAAGTGAAACTAAACTATTGGTGGTCACATATTTTGTCCAATCTGGATGAAACTTGGTACATAGTATCTTCAGACCAAGGCAAACAAAAGCTATTCGTTTGCTTTGTCCATTCGCAACCGTTTGGCCGTAACACTGAGTCGAACATGGTGGCGAAGCCGCCATACAAGAAATGGCCTTATCTTGGTGAAGTTATATGCTTGTCATGCACAGTCAAGAGGAGAGACGTGGGGGGATGAGGGGGTGGGAATTGGGTGGTAGGGGGGGTCAAGTGGGGGCTGGGGGGCTGAGGGGAGAAGTGGGGGGGATGAGGTGGAAGTGGGAGGCTGGGGGGAGAAGTGGGGGGATGAGGGAAAAGTGGGGGCTGGGGGAGTTGTGGAGACTGTCAGTGCTGTGCTTGAGCTATTCATTTTTATTGTCCCACTTGTAACCGTTTGGTCGTAACAGCCAATCGAATATGGCAGCAAAGCCGCCAAACAGCCAATGGCCTTATCTCAACCAAACTTTGGTCTGCTGGCATGAAACTGCTTTTGATGGCTTAAGGCCATCTTGCTGACTTAACTACATCCTTCTGCCTCTTGCAACTCAGTGAGCTTTCAGCTGCTTGGCCCCCTCATTGCTGCTTGCAGCTATATTTGAACATTGATTTAACATGGCATGAGTTGATTTTGAGGAGATACAATAAAAGAATAAGGTTTTATGAAAAACTAAACTTAATGTGAGGTAGCAATGGGGCTAGTGTTCCCTCCTCCAGTGACAGCTTGCATGTTCACTGCTTGCACTGATGACTCTCATCACTTTTAGCTTACATGCGGTGAGTTGTTGTTGGTAATGCAAAACCTGGAGCGGATTCCCAGCGGTATGCTTCCGCTATTCCATAAAATGTAATGGATTCTTTTAGTCTAAGCGAATTAGCCCAAAAAAGGGTCAAAGGTGGAAGTAAATATAGCCAAAGCATATTTTGTATCATTTGAAGCAGAATTTTCTGTAGATTAAGAATTTGGGGTGCCTACAGCACCAATTTGTACCGGGAAGAAATTATAGGGCTTTGAATAGGCCATGGTATAATGATTATTATATAGGTCTGAATAGGGCTATTTTTTTCCTTTGGTCCTATCAAAATAAAACTTTATATAATGAAAGTACCCATGTAAACTAGCATTTTTTTGTATTACAAGTTTTCCTGAAAAATAATTTTAATATGCTAATGAGCTATACGCTAGTCAAATTAGTCCCAAATGCACCGTGAAACATGGATAGTGAAGAGATTAAGAGGGTGGGACCAGTCTCAATTCACTTTAAATGACACACTGTGCATGTAAGCTTTCAGAAAAGGTATAGCATAAGGGGTAGAATAGCTTTCTCTCAACGCCTCAGCTCCAAATACATTGGCTATACACCAAAATCACCAATACCCGCTGACCTATAAATGGGTATCAAGGGGAGGAAGGAGGTGGAACCTGTTTAAATTTATGTTAACTGAGATCCTAAAGCTCCCTGCTTTCAAGAAAAGTATTACTTGTCAAGGTTTATTACTTTCTAATATATTCCATAGGCACTTTTGTCCAAGAAATGCCCATATTTTTTAATATTCCACCAAAATAGGCATAAGCTTTAAAATAATAAAGGGGTAGGATGTGGAAAAGATTTTGCAGGTGGAATCCTGGGCATATAAGCCTTCAGAAAATATATAGTTTATGGGGTCTAATATGTTTCCCCTACATGCCACTAGCCTAAATGTCACCAAAAATGGCCAATTTTTCAAATGCCAAATTTCTTAATTTTTGGGATTTATTGTAATGAGTAGGATGGAGCATACCTCAATGGCAAACATATCATGCTATGTAATATCCTGAAGGTGTTTGCTTTCAGAAAATGTATAGGATGTATGGTGAAATTAGTCCTCCCTTCATGCTTCAGGCCAAAATGTAGTAATAGTACAAAATCCACCCGAATCCCATTCATTTGGACTAATGGTCCACTCAAAGCTCAATAACTTTTTTCTGGAAAAACTTGGCTCTGCAGGCACCTGATATCCTAAATCTACATAAAATTGTGGTTCAATTGATACCAAATATGCTTTGGCTATATTTACTTCCACCTTCAACCCTAATTCGCTCAGACTATTTGGGGAATATATTAATGGTGTTAATTTATTTATCGCCCGATAGGAGTCTGGCATTAACGGCCCACCACTAATATATATATATAATAATGACACAATTTTTTATAGTTTAAAAAAAAATAGTTTTAAGAGAAACGCCCCATATACGTAAGCAATAAATACAGAGAGGCCTGTAGTTATACTGCTCTATTTCATATCATTTTCTTTAAGAGGGTGAGCTGTTAGCATGGTTTGTATACATTTTTATCTACTTTTCTGCAAGTTTCCATGACTGTATATTTGCATGCAGTGTTGCCAGATGACTCGGATGTTTTCCAGTCCAAAACCCTGTCAAAAACCGCCAGAATGTAGCCTGGCGAATGCCAAACTAAAATCACAAGTGATATTTAGTCTGGGGACCTACCTATTGCATTTCTCGTAGCGGAAGCATCGTTTACAATTGTCCATAGCCGTTTATTGGGCGCTACGAATGTCTATCAGAGCGTCTGTACATACCTCGGAGCCAATACCAGAGCCACCACGTGACGCAAAATGCAATCGAGGGCCATACAAATCCCATTTGTTCTGCGATTGGATACCGAAAGCAAGCGAGAAAAACGGCCATGGTCACCATGCTCCTCTGCAGAGTGAAATGAAATAAGCGCGCAAGGGAGCATGGGAATTCATAGGCTAGCCAGAATGGTCACAAAACCGCCCAATTTCTGAGTGAATGCAATATACTCAATGAAATGCCGACCATCACATTAAAATGTGTGCTGAAGTTGCGTTATTAAGTCGATAACAAAGAGAATAAGAAACGCTTTCGCCATAAAATCTGCATGTTTTGGTCACACACTATTTCAGAACACTCGCCTTTTAGGAGCAGAAAACAGCGTTCACGGCCGCTAAGATGCTTTCACTTTGACAAAATGTTTTTTTAGAGTCTGTTATGCCTATAGCCTACTGTTGGCCTAAAGTGCCCTCTCTCTCTTTGTCGCTCTCTCTCACTCTCACAAACACACACCCAATCACACACGCGTGTGTTTTTTTGTTTTTCTTTTTTTAATTAACACAAGCTGAAATTGTGTGCGCAAAAGATGGGGAGCATTACAGGACGTTGAGAAAAAAAGTTTAAACGCTGCAAAAAGGTCAGATACACAATGCATGGATGGGTAGTCTGAATGTTAAATAAATAAGCGCCTTGCCAAGGTCCAATCCGTCATCAAATGAAGCTAAAACTATGTTCAGACTGCAGTCCAAAACCAATTTTTTGCCTATCTGATAAAAACTTAATCTCTCTATCAACCGTGTTCACATTGCTTGTTAAACTGCTCATATCCAATCTCCATGTCCGCTAATCACCTGTCATATCCACGTGGGTTACTATGGAATGGCTATCGTGCCCACAAACAATAAACAAAACCGGGGGGGGTGGGGGGGGGGGGGGAGAGAGAGAATGTAGGTTGTTTCTCTCTCGGATGTTTAAGTGGGGCCGAAGCACACAGCTACAAGTAACAAGGAAGTATCAGAGATGGAAGAATAGCGTTTTTATTTCAGTGCAGCAATGCTGTCCAGCACAGCTGTTAGTTGCCTGACACTGCTTTCCACACGCGAGGTAAATTCCAGGTCATATGCAACTTCTGCCAAATCCATAACGCGCACTAACACGTTGTTATAGCAAACAATACCGCTTTTTTAAAGGAGAGTTAACATTAATCTCCCACTTCCGTCCATCTGCATTACACGTGTTGATGTTAATGTCACGTGATAAATGACGAAAGTGACACGGTGAAATCTTAGTCAAGTGAGTTACTTTTGACCACCTTTTTTGGTTAAATATAGCCTTTGCTCTGTTGAGGGAGTACGCTGCTACTACTACATTTCTTTCTTATTATTCGATCTGGACGGGCCTGTCTGATTGTTAAGTTTATGTTTTAGCGCTGTAAGGGTAAATAGAAGGTGGTGCAGTGGTACAGCGTTTGACTGTCACCCGGACAACCACAGTTCAATTCCGGTCTGAAGTGCAATTTTTCTTAATTGAGCTGTTAATTGTATTGCATGTTTTTCTTTAGTTGCAGTAAACTTTTAAATTTTAAAACTTAATATTATGATTTATAATTTTACAACTAAATATTGTTCAAGTTTTGTTAAATTAATTGTTGACTGGGAGCCTACAGACGTTAATTGATAGGCATTCAAAGTCAAAGCAAACTTTATTGTCACTCAAACTCTTCGACAGTACAATGCAAGCAGAATGAATTTGCGTTTCTCAGAACTCCAAATGTGAACAAGTTGATAATCTCTGTTGCTGATAAGCAAAGGAATTAACACCAATATCACTTTCTTGTAGTCGCACACAGTGTTTACTTTACTGTAAAACATGAACTGCAAGCAAAGCATATGGTAAAACTTCCTCTGCTTGCTGTTTAGCTGAGCCTCCACCAAAAAATACATATTTCCTCTAACTGAATGGTTGGCAATTAATGCATAATAGTCAGGAGGGAATTCGTCGAAAATCATGAAGATCGTGCACTTCTGGACAAGTTTTTGATTTTTGGCTCGGTGTTAGATATAGGTCTAAGGTTTTCAAAAATCAATGGATACAAGTTGGGGTGACCCCCTAGTGGCTGGTATACATACAATCCAAAATGGCCCCCAACGGAAAAAGAAAAGACTAAATCTAGGTTTCCTTTAGTCTTAAATTGTTGTATAATGTCATTTTTCTTCTTTGTTTTACACAAGGAGTCCAATTCGGATATCTTCTTCTCATTTTAGATATAATTTTATATTAATTATATTAAATATATCATGTTTAGCTAAAATAAACTGTCAATATCTGTGAAAAAGTCACACAAAATTATTACTTATGACACCTTCCATATGCATGGCAAGTTTTGTGATATTCTGCTCATGGGGGGACATACAGTAAATTGATTTATGACATTTTATGACATTTTACACCAACTGGCCAGCAGGGGCCGAACATTTTTCTGCAAATAATTAGAGAACCATAGGGCCTAGGGGGACCACATTTTTATGTGCTTGACTTCAGGGGCCATGTAAACCTATCCCATGATCACCCATTCCATGTATAGCGCCACCTGGTTATAAATGGGAGGTATTGTAATCAGTGTAAACAGGTGTCTCTGGCTGACATGGTCAAAACTGCACAAAATAAGGTGTGTCAAAATGCATGCCAAGTTTTGTGTTGGCATGTTGGCAGGAGCTGGTCACTAGATAGTGACTCGGTCCCACCCAATATGGCTACAAAAAGTTTGAAAGGAAAAATACCCCTGGAGTCTGCAAGAGTGGGGGTGGAAGATGGACTCATAGGCAGACCACATGGTAACGGACCTTGCAGCGAAAACAACAGCAGCAGCTCTGGCAGGACACAAGCAACGAATTTGCTGCATCTGTGGCTGGAAAAAGATAACATCAGAGAAGTGTCTCAAGATCCATCAAGTTAGGAAAAAAAGGGTCGAAAACCTCAAATATTTTGGCCTAAATCTTGTTAGAAAAATTAGTGGGGAACCATCAATATATCTCCTGGAGGGGCTGCAAGGTGGTGTAGAGAAGAAGCTGGACAAGATTGGAGAAGTCATCTGCAGCTATGGGGCAGAGAGATATAGGGTGAAAAGCGAGCGCCGTAAGGTACTGAAGGAACCAGCTCATTCCAAGTCCAGAAGGCAAAGAGAGATTCAAAGGCTGGTGAAGGAAAGAAGGTGCCTGAGAAGACAGTGGAACAAGGCAGCGGAAGTGGAGAGGAACTTGAGGCACTGTCTGGCAATCCCACAAGGCTGCTCAAAGCCTACTTTCAGGACCTTCAGTTTTATGTCACAGTGCAGGCTAGCACAACTGCCTGCCAGCACCTCAAGGTTGGCATAATGGTGAGCTGCACCATCTCCCCACTGGCGTTTACGATGGCAATGGAGTTCATCATCCGGGCATCCTGATGGGTGGTTGGAGGAAAGCGGTTGAAGAACGCACCAAACGCCTACTGGATAAACTCCTAAAAAACATTCAAGGGGCATGGATGGCGATCAAACTCAGCAAATCCCGCAGCATCTCTATTGTCAAAGGCCAGCTTGCTAATGAGAGGTTCCACGTCAACAACGAGCCAATACCAACAGTTAAGCCTGTCAAAAGTCTTGGCCGCTGGTATAGCACAGAGCTGAAAGATGGACCATAAAGAGGTGGACTATTCCATTAAAGCAAGGACATCACTAGTTTGGAAGGATAGAGGGGCTTGAATTGTGAATGAATTGGGTCTTGGGTCTATGAATTGTGAATAAATCCATAGACCTGTGGTTTGATAGCCTGGGGGTACCCATGCTCCTTTACGTGGTCCATTTCATTTCACCTTGCAAAGCAACATGGTGACCATGGCTGATTTTCTTGCCTGCTTTCAGGTAGACTGGCCCGCCCTCCCAGTGAGGTAACACCTTCTGCGTTGTTTGTCGCTGGTCTGGCCAGCTACAATCTACAGAGGGTTTCTGAGCCCCCGAAAGATCGGGAACTTCATCTACTTAATCGAGAACCAATCAAGTTTGAGCAGCTTCAACGGCCCTTGTTAGAAGCGTGTTGATGGCAGTCTCAGTCCTCAGTTACTCAGTCCTGTTACTCAAGCAGTTCCCTTCACGTCACATACGTCAGAGGAAAGAGTGGTGTGATTGGTTTAAGCTTCAGCACAACTTTTTCTGACATCGACCAGTAGCAAACCGACGCATTTCAGGGAGGCCTCCAATTTCGTGCAGTTTTGACCATGTCAGCCAATAATACCTGTAAACACCGATTACAATACCTTACTTTGGGTTTTCATTTTTAACTTGGTGGCGCTATACATGGAATGGGTGATCATAGGATAGGTTTACACGGCCCCTGTAGACAATCATATAAAAAATGTGGCCCTCCTAGGCCCTATGGTTATTAAAATATTTGCAGAAAAATATCCGGCCACCTGCTGGCCAGCTGGTGTAAAACGTCATAAATCAATTTACTGTATGGCCCCCCATGGACAGAATATCACAAAACTTTTCATGCATTCAGAAGGTGTCATAATGATCCGACAACTCCAATTCTGTGTGTCTCTTTCACAGACATTGACAGTTTATCTTAGCTAAAGATGACTATGATAACAGATTTAAAGAGAACCTATGCAGGATCCGGTGGCGTCATCCAGTAAGCTAACTAGCAAACAAAGCAGTTATTAAGCGTTTCTGCCAATAATCCTCCATTTAGAATTGCACAGTCAATGGTGATCGCCGCTAACAAAATGTATCGACAGTTGAATGCGCTGAGAAGTCACAAATCGCGTTGTAATTCAAACAGTAAACTCTGGCTAAGTCACGTGACCTAGCTTGCTTGCTAACCAAAACTTACGATAGCCGGGACGCGCTCCCTGATCTTGCATAGGCGGTATCTGCCTCTAGGAGGGTCGGACAATCTCGTGAAGGGGCTCGTTTTACTCCGGAACATGTCATTTATGAAGTCTAATGAGTTGTAGGCAATTTACATAAAGGTGTAATGAATAGGAAACGTTGAAATTTTACCTAAATGTTGCATGTGGTGGCTTTAATATACATTTTTTAACCTAAAATAGGAAGAACATGTCAGAATTGGATTCCTTGTGTCAAACAAAGAAGAAAAATGACATACAATAATTTAAGACCAAAAGAAACCTAGATACAGCCATTTCTTGTATGCATACGAGCCATTTTGGATTGTATGTATACCAGCCACTAGGGGGTCATCCCAACTTGTATCCATTGATTTTTGAAATCCTTAGGGCCTATACCTAACACCCTGCCAAAAATCTAAAACTTGTCCAGAAGTGCACGATCTTCACAAATTCCCTCCTGACTATAAGCAAAGCTCCATTCACTATCCTATGGCACAGCGGTCTGACCTGTGCTAAATAGTACATATACAATGGCAACCAATATGATTCAACCAATCACAATCAAGGAATGGAAGCTTTAGCGTTACTGTGCGTTCAAACCGGGGCCGATTCAGGCGACATGGGCGACGGAAGTAATTGACCTTGAATGGAGACAGGCGATTTGGGCGACAAAGGTGGCAGGCAACTTGGACGACGAGACTTGGGCGATAAAATCAAGTTAAACTTTGGTTAACTTTATGTAATGAGCTATGATGCGGTTGGGCGATTACCAATCAGAATGTCGATTTACTGGTGAAATGCCTGTAGAGAAGCAGGATCGAACGTTTGAATGCTAACGTCATGGGCAAATTTGCCGTTTTGGTTGCTGTGCTCTAGCAATGTTTCTTGGGAGTCTTCGGTGACTTTTGGCAATTTAGCCTATGGCTGAGAGTCTGAACGTACAGTTAGTTCTTTCAGGGAGTCAGACGTTTCATCGTTCATTGCTCGACCAATCATATTCCCTCTCCCGTTTTATAGACCAGCCCTTCCTACTTGCTCTTGTTGCTCTAGATGCTGGTTTTCCGAAATCCACGTTGCTCCGTTTGTCATTAGGTTTCATGTTTGTCTTGTCCTCCTCCTTGTCCTCGAGTGAACTTGCACTGTTTCTCGTCTTAACTTTTAACTAATCCTTCATTTCGTCAGACGACTGCTTCCTCTCATGTTATGTTTGCAGTTTACCTGTTTTCAGTTTACTAGCCCAATGTTTAAAACCAGGCTTATCTGACAGGTTTCCTCCTCCACATTATGGCTTCAATCCGAGCGATTTAACCAGCTCTCTGTTTGCGTTTTAAGCCTTGTCTCCCACGTCAATGGCAACGCCACAAAGTCACTGGCCGCTATCGTAGCAGGCCTCTTTTTGCGCATCTCATCACATCCAAAAGAAGAGTTGTTCTCATTTATGTTTGACTAATTCTTACTAATGGTCCAATTTGTTTCTTAACAGGTTATGGGATTTGACCATGTTAAATTTTATTCTGTGCCTTAACTCTATTGATGTAGTTAAATTTGATTTCAAATCTGAGGTGTTTAAAATGCAACTAGGCCTACATCCCTGCCTGTATTCCTCGGATTAAATGGCTTATTATAGCTTTGTTTATTATTAGCATGTTTCAAAGTCAGCAAGTGAATTTGCACTTGTTCCATGTCAATTTTATAGTAGCCTAGCTGTTGCACAATTAAAGGATCCACCTGGTGGCGCTATTGTAACCTTGTCTTCACGTGCATCTGCCTTATTGCTTGTTTTGCCTTCTTTATTATTAGGTCTATCGCTTCAATCCATGCAAATTTCCTGACACACTGGTCGCACATTCTATGTTTGATACGTTCAAGGTTCTTTGTTCTAAGTTTCTTCTCATTAATCTCATGGATTAAAGTCCTCCGTCAGTATGACGGATTTCCGTCAATTGCGCCTCATCCCTTTAATTGCGTCTCATCATTAATGAGGACATGAACAAAGGAGAAAGAATCCAACTGAATGTACTGTCGCATGTAACCTATTTTGAAACGCATAATGACGTTTTTATGTCAGTTATTTGTAGAGGTAAAGACACAAACTAGTTGTGTTAACTTAAAATAGATTGTGGTCTCTTCTGAAAGTAGGCAGTGTTTGCGTGAGCGCAGAGCCGTTCACTTGGCTTTACCGCTCCTATGAGCCAACTCAAGCGGGTTCTCTATTGAGCAAGATAAATATATGGATTAATTTATTTCGAAAAAATAAAGTGATTTTCTAGTCTGTTTCCAACCCCAGCTATAATAGCCTACAGTAACAGCGAATTTATAGTAGCCTAATGACACTTGATCCATTTAATGAAGAATAGAGTACAGTAAACGGGCATCATGCAGTAAATGGGCATGATTTCAGCTTTGAGGTCATAGCGGACTAGACGTATCCTTTCTATGATTTAAGCAAAATATGTAGGCTAACCTATTTAAAAAACGAATTAAAATTTGAGGCAACACTTATTCAGTTTGCAGTTGATTGTGACTGATCAGCCCACTACAGAAAAAAACTTGCATTATAGTGCCACGGAGTAATGAGCGCATGCAAAGAGTTGCATTTTAGGCTACAGTTTGTTTATGTTATGATGTCGGTAAATTGATAGAAGCAAGCTGTCCACGCGGACGTAAAGAACAGAATGGCCGTTTCTCAATATCCGTACTTGAATGTACTTGCGATCTCGTGGACTTGTGAAACGTCATTAAACACAGCCGAAGTACTGTTCCAATTCAAAAGTTCGCATTTACTCAAGTTCGCATGGAGTTCCCGGATGCTTTCTCGATTCAGCCATGTTTTCGAAGATGCATCGGATGGTGACTTCTGATAACTTCAGGACCATTATTCCCCATAATGCATTTAGGCGCTCCGTTCTGAGATACGAGGCTGGTGGAGCTTAATGCAAGGATTTACCATTTCTGTCTTTAAACTAACACATTTGGAGCTTCTGGCTTGATATATTTTAAAATCAGGCGGGAAAGTGTTTAAATTAAGTCTGTACACATGGGTTTTGTAACCAAAAAGTGTGTCTGTGGTGAGATATGATGTTTGTACCACTGTTAGCTTGTCATCCATCCACCAACCTGCCGGTGTGTTTTGGGGCAAGCCTAGACAGCCTCCCCCTGTAGCTTTCGTAGCTAACGTAACAAGTACCCAACGTCTCAAACTGCAGGTTCAGCGCACTGTGTCCTCGCATTCTTGGAAGTTTGTACCTCGTTCTCGACTTCCCAAGTTTGAACTTGCAAGTAAGGAAGTCCATTCTTGTATGTACTTTGTATTGACAAACGGCCAGAATATCTCGTGTGGAAACATTGATATTTCGCTTTGCTTGTCAATGCTGCGCGTATGCAGAGAACATTGGATGTTTTGCCTACTGAGAGGCGCTACGTGCAGTTCAGTGGAGCCTTAAAAATGCGTTAAGTTTACGCTAATTGATTTAGGGTTGCTAATATAACATTAACACTAGCGCTAGTTCTTGTAACGGTATTTGTAATAATTTGTTGCATGTTACCAGTATTGAGCATTATTTAGGAGGGCCAATTAAGTGAGCAGACGCTTGTCATCCATGCATCTCTCACGCTCCCTCTGGACACACCGACCCTCCCCCTATGTTGATTTGTTAGAACAATTTTAAAAGCTAAAAACAAGACCAAACCTTTGTTTTCAGTAGGCTAATAAAATGTCATAATGAAATTCAGCTTCACAAATAAAGGCTATTTGTCCATAGTTTTATAATAGGCCTATAGATATTTTACAGCAGGTTTTATGTATTGTTATGCATTTGTTAAAATCTCAAATGACACATGACAATGACATGGCCAACTGTTTTCATTTAAAGGCCAGTAAGCCAATAATATTAGCGTTCATTCAATAAAAAATTATTAGCTTAATATAATACTTAGTATAAAAAACTTTTTTTGGTCAGTAACAACAGGTCTTACATGTTGCATTATAGAGCTCAGTCACGTGTCTGAATAGCTAGCTCCGCTTAGCCCATGGGACCCCGGAAGTCACACAATGGTCATTGAATTTGTATTGGGAAAAAGTATTATTTTCTGGTCCAAGTCATTATATGTTCTGTATATTTGTATATGTTCTGTTGTTTGCCAAATTAAATGAGGAATTTACATCAGAAAACTTTGTCAGTTTATCGTGAGATTGTTCCCTAAAAGGCTTTTAAGAAAGCGTATCAAGACAGAGTACAGCGTGTGTGTCGCATAAGTGACGTTAGCCCCTCGAACACTTTCCCTCTGTATCGTGCTTCATCATGAACTAGCATCGAGTGAGTGACGCAGGACGTAAAGTCCAGCCCCCGGGCGAAATGCCTTGAATTTAGTGAGTGCCCGTGTGCTATAGCCCCACTTAACCATCTGACAGAGAAACAACCAACATTCTACCCTCCGCGCTTTTGTTTATTATTTGTGGGCATGATGCATTAGGGTACCATAGTAACCCACTTGGATATGGCAGGTGATTAGTGGGCATGGTGATCCGATATGACAGGCAATGTGAACGCGGTCGATAGAGAGATCTGATGTTGATATGCAAAAAATCAGATTTGAAGTGCAGTCTGAACATAGCCAAAGACTGTGTTATCCAGTACAGGTAAGCCAGATCTCCCCTGGTCACACACAAAATACACTGAAGCTTTGTACATTTAAACATAGATAATACTTAATACCGTAATACTTACAGTATGTTTATTTGTTCATTTTTGTTTCGTTTTTCAATATCTATGGTTTTATTTTATTTCCTCCAAGTGCAACGTTCTGGTTATTATAAATGTTTTATATAAACTAAATGTCTTACCTCTTTACAATGTCATCTACATCTCTGATGATGGCATCGATCCATTGGCGTGCTTTCTCCAGATACTTCACAGCAAGCAGGCTCTTTCCTTTTTCCACTGCTAACTTAAGCGTAGGGAACAAGTCCTCTATAAGGTTGCTACTGGTACCAACACACTATGGGTAGAAGGTTAGGAAAAAGAGCTCACCCATCAATTTGTCACCAAACATACTGTACATAACATAGTCTAGTTCATTATGTCAAAATGTTGGCCTTTGTGGGAATTTTTGGGGGATTAGGTAAACTAAATATTTTGGAAAGGTTATTGTCTAAGGAATCAGAAAATCAAACATTTGCTGAGATGTCTATATGGTATATCATATGCTATATTGAAGTTTAAAAATGGCCAATATAAAACAATAGGCCTACATCTCAATAGGCTTATGTTTTCCTGTTAGACGGTGGGCCAGACCCTAAAATTGTGAATTTCATTGTTACCGTTCATGTGACAAGCCCATTTTTAACTGTATTTGCTTTGTTGCCACCCTTGTTTCATGCACATTTGGCCAAAATATCGTTGTAAAGTCTCCTTTTTTGATCGGGCGGTTATTCAGGGCAACCATGCGTTTCCCATTGACAGTAACGGTGTTTCCATGACAACAACATGTAAAGAAATGCTGACAGAGCCCCAGTGCTACTAGACGCTCAATGTGTCCAAAACTCAAGGCAGGACGCTTAGTAGCACCGTGCTTCATAGCAACGGTATGGGGAGTGCTCGTCAGGCAGTGATCTTCACATTTGGACAGCCGAACTAGTGTTGACGTTAGAGCTGTCAAGCCAACAGTGTGAGCTAACAAGCTAACGTTAGCGCTTATGCTACTAACGTGTATTATAGCGAGTGAAATGGTTAAATGAGGCCACGTGAAATACACAAATAACAATATAAACATTTTCGATAGTAAAACTTGAACATGGTTTGTGTATTTTATTAGATTACAAACTCGTAACCACTCGGTTAAGTTGAAACTTGCCGCCATGTTTACTGGTCTGATCAAAGCGAGAACGAGGCTGCGCTAAGGATTGTGGGATATGGTAGAGCAGAAAGCATGCATCGCATGTATCCTTCAAATCGCCCTGATCGAAGTGCAGGTGCTTCGGAGCACGCTTGAGTTTTGGACAGCCTAGTTTGACGTAACGTCCGGCAAATGCGAGCTACCTAGCACGGGTACTAGGCTTTTGGACGCACCGGCAGGCTATGGCCAACGCTACTCATGTACTTTGTCCGAAAAATCATGAAAATCATGTATCTTCCCCACAATGTGCCTGGCGTACATTTTAATCCAGCTGAGGTAGCAAGTGACGTTCTGGACCTCAAATATTCTGACACTCAGTAACTTTAGGCCCAATTGAAGGCTAATTGGACTACCTTTATAAGCCTTCCTGTTTCGAGTCAATCCTGGTCTCTGACTGCTCTGGCCTGAAGCGAGGAGGCTGGCTGCAGCTCTTTCCTTTTCTCCATTTACCCTTTCCCTTTTTGCACTACATCACAATGCTGATTTGCTGTACATGCTTTGGTTGTCTTACATTTACTGACTTTTGTACATAGTTTATTTAATAAATATTTATTTTGATTCTCTTTGATTCTCTCTTTGATTCTATTTGATTTTCTTAATGTCATGGCCACTGTGAGCCAAGTGGTCGTGACATGTGGAGACTCGTCCGGGGAAATTTGGACCGGTGGGGGCTACGTCGTCATGTAATTTGGACCTGTGGGGGTTAATACAGTGTTTTTTGGACCTAAAATTTTTGGTATGTATGGCAACAGTAATTCCCACTACCAGCTATGGCAGAGTGTAGTGCGGTGTGTGTGTGGCTACTGTAATTCCCACTAGGGCCTCTGGTAGAGTATAGTGTGGTGTGTGTATGGCTGTAATTCCCACTATCTTCTATGCTAGTGCGTACTAAGGTTTGTAGGACAACTGTAATTCCCACTAGGCTATTAGCTGTGTAGTGTGGTGTGTTTGGGCTGTGAAATCGGCGTGATTTTTTTTGGGGGGGGAGTAAAGCCTACAGGTAAATTGGGCCTAGAGGTTCACGTCAATTTATTGTTTTGGGGAGGTCCATGCGAATTTGGAATGTTTTCAGTTGGTAAATTGGAGATTTGCATTTTGATATTGAAACTTTGTCCCAGTCATTTTTTTTGTTGTAGAGTAATTGCGGCTTGCATAGCAGGAAGAAATGTGTGAGCTTTCATTGACTCCCTGTCTTAGAGCGTTGTAACGCTTGGGTTTAGGCTGGTGCGCCACCAAGTCTGGGCTGAGGACACCGCCGTGGAGAACCAGTTGAATTGACTTTTGTCGGGACAGTACGGACTCCATCGGTATCGGTGAGTAAAGAGCTTGGCTCTCGGACTTGGTGTGAAGATAGGTTAGTATAGTAGGGGGTAAATGTTTAGATGCGGGGAAACTCTGTTCACTTTGTCCTGTTGTGCGAGCTGCATTACTTTTATAGAATTTTAATTGGCTGGAAAAGTTAATTTGGGAGACTGATTTGAGATTACGGTTTGTATTTTTGGTGCCTCTGCATAGAATTTTAAATTCTGATTTTGTGTGTGGGGAAATGGCCATTGTAGTGGCTATTGCCATGCGTCCGTCATTAGGCTATCCTAGAAGTGTGGCTCAGAATTTAAAATGCAACAGTTTTTTAACTCTCTCAGATCTCGCTGTTTTCCGTTCTAGCGGGTGGATAGCTATGAGGTTCAGAAGAAACTATAGTACTGTACTTGGGTTTGGCTTTCCGGTTTTCTGCAACAAACCCATCTCCGGTGGTGGTTGTAGGTGTGCGCTGTATAAACCATGTCACATTGTCTCAGTTAAGAGTCTGAGGAACTGGTCATTGGCACAGGCCTTATCTGTCGATATGGGTGTGGGAAATGCATGATTTACAGTCATGGTTTTCTATTCCACCATTCCTTTTGTCTGTCAAATTTCTGATGGCAGGTGTTTTCCTATGGCAATCTTGTCTCCATTTTCTACCTCTGTCTTTTAATTCCACTTTTCTTAATTTGCTGTCCTAGTGCTGGGATTTGCTGAGTGGTGGAGGGTAAGTCTGGGGTTGAGAGGTCTGATCTGATTGTGTCTCTGCACAGCCGTATGAGTTGCACGAGTGAATGAGTATGACCGAATGGTCTTCCACAAATGTTTTGTTACTTTTGTTTCATTATTTGTAATTGGAGATATGGTTGTTTGCTGTCCAGAGTCCCATAAATATGGGTCTGTCTTTTGGGGGGAGTGATGTCACGACCCAGCTGTTTCGTGCTGGACTCGTCTACTCCTTCACTTCCATTTTGGAGTATGTTTGGCTTGTTTGCCTGTTGTCTTGTTTCAACCTACAGGTGAAGCTGTCTTGGTGGGCGGAGTCTGCCTAATTGAAGGCTGATTGACTACCTTTATAAGCCTTCCTGTTTCGAGTCAATCCTGGTCTCTGACTGCTCTGGCCTGAAGCGAGGAGGCTGGCTGCAGCTCTTTCCTTTTCTCCATTTACCCTTTCCCTTTTTGCACTACATCACAATGCTGATTTGCTGTACATTCTTTGGTTGTCTTACATTTATTGACTTTTGTACATAGTTTATTTAATAAATATTTATTTTGATTACTCTTTTAAATTCGCGTGGACTCCCCTTAATGTCATGGCCACTGTGAGCAAAGTGGTCGTGACACTAATAAGTTAACTTTCTGTCAGCACTGACTAAAACTCTTACCTTATTAGCTCCGTTATCCCTTCATTACCTTCATTTATGTTCTTACATGTTCTTACATAAAATCCAATGTACAGCATTTGAAAATAATCCTTATTGTTTGACAGTTTTAGATATTCAGGACAGGTGAGCTGCTTTGACTGAGCAGTATCATTACTTGTTAACTAGCATGTTCTAGCGAAAGGGTTATGACTAGTGTTGCCACATGTACTCTATTTCCCGGGATTGTCCCGTTTTTTGTGCGTCTGTCCTGGAAAACTGATAATTTTCCCGGGACGCATATGCTTTCCCGTTTATTTGAGAAACTGTTCTTCTCATATTCATTAGTTTCACCTCTGAACAAACCTATATAATTGTAGTTGTGCTTCGTTCGTTTGTAAGAGAGAATAGAGAGAAATGCTAACCCAATTTCGTTTGGGTTAGCATTTGAGCAACTGTGCATGGCTTTACATTCAAATGCCAGCCAAAGACGTTAGCTTGATTGCTAACCATTAACTTCAATTGAGGGAAGCGAGCTAGCGCAGGAAGCAAGCTTCTAACGTGAGTTTAAAGCTGATAGGTCTTTCTTGGTCACATGGTTGTGTAGTATATTACAAGAAAAATATCACTTTTGGCTTACTACACTGTATACTATGGTGGGTGTAGCATCCAGTACGCAGTATATACTGAAGCAGTATGCAGTATATAGCACGCAGTATGGCTTTCCGAACGCAGCAAATCTCTCTGGGACAGCTGTTTGGATTTTCTTGCCACTGCGATATATGACGTCAGCTGCTACATCTCTATTGGTAAATCCAGCTCAACTAGCGTATTGATTGGACCACACCCCGGAACAAGTTGGTAATAATTTTCGTTAATTTAATCTCAAAATACTCCTAAATATGCAACTTTTCGCCTTGGAAACAACCGAAACCGTTTATCTAAACGTTTTATACAATTCCTATTAAAAAATGGGCTTGTCACGTGCAGGGTAACTATCATATAGAGAACTAAGCAAGATAGACGGTCTCGGCCTACTGCCTATGTGGTTCAATGAAAATAGAACTTTATACAGTGAAAATATCCATGAAATGTAGCATTTTTCGTATTACAACTTTTTCTGTAAATGAATTGTAGTATGCACATGAGCTATACTGTACTCATATTACTAATGCAAATTGTTGTATGCATTGGTGGAGAAGAGATGAAGAGTTGTGTTTGTGTTGGATTGTACAGCAATTTTATCCTTTGTCCCGCGTCATGCAAAAGTTACTTTAACCTTAATATAATATTGCAAAAGCATTGACATTTTACCTTGAGCAGGAGCGCTTCTGAGGAGCCAAAGAGAAGTCGAGTCTCTAGAGCTCTGCTACGAAGCAGCCTTTCCAATTTGTGGAAATTAGCCAGACAGAGGTAGGACATATTGTACAGTAGAGCAGTCCTCTCTGCCACTGGGCACAGTTCAGCCACAAACTGGGGGCTCCAAACTGAGCCAGAGGTACTGAGCGCCATCTCTGTTTGGAATATAGGAGGAAAGGAATAAATTTGAAGTTATGGTTCTGTCTCGTTCAGCCAGAGACATGTTGTACGGGCTTCTGAGGTGCTCTCGAATAGAAAGAGAATGAAATAATGAAATGACATGTCATATAGTGGATCAAATGCCGCACCGCCAACTTACGCAAACTCTATGGAACCATAATCAAAGTCAAAAATAAAATCATGGTGCCGTTGACTTAGTATAAATGGCATTTTCCAATGTTTTTGCTTTGATCCAAACTCTTTGATCAAATTGCTTAAAACAATAGAAAGACTTGAAATAGCCCCACACTTCGATGATTGTGTAATGGCGACTGCAACATTTAACAGGAGGCATTGAAAACTGAATTATATGCTAGCTATATACCGCCTAGCTCGATGTACTTGCAAGGAATATAATCTTACCTTTGCTGCTAGACATGACTTGAATATAGAGTCGTTTATTAACAGGTGAGATCTGAAATTGTCCAGGAGAGACCAAGGCAATATAGTCACAAAGTTAGTACATCAATCAGTCAGCAAATTAAAAGCATATTTCACCCATTTTTAAATTAGTATTATTATTATTGTTGTTGTTGTTATTATAATGATAATAATAACCCTCTAGGCACCATTTTTTTTTTTTTTTTTAATCTTAATTTCAAAAGGCTATATCTTAAAAGTTGTAAGACACAGAAACATCCTAGACTGGCCTAACACTTTTGTTTCTTTTGCCCTTATGTCACAGGGTGAACTGCTGGCAGGGGCGTGTTTAGACATTTTGGGGCCCTAGGCGAAATACAAACATGGGGCCCTCCACATTCATTCACACACATACATAACACAATGTCATCTAGAGCTTAGATCGGGCCCAAAAGATTGAGCCCGACCCTACCGAAGACCGATCATTTTCTGCCCAATCCCAGCCCGACCCGAGACGTGTGATAATGAGCCCGAGACCGATTTAAACCCGACATGTTAAATAGCCCTAATAATGGCCCACTTTTGTAACTGCATGTTCAACAACAATTCCGGATTGATTTACAGACATTTGTCCAGCATATTCTTGAAGCATATTGCCTGTTGACAAGACTTCATGTCTGTTTTGAGGTCCACGTCCTTCTGTCATACCTTGTGCTGACACACAGCTCTGCGCACCTCTCATTCACTGAGATTAGATAGGCTACTCATTCATTCATTAGACTGTCATGCTGGCAAATCCACCACAAATAATAATAATTAATAACCAGAAGTTTTCTGGCAGTAGACAGAGAGGTTATAATGCGTTGTGCGCTGCAACGTTTACCTTTATTGTATTCAGAAACACCGTAATTTCTCCAAATGTATCCACTTTCACTTTCGGTTCCCACGCGTAAGAAGCACGATTTTACTGACAAACAAACTTGATGTTTCCTTATACTTTCCACTGGACTGGGTTAATTTTATTTTATTTTTTTCCCCCATCACATTAGAAGCTTTATATTACGTTATAGGTCTGATGTAGCCGACAGAGCGCAGCTGACAGGTGCTGCTCAACGCTGCGCAGAGCTGTCCAAACATATTTTTTTTTATTAATCACCTTAGGCTTAGATAACATTTTTTGCTGAGTTACTTAACCATAATACATTCAACTTTATTGGGTGTCACACCATATAGCGTCATAGGCTAAATAAATACATTTAAAAAACATATATAAAGCATAGGCCTATTTATGGAACACTGATCATGAGCCCGGCCCGGCCCGAGCCCGATAGAGTGACGGCAAATGTCAGCCCGAGCCCGGCCCAAGTTCGGGTAGGGCTCGGGCCGGGCTCGGGCTCGGGCAGCGAATCTAAACTCTGATGTCATCCCTACATGGTACCCGTCATCATACCTTGAATCTATAGCACACTGCCACTAATAATGGTCCCCAAACTGTAGGCTAGTAGATTTACATTTACATGGTCACAATGTCCACCCCATAATCAGTACATATTTCTTTCTACTAGCTTTATCATTAGGCCTATATTTGCCCCTATCCAAATGCAATTCCAATGCAACTTCAAAAAACAGGCACGGTAGGAAAATGTGTTAGCCTACACATTTCTACCAAGCAAAAACAGCGTTGTAATCAAGGGCGTAGGTTTGGTCTCAACATTGGTAGGGACAATCCTACAATTGGTAGGATTGTCCCTAATTGTATTATATTGTATATATTAATATTAATAAAGCTAAAAAAAAAAAAAAAAGTCTGGCCCAAAAATACTGTGAAGACAATGGTTTGAAGAAGGTTATCTGCAAATAACAGTAGCCTACATTGAATTTTGTGCTTTTACTTATGTGGTTTTTCCTCCTGACTCTACTCCAAAAGTAGTTGGCTATAAATATATCTAAATGAATGAGAGTGAATAACACATCACACAGTAGATCTTGGCTACTCATGAAAATTCATCCTGCAAATGGATGATAGAAAACGTGTCTGAGCAAATTAGCCTACATCATGATGTGTGGTGATTTTTGCAAGTTTTTGGTTAGATTAGATGGAACCCCAGTCAGCCAACTAAACCCAGTTTAGCCTATGTAGCCTGTAATAGCAGATAAAGATATTTCTCACCTATAAATATGGACGATCTTTACACTGAAATTGAACCCTTAAATCTCAAGGTAGTGCCGTTACAAGTATAGCACTGGATAGGCCTGACTGTGTAGTTTAATTTGATACCAAATACCTCCATTGTAATAGCAGATATACCCACGTAAAGCTTCCGAAAGATGGTGAAGGAAACATTTCACCTGCGATATTAATAGCAGCGGCGGCGCGCGCGCTGTAATAGATAGATAAATTGAACTGCCCATGATTGTTTAACCAATTTTATTTTCGGCTTGAAAAAATTACAGAGGTCCGGACCTTGGTGCTCTCTATTGCAGCTAGTAGCTTACCAGAGACTTCTCCCCGTGCCTGCAATATCTGTAGGTTTCGCTTTGTTAAATGTGAGATGAACGTGGCTCTGAAATTGCAGCATGAACAACTCTCGTGCACCTGCTCTGGGTTGCAGAATGCTGGCACGTTAATTGAAATATAGTGTATAGTATAATATAGTGTTCGCAAGAAATATGCAAATAAATTTGTAACTTTGTCATGTAAAAATAAAATGCTAAATATTGGTATGGACTATTTGTCTTCCCAAAATATTGTTTGTGACATGTCACTATTGTCCCTATGCGCACACTTCAGGGTGAACTGCTTTAGGCTATTTGTTTCCAACAAAGTCTCATTTTACTGACAAAGTGATTTGATGATTGATGACAGAGACAGGTATGGATCTTGCAAATACTACTCGGGAACTCTCTCTCTCTCTCTCTCTCTCTCTCTCTGATGCACCTGTCTCACCGCTTCTCACTTGCGCTGCTGGAATTACGCGGTAGCACAAGACTTGTTTATTTCTCTCAACTCACGGGAGATTTTAGATCATTTGTATTACGTCCGTGAATCACTATAGAAATACGTTAAGCACCCGGACCGATGTTTTATCATATTACCAGTTACCAGTAACAGCAAATATGTGCACTAATTAATAAATTAATTTTCTTAATTAGTAATAATTACAGGGATACTCACAGGAGTTGAGTGGAGGAGAGTTGACTTGACTACACAGGCAGCTTCAGGCTCAGACGGTGACAGCTACAGCCAGAGCAGGTCCTTTTAACAGTAAAGATGGAGGAGGAGTCCAAAGATGGCAGTGATGAGATATGAAACAATCCATGGACCTGCAGTAAGCAACACTGTAGCCTTCGTACTGGCTATCATTACACTTTTGCTAGTTTTGCATTTTATAATGTACCTCACTTTTGCATGATTGCCGAACTCATTTTATATGTCCCAATTTCCTCTCATATGACCCTGCGCATCTCAGATAACTGCCCAATAGAAGTTTTGCATGACTGGTTAATTATTTAACTCAGTCGCTGATTGAAGTGCAATGCCACTTAAACTGAGGGCAAATATGACACAAAACCTCTTTCACATACAACTCCATCCCGCATGATTTTATAGAGTTATTGCGGTAAGACATTGGAGAAAGCTATTTGAATGTATGATGTCACCTACAGTACTGTGCCTACCAATTTGAATCAGCTAAAACCACCTGCTTAGACTGGCTAGAAAATATTTGGTTTCAATGATATTAAACAAAGTGTAGAGTTTGACACAATGACGATGAGGCATTTACATTGACATACATGGTATCAAAATCCTTGACCATTAAAACATATAGAATGACATCGTCTTCTATCACATTTTGTTTAGGAAATATAATGCAAATACTTGTGTAAATGGTTAGGCCTTGTAAATTTAAATGTCTCGCTTTTAACTTTTTAACTGAAATTTGGCACAAATCCTTGGACTGGACTAATGAACAAGAACTAGGTAGGTGTGTGCAGGGAATCAGGGGTGAAAAGGAACATATGTTTTGTTTGTTTTATTGTTTATTATTGTTTATTTGGATCCCCATTAGCTTCCACAAGAGTGGAAGCTAGTCTTCCTGGGGTCCATAAGTCAAGTATAAAAATACATTTTAAAACATATTAACAAAACATTCATGTAATAGGCTACCAACAACACGTGTCTGCATTAGGAGTCAAGGAGCATCATTCACAGTCAATATATTCCAGCAATACAATAAAAGCTCACATAATATTGCAGTTGTTTTAAGATCAAATCAATAAAAACAATAGGTTTTACCAACACACTAATAATCTTAGCTTTACTATTTTCTTAAAAGAAGATTTACTTTGAATTTCCCTAACATCCAATGGGAGAGGGTTCCACTCTATTGCCCCTCTGTATGGTTTTCTTCATGAAATTACTGTGGGCTTGGAACTACGACCAAGCTATTGCTAACTTGTCATGTTAAATATGTATGATCATGTCCACTGAGTAAAAGTTTGCTTGTAAAGTAGTTGGGGGTTTTGTCTACCATAAGCTTGTGCATAAACAACAAAAGATTGTGTCTAGCTTTTGCCTCCACAGTTAACAGATTTCCTATGCATCTCACAGACATTAGTGCGAAAGGGACAGTGCAAAAGAAACCTGGCTGCTCTGTTTTGCGCTATTTGGAGTTTTCTTAAATGTGTCTGTGCAGCACTAGACCATACTACTGGGCAATACTGTAAGTGAGACAAAACAAGACTTTTCAAGACAAAACAAGACTTTTCAACATTTTTCAATACTACAGTTGGACAAAATGCAGCACATTTCCTGGACATAGCAATGCCCTTGCCCATCATACTGACAATGTGGTCAATCTGATCTGACCAGGACAATACATTATCTAATCTGATACCCAGCAGTTTGAATTTACTGACCTGCTCAACCATAGCGCCTGTAATGTGTAAATTGAGCGGGTTGATATTCTTAAGCATGTTTCTATTACAAAATATCATACATTTAGTTTTGGAACTGTTGATTACTAATTTGTTATCCGTCACCCGGTCAACTACTGTGTTTAACTCATGTTGTAAACTAGCATTCAGTTCAGATGTTGTTAATGCTGTGGTGAACAAGGTGGCATCATCTGCATACATTATTACTTTTGTCCTTTTGACAACACATGGGAGATCGTTTACAAATATTGAAAATAAAAGTGGACCTAAGCAACTGCCTTGTGCAAGACCGCATGAGGTAGTTATGCTATCAGAAAGAGTGCCGTTG
>JAODXP020000021.1:9629369-9658794 GCA_027497455.2 Sardinella longiceps | reverse complement strand
TCATCTACTACTATAATCAGAGGTGGACGAAGTACTCAATTTCTGTACTCAAGTGAAAGTAGAAACAGGACAAAAATTACTTCACTGCAAGTGAAAGTTGCCAAGTCAAATGTTTACTTAAGTGAAAGTACAGAAGTACTTGCTTTTAAAAATACTTAAGTACAAAGTATTTCTATATTTATTTAATACCTATTTGGTCATTGATCCGGGTCCACAGACTTAAGATGAAATTAAATGGAAGGCCATCTTGTTGGAAGGAAAAAGAGCATGAATTCTTTCACAATTGTTTTGGCATTTTGTCCTATTGATTGCTTTAGTGAGACAATTTTTCTGTAAAATGGTATTGACCATTTGCAAGTTTCCTTGTCAATCAACACTTAAAAATAAAATTATTTCTGGGTCCTATCCATTAGACTTGTAAACAATTAGGGACCTATGTGGTTTTGAAGCTCAGAATGTGCGCTTATTCCCATTTTAGTGATTATATTTAAGTGATTTGTTTAACATGGAGGCCTAGGTCTAGATAATAATAATAAGGTGAACAGCACAAAGAATTTTCAGCATTATCTACCAGTGCCATTTTCAGCATTATCTACCAGTGCCATCATGAGTTTGTATTCATTGGTTGACAAACTTAAGACAACATAACAGTATGATATACAGTATAATATTATATAATATAATTACAAAGTCTCAATGTAACTAGTACTTCATGCCCAATTCCAAATGTAGTGTAGTCAAAAGTACAATATTTGTCTTCAAAATGTAGTTAAGTGAAAGTCACAAGTTTCCAAGAAAAAATATACTTAAGTGAAGTACAGATACTTGAAAATCGTACTTAAGTACAGTAATTGAGTACATTTACTTAAGTATTGTCCGCCTCTGACTATAATACAACATGGATTGCTTTGTTTGTTAGTGGCCTTGATTAGCCTGGCGAATGCCAAACTAAAATCACAAGTGATATTTAGTCTGGGGACCTACCTATTGCATTTCTCGTAGCGGAAGCATCGTTTACAATTGTCCATAGCCGTTTATTGGGCGCTACGAATGTCTATCATAGCGTCTGTACATACCTCGGAGCCAATACCAGAGCCACCACGTGACGTAAAATGCAATCGAGGGCCGTACAAATCCCTTTTTATTCTGCGATTGGATACCGAAAGTAAGCGAGAAAAACGGCCATAGTCACCATGCTCCTCTGCAGAGTGAAATGAAATAAGCGAGCAAAGGAGCATGGGAATTCCCAGGCTAGGCCTTGACATGGTCAATAAATACATGAGGATATTTTGTCTGATTTGTCTCAAAAGTCACACAAACAGTTAATACACAGACACACACATAGTAGAGCTCACAGTTGGTAGTGAAAAAAGCAGGGAAAAGGAGCTGTTTTCCAGAAAGCTTGGGCAGTGTGAGGGAAGATGCGTTGACACACAGATACATGTAAGGCAAAGTAGCTATGCTATACATATGAGGTTAACAGTGATAGAGATCAGAATCAGCATCATTTTATTTCGCCAAATGTACATCATACACCGGAATTTGACTTGGTGATGGCAAAGCACTAACTAAAGTCAGTCAGTTGAAGAGTAAGACGATCATTCTATGAACAAATTATGACAGAGCAATAAATAAGTCCATACCCACTATAAATACATACAGAATTACACATAAGCATAAACATACTGTATCTCATACATGTGCATAGAGTACATACAGGCGGGGCAAAATGATATTGTCCATCATTTATAGACATTTCCCTTGAGAAATTAGACATAAGTTTATTTAGTTATGAAATGATTTCATGTTTCCTGAAGTCATAATTGATTGTGTTAGCCTAAGAAAGCTAAATAATTATTTCTGTCTGACGTCTCACAGGATCACATTATAATCGTGGGTTAACAAATGGCCGAACTCTCTGGGTAATCATGCACCGAAGTGCCACCTGGCAGTTGTTTAGGTAAATTACACATAAATTACATTCATGAACTTCATGACGCCTAACTCCCCCCTCGTGACACACAATACGTACAGTACAGTATATGCATACAGCACATTCACACTCACACACACATTAAAAGGTAACAGCATAAAACAAACATACCAAAAAAAAAACAAAAAAAAACAAAACGTTAAGATGTCTGTAGTTGTCCTGGCTAATTGCCTAATTGTCCAGTCTGCTTAAAAACAGGGTATTACAGCTGGTTCCAAAGTTGAACTGCATCACAGTCAAAAGCGGTGTCATCATTCTCTGACCATGGAGTTTAATAAATGAAAATGATGTTCTGGAAGTCCTGCTGAAAAAAATGGTAATTTTTATATAAAAGATGAAAAGTATAATTGGTTATGGTTGCAATACATCACCCATGTAGGTTCTACACATTGGTGGTGGTTAGAGAAGTCCCCTTACACTGTAAACTGTAACACAACAGTAGTGTATCGTAAGAAACACAAAGAAGCACAGGTGACATATGACAGTGACAACACCCACTCTTTCTTCACAGGTGCAGATTACCTACATACGTTTTCTGTTTCACACTGCAGATTGCCTCTCTGTTTCAGCAGTGCACACTGCAGATTGCCTCTCTGTTTCAGCAGTGCACACTGCAGATTGCTTTTGAGTCCAGTGCTTTTTAGCACATAAACAGTGTCACACCAGAGACTTGGGTCAGCAGTCCTGTTTAAGACTTTAGTGACTTTGAATGTCTCATATGGAGGAATTAGCACCTCCTCCTGGTCTGGGAAGAAAGAATACTTTTTGATGTAGGCACCATGACATGTTGTGATTTTAAAACAAGACACATTTCCAAATTCCTCTGTCACACTACGGTTTAAGGAAGAGGATGTGAATGATCCAAATCTAATTTCTCTGTTTTTCACAAATCTTTCATATGTTTTGTTTGTGCCACGATATGTTGACTTGCATTGCCCGTTTGTTATTTGTAATCTATTCAGACGTTGTATTGCATCTGTCAACAAAAAGTGAAGAGAATACCACTGATATGTCCTGTTTATATAGTGTCCTCTGCCATTATATGTTGCCGCATTTAAAGTTGCATATACCCATGGTTTAACAGCATATGTGTACACAAACAAGGCTAGGCAATGGTTCCTTGTCAAGTTGTTTCCTGGATTGTTGCATGGGTGAAAATCTTCTCCCTTTCTCCAAACATAACTGAAGTCGGCTGACCTATTCAGCTCTAGTTTTAGATACTTGTCCTCCACTAAACCTGACATTTCCTGTGTGCAGCCAGGATACTGATCGTCAGCTGAATTCTCCGCCATATCCAGTGGTAACTCCTCTGGTCTGATAGCAGCTCTGCCATCCTGCTGCAACAAAATAGGCTACATAAGTGACTATGTGATCAATGTTAGAATATAAAATGTTAAAATATAATATATATAAATATACTTTTCCTACCTGTCCAAGAGCAATGACGGTCAGGATGAAAATGAGTACAGCAAAGGACATCCTTCTGCCTGAATTAACAAATGCAAAAAAATGGTTTTCATAGCTTTACCGGTATCAACCAGGCTCTATCACTTTGTTTCAAAGAGTAAAGTCTGGCATCTTGGTATATAGGTTCCAGATACTTCCAGATACTGTCTGTGAAAAGTAAAACTATTGAGCATACCCTGGGAATGCCTTCAACCATTCTGTGACATCGCTTTCATCACAGAAGTAGCCTTTTCTCTCTCTCTCTCTCTCTCTTTGTCGATTGACAATTTTTTTAGGCTACTAGTGTAATAAAATGTGATATTAGTATGTGAAAAGCTGAACTTTTCCCTTCTCACCGTCTCTCCTTTAAACTGCGTGTGCTGCGCTCTAAGCGCCAGCAGGAGTGAGAGGGAGAGAACTTGTATTCGCGGGTTCATACAGTTGCACACACACACACTCATGCACTCTGCTCATTAAAACATTGTTGTGAATAATTGTATATGGTGAAGGATAATATGTGTTATAAATATGTTTGATATGTTGTATTATTGCGTGTTGGTGACTGGGGGAAGTTTGCCGCTGATATGGCGTTTGTACCCGCGGCAAACCTATTGTTTGGTTTACCGCGATCTCACAATGAGTTACTTGTTCAACAGTCATTACAAACTTTATTCTCTAGCAATAATATTAATCCATAGTGTGGTACCCACTGTTTCAACGTCCATTTGTCATTTTACGATGTTTGAATTTAGCCATTAAGGTTTGTTTAACGCATTCACTTACTCGCAGCACTTCCTGATCCCTGGTCCTCTCTATAGCCGTCCCATTGCGGAAGCGCGCGCCGCTATGGGACAGTATTTGTGCCATTCTGCAGGGGTGTGGAAGTGCTCATTGCATTCATTGTCATAGAGGGGTGTTTGACATATTTATGCTGCATTACATACTTTACTATACAAAATAACAATGTTAAAATCTGTTTAAAATACATGCTTTATTATTTTTATACAAAACATTGTCCATGGTAAAAATGTTAAAATGAAATGTTTTCTAGTTAGGTTAACTTTGTAAATTGTCAACCCTGATCTCGTTATCTCTTCTAAGCGGCCCAATTTGGACCAATTTGCAATAATGGAGGATTGTATATAATGGGGGGTAGGATGATGCTTGGTGAGTTCGGCTGGGAGAAATGCTACTCTCCTGTTGTGAGGTAGAGTAACTGCTGTGGTTTATTGGTGCTATTGAATTTTGTACAAATATTATTTTTTCTTTCTTTTATTAGTTGAAAGTATTTTTGTTTATTAGTGCTGTTTTTGGTAATGCAAAAATAAATTATCCTTCACTTTGGATTGCAACGACCTCTCCAGTGCGTTTTTACCACTCTCGCTTCTAAGTCCACATCCCAAACAGTGAGCCGGCCGTTCTGGCTTCTCACACATGGTGGCAGCGGTGGGATAGTGACGCTTTCCGAAACTGGAGAAGAGAAGTGGTAAAAGAGGTCGAGGTCGAGGCCGAGGACGGGGTCGGCCCACGGCGAGGCCGCCGAAGATGTCTGTCCGACGGCTTGTGCAAGATGATCCGGACGGCACAGAGGAGGTGGTCGATGATGTTGATGAGACGCAGGGGGCAGTAGGAGGCCTAACGGATCCTACAGAACCAAGCACAGGTGAAGATTTGCCAGCAGAGGCAGACCTGGCTGGTCTGTATTCACTTCTTCAGAGAACTTTGAAAGCCCATGAACGGGAAGTTTTTAAACAAGAGCAGCGCTGGCGTAGTGTTCAAGTCCAGCTGAATCAGTTTCATGATGAGTTTGAAGAGCTTCGCCGCCCACCTGCTATGCCAGCAGCGCCACCTCCAGGACCCCCTGCAGCACCACCAGTGGAGCCGCCTGCAGCACCGCCAGTGGCGCCCCTTCAGCCCCACTCGCAGCACCACCAGCAGCGCCAGCAGCAGCACCAGCCCTGCCAGCAGCACCGTTACCACCACAGCCTGCAGGAGCGCTGCCCGCTCCATCAGCCATCCAGCCAGCAGCGCCGGATATAGCACCGTCTCCGGCACAGCCATCAACGCCTTCACTAGCACGCCAAGCAGCACCACCGCTAATGCAGTCTCCAGCTCTCTCTCCTGCCCAGTCCATGGCTCCGTCTTCTACCCTGGGCCGAAATGTGACCGGTGGAGGTGCAACTCCAGTGGCCTGGCCCCGAGCAGCGGTTCCAAAGTACGTAGAAGGTGAGGATATTGAGCAGTATTTGACCACCTTCGAGCGACTTGCTGCCGTCTACAGGTGGCCCAGAGAAGACTGGGCCATATATCTTGTCCCCTACCTGACAGGCAAGGCTCGCACTGCATATGTGGCTATGAACTGCAATGATTCTTTGGATTACAGCAAGGTAAAGGAAGCTATTTTGGAAAAATTCGAAATCAACGAGGAAGTCTACAGAAGAAGGTTCCGGGAGCCGGACGTAAGGACCGGAGAATCCCCTAAAGAACTGTATCACCGACTGAAAGATCTGTTTCGTAAGTGGATTAGACCGGATCAGAAGACGGTCGAAGAGGTAGGAGAAACCCTCATCCTTGAACAGTTTCTTCGTACCCTAGCACCAGATGTCAGAGTCTGGGTAAAGGAGCATAAGCCCCAGACAGGCCAGCTTGCCGCTGAATTGGTGGAGAACTTCATTTCGGCCCGGCGTGGCTCCAAGAACTTTCGAGCCGATGGGGCTCCCAGACCCATGGTGCGGGGTAAGTCAGATTGGTCGGGTGGTGGAGGTGGTGGTCCTAGAGCTAGTGAGCGTGGTAGAGTGGGTGAGAGAAACACTTATATGCCCCCTAGACATACTACTGCCCCAAAGGAACGCCCCTTTAATAATAACCCAGACCGCATTGTTTGTTATCAGTGTGGCCAAGAAGGCCATATTAAGCCAGACTGTCCCAGTAGAAAGCCCAAAGGTAGTGGTCAATGTTGTTTCCCTGGGTTAGATGAGCACGGGTTGGGTATCATGGGTAGACTCCAGACTGTGGCAGTATTAGTGGGTGGGCAGGACACAACTGCGCTGATAGACACAGGGAGCTCCCAAACCCTTGTTCAGCCCCACCTAGTGGACAGGAAGAATTATGCAGCTGGCAAAAAGTTAAAGGTCATGTGTGTGAATGGT
Source organism: Sardinella longiceps (assembly GCA_027497455.2). Taxonomy (NCBI): domain Eukaryota; kingdom Metazoa; phylum Chordata; class Actinopteri; order Clupeiformes; family Clupeidae; genus Sardinella; species Sardinella longiceps. The sequence continues at coordinate 9,652,206 of JAODXP020000021.1, read as the reverse complement.
GATGAACATGAGTACCCAGTGGCTAGGGTGTATTTGGAAGTGCAGGGTCAAGCTTATCAACTTACTGTGGGAGTTGTTGAACGCCTCAGTCATCCAGTGGTCCTTGGCCAAGATATTTTGATTTTGCCAGAGTTGGTTCAGGCTAATAAGCCTGTTAATGTAGTCATCACTAGGTCACAGTCCAAACATCAGGAAGATAATGCCTCCAAGCCCAGTGTGAGTGATCCCCTGAGAGAGTTGCCCTTTTATGAAAGTGAAGTTCCCCAAGTTAAAACAAAGGCCAGGAAAAGCCGTATGCAGAGGAAGAGAGAGAAGTTAATTGGGATGCTTCAGAAAGTGTCAGAGGGGGAGGAGACTCAGGCCGAGGGAGGAGTTTGGGAGGAGCTTACCCAGGGCTTTGGGAAGCTGCAGAAAGATGACCCAACTTTGCAGGAACTGTTTAGCAAAGCTGTCAGTGTGAATGGTGTGCCAACTGGGGTTTCAGCTACAGTCTCTGGAGAGAGTTATGTGGTGGTGGATGATCTGCTGTATCATCGGTTGGAAGGTAGCAAGACTGAGAGGCTAGTGGTGCCCCAAGGGCTCAAAGGGCGTGTACTATCCCTAGGTCATAGCATCCCCTGGGCAGGGCATAACAGCACAACCAAGACCTATGAGAGGATTGCCCCTAGGTTTTATTGGCCAGGGATGTATAAAGACGTTCAAGAATATTGTAAGTCCTGTTCAGTGTGCCAGCTTACCAGTAAGAGAAAGACCAGTCCATTTCCCCTCCAGCCTCTTCCCATTATTGAGGTCCCCTTTTTAAGAATAGGGATGGACATTGTTGGGCCCCTAGAAAGAACACAGCGAGGACACAAGTACATATTGGTAGTTTGTGACTATGCAACACGTTATCCTGAGGCCTTCCCCCTCCGCAAAGTAACAGCCACCACCATTGCACATGCCCTCCTCCAACTGTTTTCCAGAGTAGGGATACCCCAAGAAATTATTACAGACCAGGGTACAGCCTTCTTATCTAAAAAGTTGAAGCAAGTGTACAGGTTACTGGGTATTAAAGGGATCAGGACCACCCCGTATCATCCCCAAACTGACGGTCTGGTTGAACGTTATAACCAGACCCTTAAAGGCATGATCCGGAAGTACGTGGCCTCCAATGGTAAGGACTGGGACTATTGGTTGCCTTACCTGATGTTTGCGTATCGGGAGGTGCCTCAGGCCTCAACCGGCTTCTCACCATTTGAACTGTTATATGGGAGACCGGTGAGGGGGCCTCTGGATCTGCTCAGAGAAGCCTGGGAGGGCCCAAAAGCCCCGGAGTCCCAAAGCGTCATCTCTCATGTGCTGAAAATGAGAGAGAAAATGGAAGAAATGACTGAGCTAGTCCGCAGTAACCTTGAGGAGGCGCAACAGCGACAAAAGCTCTGGTACGACCGGACAGCGCGTCACAGAACACTGCAGCCAGGACAGAAAGTCCTGCTACTCCTACCTACCTCCGAAAACAAGTTGTTGGCCCGCTGGCAAGGGCCCTTCTCCGTCATCCGTAAGATGGGGCCTGCTACGTATGAGGTGGATATGCCTGGCAGGAAGAAGTCCAAGCAGGTCTTCCATGTCAACCTGCTTAAGGAGTGGCGGGAGCGCGACACCCCCGACAGTCTGCAACTCCTGGTGCGGGCTGTTTCAGAGGAGGAGGACAACTCTGAACAGTTCTTTCCAGCCACTCAGCTTCCATCAGCTCCAGACCTGTCTCACCTCACTCCACAGCAGCAGGGGGAGCTAACTGCTATTGTTCCTGCCAGTCTTTTTGCTGAGAAGCCTGGTTACACCACAGTGGTGGAACACTCCATCCCACTCAAGGATTTCTCTCCAATCCGTCAGAGGATGTATCGCATCCCAGAGCGCCTTCTCCCTAAGCTCAAAGAGGAAGTGGAGGAGATGCTGTCTCTTGGGGTCATCGAGAGGTCCTGCAGTGAGTGGAGCAGTCCGGTTGTTCTCGTTCCTAAAAAGGATGGAACTATCCGTTTCTGCATAGACTTTCGTAGGGTGAATGCCCAATCCCAGTTTGATGCTTACCCTATGCCCAGACTGGAGGACTTGATTGAACGCCTGGGTAAGGCTAGCTTCATCACTACTTTAGACCTCTGCAAAGGCTATTGGCAGGTCCCGCTTGCTGAGAAAGACCGGCCATACACTGCCTTTAGAACTCCACAGGGTTTGTTCCAGTTTGTGGTAATGCCTTTTGGCCTCCAGGGGGCAGCAGCCACATTTCAAAGACTCATGGACCGCGTCCTAGAGGGCACAGGCTCTTTCGCTGCAGCTTATCTTGACGACATAGTGATATATAGCGCCACCTGGGAAGAACACATGCGTCATCTGACCGAGGTGCTGCAGCGCATCCAGAGAGCCGGCCTCACAGTGAACCCCAAGAAATGTGACTTTGCCAAGCCTGAGGTCCAGTACTTGGGGCATGTGCTGGGCAGAGGAGTGATCCGTCCCCAAAGGGACAAAGTACAGGCCGTACAGGACTGCGCACGCCCACGGACCAAGAAGGAGGTGCGGGCCTTCCTGGGCCTGGCCGGCTGGTATCGCCGCTTCGTGCCGGACTTTGCCTCCCGTGCTGCACCACTGTCAAACCTGACCCGGAAGTCTGGGTCAAACCAGGTACAGTGGGGTGCAGAACAGGAGGCGGCCTTCATTGATCTTAAAGGGGCTCTTTGCCAAGACCCTGTGTTACAGAGCCCGGACTTCGATAAACTGTTTACCGTCCAGACGGACGCCTCTGGTGTTGGCCTAGGGGCAGTATTGCTCCAAGGGGAAGGGGCTGACCAGAGGCCTGTGGCCTACATAAGCCGCAAATTATTCCCTAGAGAGACAAGGTATGCGGCAGTTGAACTGGAATGTTTGGCTCTTAAATGGGCCTTGGATGTCTTTAAGTATTACCTGTTGGGCAGAGACTTTGTATTGGAAACTGACCACCGGGCCCTGCAGTGGCTAAGCTGCATGAAGGACTCTAATGCCCGAATAACCAGGTGGTTCCTCGCTCTCCAGCCCTACAGGTTCAGTGTCCAGTACCGTGCTGGTAAACAGAACGTGGTTGCGGACTTTTTGTCTCGCCACCCTGTTGGCGAGACTCCAGAGGAGGAGGGTAATGTGAAAAGCTGAACTTTTCCCTTCTCACCGTCTCTCCTTTAAACTGCGTGTGCTGCGCTCTAAGCGCCAGCAGGAGTGAGAGGGAGAGAACTTGTATTCGCGGGTTCATACAGTTGCACACACACACACTCATGCACTCTGCTCATTAAAACATTGTTGTGAATAATTGTATATGGTGAAGGATAATATGTGTTATAAATATGTTTGATATGTTGTATTATTGCGTGTTGGTGACTGGGGGAAGTTTGCCGCTGATATGGCGTTTGTACCCGCGGCAAACCTATTGTTTGGTTTACCGCGATCTCACAATGAGTTACTTGTTCAACAGTCATTACAAACTTTATTCTCTAGCAATAATATTAATCCATAGTGTGGTACCCACTGTTTCAACGTCCATTTGTCATTTTACGATGTTTGAATTTAGCCATTAAGGTTTGTTTAACGCATTCACTTACTCGCAGCACTTCCTGATCCCTGGTCCTCTCTATAGCCGTCCCATTGCGGAAGCGCGCGCCGCTATGGGACAGTATTTGTGCCATTCTGCAGGGGTGTGGAAGTGCTCATTGCATTCATTGTCATAGAGGGGTGTTTGACATATTTATGCTGCATTACATACTTTACTATACAAAATAACAATGTTAAAATCTGTTTAAAATACATGCTTTATTATTTTTATACAAAACATTGTCCATGGTAAAAATGTTAAAATGAAATGTTTTCTAGTTAGGTTAACTTTGTAAATTGTCAACCCTGATCTCGTTATCTCTTCTAAGCGGCCCAATTTGGACCAATTTGCAATAATGGAGGATTGTATATAATGGGGGGTAGGATGATGCTTGGTGAGTTCGGCTGGGAGAAATGCTACTCTCCTGTTGTGAGGTAGAGTAACTGCTGTGGTTTATTGGTGCTATTGAATTTTGTACAAATATTATTTTTTCTTTTCTTTTATTAGTTGAAAGTATTTTTGTTTATTAGTGCTGTTTTTGGTAATGCAAAAATAAATTATCCTTCACTTTGGATTGCAACGACCTCTCCAGTGCGTTTTTACCACTCTCGCTTCTAAGTCCACATCCCAAACAGTGAGCCGGCCGTTCTGGCTTCTCACATAGTATAACAAATTACTATAAAAGCTTATTATTTGCTTTATGCTGATTTTTGTTATTTCCCACACAGACGGAGGCTGTTCACTCTAGATGAAAATGAGACATGAATGCAGTTTGAACATCTACAAATACAAATCTGTAATCTATAAATGAAAGTAAAATAATCTTTGTTGTTTAGTGCTACAGACATGGCCCCTAATGCAGTATATATCTTTTCCCACACATCCACTGAACTTATCAAACTAGCATGCAATCATTTTCAGTTTATTGTAAAAGTGCAAATTGAGAGCAGCAGGAGTATACCACATTAAATGCCATAAGACATAAATCACTCAACATGCAATGGAACGCAATCAGTCAAGTGATCATTGCTGAAGTAGTTTGAGACCAATTTGCCCAGTAATATATTCACAGGAGAAAACCAACTCAAAAGTGGCATGAAACAATATAAGTGAAAGCTTCATGATAACACAATGAATTTGTATTACGTGGAAAGTATTTTTCAAATTTGAACAGTTAGACCCGCTTACCTGTATGTCTAGTTGTCTGTGTTCAGTCTTTTGACAGAGACAAAGTATTTACAGAACACACTTTTCTGGGCGTGTGTCTGATCGTTGATATAGTTGGCAGCACATGACGAAATATAAGCATCAGTTATGAGTGGATTTTAAACCTGCCAAACAGGTTTGATGCTCGACAACACAAATGTGTTCAGATGTTCATGAAAGGGTTCATTGCTTATTGCTTTTCTTGTCATGAAAAGCTGTTGGAAATAGACGTTTATTGTACGATCAGAGTGCAGGGCCAAAAAATAAAAATAAAATTCAAAGGTTTTAATGGCACTGTGGGTGGTTGGGTACTCTATACTTAAATCCTATTGGTCATTATTGAATTCTTTCATTTTCATTTCCCCCAAATGGATGCTAAGAACTCAAGTCTAAAGGAAACCAAAGCCTTTGGAGAGTACAAGTGAAGGGAGATACAACATTGAGCAGAGACACTGGGTGGCATACAGCGATAAACATCTCAAGGTGTTAAACAGGGCCGGTTCTAGGCATAGACAAACGAGGTGGTCGCCTAGGGCACCAAATATCAGGGGGGCATCACAATACATTTCTTACCTTTTTTCTTCAGTTTTTCTCTTATATTTTTAGAAAAGGGGGCCAAAACTAAAATCTGGCCTATGGCACCAAAAAGGCTAGAACCGGCCCTGGTGTTAAATATTGTTTATATGGTAGTTCAGGGATGGCGGATGTTTACAATCATTAATGTTAGGGTGCCTTGTTACGGGGCCCGTGGTGGGGAGTACTGCCTTCCAGGGGACAATATGGGTGTGGTTTTAGGGTGCTGTGTGACTCGTGAAAGGGGGGGGGGGGGTTGTTGCCGTGGCTGTGACCAACAACAGCCATTATTAAATTTCACATTTGTTAAAAGTTGAGCCTGTCTTTACTCAGTAGCAACTGCTACAATATCAATAGTGTTGGCAACATATGCAACATGATTTCTGAAAAGCAACACAGCTTTCAACAATTTTAAAATGTTAAAAAGTTTTAAAAAGTATTATGTTATTCATTTCCAAAAACGGAATACAGTACATGTTGTTCAGTTGTTTAAGTCTTAGCAGTTTTCAGAACAAACAAACTTGCACTGTTGGGTGCACTGTTTCACCCAACATGTTTTACATTGCCTGAAGAAGGTCATCTGACCGAAAGTTTGCACATAGAGTAAAAAAAACTTGTTTGCAAATACTTGAGTGTGCGGATTTTTTTTTTATTTCATCGAGAACAAACAAACAAAAAATCCCTGCCATTTGCTCTACATTCGATGACACGAAAATTAGACTTGCAATCTGAAAATGAAATTAAATGTCTGGAATTTAATTTTGCCAGAATATGCAGCCTACGTCAAACTCCTTCTGGCTTGCTGACATAATAACACAGGAATGGCTTCCATTGTAAACGCTTTCACTTTCTGCTTCTTTGTCTTTTTCTCACAAAACTTTTCAAGATAACTGGAGCACACTGTACCAGGCAAGCAACAGAGGTTTGAGATCAAATCTTGCTTACGTCCTGCTTACAATAAGCATGCAGCTAGCAAGCAAATAAATAAATAAATTAATTAATTAAATTAAAGACTAACTCAGATAATTGTGCTTTTTTGGTTCAAGAATTGGTCTTTTTTTAACCATTTTGTCGGTTGGATTAAACTTTTAGTTTGGTTAGGTGCTGTCAATACTGAAACATTATTCAGTTTAATGCAGCCAAGGCTACCACTGTTTTCTGAAACCGTCTAACAGGTTTACGGTTATCACACAACTTTCTATAAGAGTTCTTGAAAGTGCCTTCATCAACTGACACTGACCATGCATAAGGCTCTGCAGTCGTTTCTTCCTCTCCAGAAAGAGTTAGGCTTAACAATTACAATAGATACAAGGAGAGTCGCACAGACATGTGTAAGACACAAACACACACACACACACACACACATAAAGACTTTCATCCGAATTCACACACACACACTAAAAACTTGATACACAGACTAATCCCATTCTGTTGTTGTGTTGTGCTGGCCAAAGCCCTGGATCTGGAGACACAGCTGAACATGGCCAAGTCTGAGATGAACCAGCTACACCACTGCAACACCACCACAGCAAAATGACAGTGTAAAATGCACAAAACACAATAGAATGATCAGAAACACAGCCCAATACATCTACCGCACGGTGGCAACACAAATGCAACACAATGCAAGCACAACCCTTTCCATGCAGACACAATGACATCCTCCTTACTGTATGTCCCCCCTCCCCCCCTATATCCCCAGATGGAGCGCCGCATGCAGGGGCGCCTGGAGGAGCTGAAGAAGAAGCTGGAGCAGTCGGACAGCACCAACCGCAGCCTGCAGAACTACGTGCACTACCTCAGGCCTACTCACCAGACACTGTAGAGACCATGAAGGTACGGCTTGGCTATGATCATGGATAAAGATGTTAATAAGCATGACTGAAATGGAGACTTTGGGTGAGCGCCTACTGTAGGTGTTGCTTTGGAGTTGTAAGACATTTCTCTGCCAGCAGGCCCTGGAATAGATCATCCTTCTCACTGGGGCGTGGAGTAGGTGGTTTACAGAAATGCCATTTATTGCAGACCTAACACTTGCATACAACTTCACTCTTTTCACGTCTTTTTCTCATGAACCGTGTTCTTCCCTCGCCTTTGGTCACTTTACCCCGGAACCAATTTACTCATAATATGAGACAGCTTTATAACAAAACACAAACAAAATAAAGTAGTGTAATACAGTATATTCTGTTACTCAGCCGACTTAGTTAACCCCTGCAAAGCCTTGCAGTATTTAACAATTTTGTTCATTTTTTTATGCTAACTCCATGGCTGAATACAAAAACACAAAAGAATCATGATTTACATCATAAGAATGTGAGCCTAATTAATTTGCATTATGGACATAACAAGACATGGACAAGCCTTTATGGGAGATTACGGTTTTTGCAATGAAGTTTGTAAAGTTTACAGAGAAACGTAAATACTATTCCCTTCATACCAAACAGGACACCTTGAGAACACAGAAAAAAAATAATTTAAATGTAAATGTAAAATAAGTTGGTTTTCATTGAGGCTATTTCGGGTAAACCAGTGTTATGGATGTGACGTCTGAAATAACCTTCCAAAAACTCAGAGTGAATGGTGGATTTTAACCTATAACGACTGAAATAGTAGTATAAAAATAGAAAATATAATAGTATTGTAGTTTTGTGTGTGTTAACACCCACTCTATGCCCATTATAAACTAAATATAAGTTACATTGAGACAATACTTTTTTGTATTGCAAGTTTTCTGAAATAATTTGTCCATCCATGTGAGACTTTAATTTCTAAGGTGTGGTTTACTTTTTCGTGATATTCGCCCATATATGGTAAAAGGATATAGTTTCAAACATTTAGGATAACATACTAATTTGTGAAATGATCAGTGATAAATAAAATATAAAAATCCTGTTTTATCTCTTTGCCTAATGTCAATTCAGAGAAAAAAATTGTGGATTTAAATAAAAAAGAAACTCTCAAATTACATATTAAGTTGGCTATTTTTGCAGTGAATGTCGAGACAGCCTTAGCATTAGCAATGAATGTCTCAATTGTCTCAACCAGCCATTTCATGTTTGTGAAGCCACAGCCTGTGTCAATAACTCCTGCTGGAATGTAGCCAGATAGCAACTCTATATATTCACTTTTCAGCACTTATGCTAGGCCTATAGCTAAAGCTAATCTTGGGGTTGCCAGTTTAGGAAAACGCATGCATTGAGAGGTAAATGCTTTTACCCACATATGTAACTCCAGGTAAGAGGGTGAATAACCCTAGCCTGACGATGCCATTTTAAGTACCTCCGCTAATCATTTTATCTCCGCACATAGTCTGGACAAAACCCCCTAGCTGCCTTTTCCTCGGTTACTCTAGCCAATCAGCACACAGTTTAGAGCGATGTCTCAAACTTTTGTAGTCCTACAGGATGGGAACGCGTTTGTTATTCTCTCCCCCACTTTCGAATTACATTCACAAAATTGGTACATGACATTAGCATCCATGATCTTGAGGATTTATTGCCACTACGATGTCAAAATAGACCAGAATTTGCCAGAGATCTGTTAATACTGAAAGCGAAAGTTGTAGGCGTGAGAGCCAGGCGAGGGAATACGTCATATCCAAACGCAAACCTATTTCAATTGCGTTGGGCCAGACTGTATGACATAGTCAACAGTCGCTTTCGCCCAGGCTAGAATAACCCATGTTCATAAAAAGGTGGAATATTGATTTAAGTCAGGAATGACAGAGGGAACAAAACCCAAGACACTTGACTTGAGAAGACTATCACTTATAAGCTTACTTGCCAACGGCAGGCTCTGAAATGGATCTGGCCCTGTGCATAAAAATGCATTACAGTAATAATAATAAAGAGAAAGAAAATCCCTCTGGCTGTCTTGCCCTACCTGTAATGCCTTTAAGTCTCCACTAGTGGGACCCACCACACACTTGCTACACACACGCTTTAGTGTGAAATGCTGTACGGCCATGTCTCTCTCTGGAAGAACTGTTTCAAGAAATCACTCAGAATGCTTTGACATATTTATATACCATACAGACAAGGCCATAAAAACGGTGCCTCGTACACCAATAGACAAGTAATCTAGCATACAGTACATTCATTGGGTTATGGTCCTAAACAGTAGAATGACATTTCACCAACCATCAAAGTCTAGCCTATTCAACAGACTTTCACTTTCATTCAGCCCACAAGTTAAAACTAACCTATCTATTAACAGTCAAAATTAATGAAAAATTGATAACTAATACAAACACTGCACCTTGAGCACTCACTAGGACCAAAAACATCTCCCCTATTCTCGTATCCATTGGCTTCCAGTCAAAGGACGAATCGATTTCAAAACTCTCCTCCTAATCAATAAAGCTGTCAATGGCCTATCTTCAGCATATATTAGACATACTGTACTGTACTCATCCCTTACTGCCCTGGAAATCCCCTACAAAGTGCTAACCTCCTTCAAATCTTGAGAATATCAAAACTATGAAAGGATGAAGAGCTTTCAGCTGCGCCTCTCCTGTGGAACGCTCTCCCCTCTTTATTTGTGAAGTGAATACTCTCAATACCTTTAACCTACCAATGTGCTTATTTGAGAACATGGACATTGGACACAAAAACTGATGACTCAGCGCAGACAGAAAGGGTTAAAGATAGCACCGGAGTGAATTCAAGCATAGCCCTGTTGAAAAAGCTTGCTAAATGCGCTAGTTAGCGAGTGGAACAAAATAATTTGGTACAGCACAGACCGAACACGAACGCAGAAGCGAACAGGCACTTTACACTGAATCAATGGGACCTGACTGTTGGAAACTGAAAGTAAGATCTGAGGTTACATTGACTCAATGTCAAGTGTTCGCGTTCGGTCTGTGCTGTTCGAAAATCTTTCATTTCATGCAAAATATATTGCTGTTAGAAGGCTCGTGCAGCAGGGCTATGCTTAAACTTACTCCGGTATATTGCTTTAAGCTAATGTGCCTGTGGATATTTAAACAATTATAAGTGGAGATTTTGAATGAACGTGCATGGAAAGCTGTGTAGAAACAAGGCGTGTACCTTAAAACCACACAAGAGCACGTAATATCATGTAATCCCACTCACTCATTTTTGGGCCGGGGCTGTCATTTAGTCAAAATTTTCATAGAGGATATTGGGCTAGTTTAATTAAAGCTCTCATGTTCATGCAATATGTCCAACTTACAGTGTTTTTTAGATAGCCACAACGTTATTATTATTGAATAAAATCATGGTGGGCCGCCATGTCCAAAAATGCCCGGGCCATTTCTTGGTCCCAGTCCGGCCCTGGCCCAACTCCAGGGAGAGCTAGAGGTCGTTAGAGCCCTGGCCCCATTCCAGCCTTCATCCTGGAAAGAGGAAAAGGCTGACAAAGTCGTTTATTGACAAGCATTCCTTAAACTGAATGTGGTGACAAGCATTCTGTCAATTGAATAATTCAGTTATTTAAAAATTACATGAGTTCTTTCAAAGTAATCGATCCTGATTCTTATATTTCATTTTTATCGATTTGGTTAAGTTTTATATATTGCTAATTTGCTAGAGATTAATTGCTTGAATATCTGATAGAAAAGGGAGCATACAGGCTTTGAAACTGTGATTAATTCATCCCTCTTCTTCAAATCACTCTCATCATTATGGCCCAATGTGTAAGGCAACCCTGACATTCAGAGTAGAAAAGGCTGAAAAACTAGTATGAAAAGCATTTATTTACAGCAGTAACAAATCATAAAATCATATAGGCCTGCCTCTTTTCAGTTACATTCACAATCAACAAAATTACAATACAATACGATAATACTTTATTTGTCAGTTTTCATTGAAATTCTTTTTGCGTTCCTGAGCAAGACTCGTATAACTCCTTTAATATATCCCACCCATTCATACAGTCAATTCACACATTTCCCAAAGTCCCTCTACATTGGTGGATAGTATTGCCAAAGATCATGGAATAATGACGCTCCGCTTCAACCCTGTTTCTTCTCTAAGTATTGTTCTGCACTACCACGTCAGGTCAGCGGGGGGTGGCGATGAGCTGGTAGCGGCGGGGTACGTTTCCAAAGCTGCTGAACTCTGGGTCTGTGTTCAGCTTGGCGGGACCTCCTGGGGTGGTCAGCTGAAACTGCTGCACTATGGACACCAGGAAGAGCAGGAGCTCCATCCGCGCCAATGACTCTCCCACACACGCACGCTTACCTAAGAACACACACACACACACACACACACACACACACACACACACACACACACACATCACACAGACACACACACACGCACACACAGACACACACACACACATCACACACACACACACAGAGGGATTGATCATACCTGCTTACCTGATATACACATGCACAATACATTACATCAGTGGTAATCGGCACAGTACGACACTATTCTACTTGTGTATTCTAGTTGTGTTTACCTGTTCTTACAGTAAAGTGATAGTTTGCCATTATGCGAAAGAAAGCTGCTGACTGCATTATATGGTGAGTGAAGTGAAAATATTTGGAACAACATTGACCAAATCAGTCAATGATATAAGAGTGCACACTCTTGGAGGTGCTGCTAGGCGAGGTTAACTGTAAATAGAACTTAGCGCACACTCAAATCTTTCATTTTCTTAAGTTTATTTTGACCAACGTTTCGGCCGTTTGGCCTTTGTCAAGGTTTCAACATTGACCAAACAAATACTAGCAAACTCTTTCTATGTTTATGAATCTCAGGAGATTCATTTATCCACTAGTGTCATCTGAATCATCAGTACTTCTCAGTGTTGGTGGTAATTAACATGGTGAATGAGACAGGTTGGAAAGGATTATGGGACTATACTCAATGTTTACTGTAACCCCTTGCAAGCCAAGGGCTGGGCTGGTGTCACACTGAGGTGTGTGTGTGTGTGTGTGTGTGTGTGTGTGTGTGTGTGTGTGTGTGTGTGTGTGTGTGTGTGGAGGGGAGGGGGCTTAATTGATTGACAAATGTAAGAAAAGGAATCATCCTCTGTATAAAACAGCCTGTTAAATACATAAATGTAGAATCATATGATTCAGGCTTTTAGTAGAGTGACCAAAGATTTATGTCTTTAATACTGCATTTACAACAATATTCTATTGCTAATGAAATACCAGAGAATACATTGTATTTCAACTTGGCATGCACACCTCTTTAGTTTCAAAAGCTTTCCATACCTGCAGAGAAGGCAAAAAAAGCTGAGCTCTTCTTGAAGTTGCCGTTTGAGTCCAGGAAGTTCTCTGGCTTAAAACTCCAGGGGTTCTCCCATTGGCTCTCATCTCTGAGCACAGAGTGCAGCATGGGAATGATTGTAGTTCCCTGTTAGGGGTCAAAGGTCATGGAAGTTACACATCATCAGGTGTCTGTCTGTGGGCAGACGGCTTTTTTTTGCTTTGCTAAAGTTGGTCTTTACTTGTCTCTTTGCTGAGAAGGTTGTCTTGGGCATACAAGAGCACTGGCAGTTGTACTTCATCGCATATCACATCCCTTTAGCATTTCTTTTCAATAATGTTGGAATTGAAATTTAGCACAGAGCCAAATAATAGTTGCTCTTCCCCATAAGTGAACTGTCATTGGTTTCAAGAGTGTGTCGTGTCCATGTCTTTTATGCAAGCAGCAGTTCAGCTTGTGTACACTTTGTAAAACAACTGTAATTTAGTGGCTAAAATGTTAAACAAACAGCCTGTTAAACTGAACAGCCTGATTATTGAAGAGATTAATTGGGTCTATCCCCATTGGGTATATATCTACTGTTGTTAGTGTAGACCAAACCATGGCATTCTTTAGATGCAGTAACCAAAAAAAGTATTTGCCACTGCTGAGTTGACATGAAAGATATGAGCTAATGTGTGTGATGTGTAAGGGAAAATATATGAAGAGTTCAGATGCAAAACCCCCTAAACACCATTTTTGTGAAAACTGAGTTAATAGTATTGTGTGAATCCTGTATAAATCTAGAATATGTAAATTAAATGTTTTTGTGAAAAAAATAAAATAAAATCTGCTCCCCGCCGTGTCTAAAATATCTGTTTACAATCAAAACACTGTAAACGCCTGATAAAAAATTGCCTTTTTCTCAAAAAGTGGAGTTAGGGGTTTTGCATCTGAACTCTTCATATGTGCCCTTGATATACAGATATACATACAGTAACAGACAAACCTTTGGAATAGCGTAGCCCTTGAATGAGATGTCTTTGGTGGCATAGTGGGGCAGGTTAAGGGGGACAATGTCCAAGTAGCGCTGAACTTCATGAATGACAGCATCAGTGAAGGGGAGGGACTTCCTGTCCTCCATTTGTGGAATGCGGTGTGGGCCAATCACTGTCTCTATCTCTTTATGCACATGCTCTGGAATTCAGACAGAACACACATAAAGATGTCATCATCATCCTCATCATCATCATCATCATCATGAGTACTTGGATGGGAGACCATATGGGAAAACTACATTGTGGAAGTAGTGTTGGTGGGTGCCCAGTAGGGGGCATTCTCTTCAACTCCTTTATTCATTTCTTCAGTCCTTCATTAATTTTCTCTCTCCCTCATTCATTCGTTCATTTATTCCCTCTCTCGACCAAGAGCTGGGTGCGCAGTGAGCATTTGCTGTATACTTGTAAATTGCTTTGAGTGCCATGAAGTAAATTCAATGTGCTTTTGTGTATGTGTGTGTGTGTGTGTGCATGTGTGTGCATGTATGTATGTGTGTAGTGTGTGTGTGTGTGTGTGTGTGTGTGTGTGTGTGTGTGTGTGTGTGTGTGTGTGTGTGTGTGTGTTTGTGTGCGTGCGCGCATGTGTGTTTGCTCAAGTCCTACCCTGTATCTCGGGATGCTTGATAAGCAGCATCATGGCATATCTCATGGTTGTGCTGGTGGTCTCAGTGCCAGCAAAGAAAAGGTTGAGGACAGTGGAGACCAGATTATCGTAGATGAATTCTGAGTTGGGGAGGTCTTTCTCCTGAAAGAGGTCAGGGAAACAAGGTTAGTTAATTGAAAGATGGTGTGATCAGATCCACAGATGGGGCCAACCTTGCTTGTTTTGGTCAGCAGTTAGGCTAGGTGATGTGACTTAGCTGGAGCTTACTATTTTAATTACTGCAAATACATATTGATAGCGGCTTCGACTACACAATTCTACATGGAGGATTATTGGCAGAAGACATGTTCTGGAGTAAAATGAGCCCCTTCACGAGCTTGTCCGTACCTCCTAGAGACAGATATCGCCCATGCAAGATCAAAAGGAGCGTCCATCCCCCCTTTGTTTTGGTTAGCGAGCAAGCTAGGTCACGTGACTTTGCTAGAGCTTACTATTTGAATTACAATTCGTATTATGGGCGGGCTATGTCAGGCTAATTGGGCCCCACTATCCATCTCAGTTTTCTCAGATTCAACAGCTGAGGCCTACTGTACCTGCTCCAGTCTGATGAGGAAGCAGTCAATATAGTCTCGAGGGTTGTCTGGGTCCAGAGTCTCCTTGTGCTCATGGATCTTCCTTGTTATAAACTGACAGATTTCTTTGGCGCTTCGAAAGATTTCCTGATGCGGTCCTGGAGTGTAGGTCATGACACGGGGGAAGATGTTGCACAGCTGTGGAGGGAGAGGGGGGATTGTATGGGATTAAGTAAGTAAACTTTATTGATATAGTGCAGGGGTGGCCAACCAGTCGGAGACCAAGAGCCACATATCTGACAATGTTACAGCAAAGAGCTACATTGGCACACGGGCACAAGACCCTGTTACTACTACTACATTACCCATCCTTCTGACACACACACACACACACACACACACACACACACACACACACACACACACACACACACCTCTGCCAGTGAGATGAATTGTAAAAGTCATACACCAACATGATAATGGAAATGTACCCCTACAATAGTAAGCCCACAGACCAGCAATATTATACACATATGGGCACACACCCCCAACCATCTCTTCCTCGCACACATAAACACACAAACACAAACTTGGACATGAACGTAAGAGCCACATGACTCCAGGCAAAGAGCCGCATGCGGCTCGCGAGCCACGGGTTGGCCACCCCTGATATAGGGTATTTTTCGACCCAACAGAACTTTCGACTCAAAGCACTTAAGACAGACACAAAGACTTAGTCAAAAAAACACAAACAGTCAGTCCCTCAGTTCAAGGGTAGAGAGGAAGGCTAAACATGGTGCACATATAAATTTCATCAGTCTCTAGATAGCTTTGGAAGGCAGGCTTGTGCTGTGGATTCAGCGAGGTATAAACAAAAAACAATTTGGGTCTTTGGGATTCAGCCCATGTACAGCTCTTGTAAATGGAGAGTTTTAAAGATGATAGAGAAGGCTATATGTATAAATGCTAGCCCATCTCCTCAGCAAAAGAGAGAGGAATGCGGAGGAAAAAGAGAAAGGTATTCTATAATAGTTGTTTTTGTTTGTGTGTCATAATAACTATACCTGTCCCCATGGCGTGCTCCCAAAGCGAAATACATTTGAGATGATCTGTAGCAATTTCAGGAAGTTGGCATCATCGTAGCTGAAGCGCTGCCCAAACACCAGAGCACAGATGACGTTGGAAACGGCACGGCTCAGGAAGAATGTGGGGTCAAATGGAGTCGCTGAAAGAGACAAAATAAAGAGAAAGAAAGATGGTTCTCCAAGTGGTCAAATGAAATGTAAAGAAATCTCATAATGTTGTTGCAAATGTTGTTATTAAACCTCTCTAATGACAGTCAGCGTTAGCAGTGCTCCTCAGAAATAATTATAACCTAATATTCACAGTGGAATAAAGGTAGGAACATATATAGGGAGACTGTACTGCATTATCAAATACACATATTTGCTTATCACAGACTATGGCTCCTAAAGAAATAAACAACATGTAGACACACACACCACCCCACTCTCTCTCACACACACACACACACACACACACACACTCACATTTGGTTTCTCTCAGACTCTCCAGCAGGTGTCTGCTCTCCTCCTGAATCCACTGCTCCATCCTCTTGCGGCCCATTCCAAAGTCTCTGAGCGTGCTCAGTGTGAAGCGTCTCAGCTGACGCCAGCGTTCTCCATTACTGATGGCAAGACCTGATGTAGGGAATTAACAGGCAGCAAATATCAATATTGCTAAACTGCCGTCTGTTTCCCAAAAGCGCAGTTGCTAACTAAGTTAGCGACTATGTTGTTTGCAATTTCCAATAGGGATTGCCAAGATACGTCAAAATCGTCATAATCGGCGCCATCTTGCCCCGGAGATAGCGGTTAGTTAAGCTGTAACTTTTTTACGGCTCCATCGTAGCTCTGGTTCATACACCCTAGTCTAGTCAGAGATTGTTGCTAGAGTCCAATTCCGGGGCAAACCCAGAATGCATTGTGTGATGACGACACGTTGGTAATCTCTATTGCCAATTAACTAAGTTGCAACTATTAAGTTAGCAACTATGCTTTTGGGAAACAGACGCCTGACCGGCATTACTGTATGGAAAACCATGAGGTGTCCTATTCCCAAAAACTTAGTTGCTAACTAACTTAACCACGCACTATTGTACTTAGTGACCTAGGGTTGTGTTGCAACAATGATTGCACCTAGGCTGTCTTATATTATCTTGTCAGTTCAACATGTTTCCCTGTGAAATGCCCATAGTTGGTTGTCATTGGGAAAATGCATTGCAACCAAAAAAGTTGCTCAGTTAGTTAACAACTATGCTTATGGCTTATGCTGATCACTTTTACAGTACTTGTGCAAACGCATCTCAATGATCACAAATGGTAGTGATAAATATAGCCTGGTATGGTATTTGAGATCTCACCGTATCCATTGACAATTCGGTTCAGGAATGGAACTGGAGCTCTTCCAGTGAAGTCATCGGCCTGGTCCACCAGGGCCTCCTTCACTGTCTGGTATCCACTGAGGGCAACTATCCGCACCGGACCCATGTTCACAGTCATGACCGACCCATACTGCTTACTCCACTGACACCACAAACAACAAAGCACTGTCACTGATCCATAAGCTTATGATCTTATGAGCTTATCATCTTAAGATGAAGTTTAAGTCTGTTTTTCCACAGATCAAGTAAAGGATTATGGCCGCTGAGGTGTGCTGTGTGAGGTGTGCTCAGGTGTGCTGTTATCTACAAACAGGGCCGGACTGGGACCAAAAAATGACCCGGGCATTTTTGGCCACGGCGGCCCACCATGATTTCATTCAATAATAATAACGTTGTGGTTAGCTAAAATAACACTGTAAATTGGACATATTGCTTGAACATAACAGATTTAATCAAACAAGCCCAATATCCTTCATGAAAATTATGAGTAAATGACAGCCCCGGCCCAAAAATGACCATCGGCCCACCGGGCATTGCCCTGTATGCCCTATGGCCAGTCCATGCCTGTCTACAAATAACGGACACCCTGTCAGCCAATCAGAAAATAGTATTCCGTTCCACCGGGTGATACGTAGATCAATAGTGCTACTACTAGTGTTAGAAATCTATAAACTGAACACTGATTTGTTCTGTACAGATTAAGTATCACTTCTGCTACTACATAATACTACTGCTATAGTGGCTCAATTAATGGGCTTTAGAAAGATCACAATTTAGCACGTGAGCTACAATAGTAGGCTACAGCTTCAACAGGGTCACATTCTTTTCTTGCAGGAACCTAAGCACAGTTGTGAAATCACTTACCATCCCCCAGGCCAAACACACACACACACACACACACACACACACACACACACACACACACACACACACACTGCACTGGATATTAATCCTCTTGTAGTAAGCGTCTGCTAAATACATAAGTAGAAATAAAACATGAAGAATTTTGCCAGCAAAGCTATAAAACACTGCTTGCTCACCTTCAAGAAGGTCTTGAATGGAGCTCTCTTGTCCACTTGGGGCAGGTTTCCCAGCAGGGGTAAACCAGTGGGGCCTGGGGGCAGTGGAAGCCCCTTGTTACCCTTTCTCTTCCAGATCAGCAGGAGGAGCAGCAGCAACAGGCCTCCCAGCAGCAGCATGCTGAATCAGCCATGGTCCTCTCTCTCTCTCTCTCTCTCTCTCTCTCTCTCTCTCTCTCTCTCTCTCTCTCTCTCTCTCTCTTTGTCTGCTGACTTTCTTTTCTGGGTTCTCCTGTAATTATTATTACTCCACTCTCTCCCTTTGTATGTCAAAAACTACCTGTTTCTTGCTCTTGGTCTGTGGTCTGTCTGTCTATCTGTGTCTCTTTGTCTTCCTGTCAGTCACTTGTTTGTGTTGTTCTGCATACACTGACTGACTTCATGGCAATAAAAGGCGGAGCGTCTGCTGAGGTGGAGTTGCTCAGAGGGGAGTCATGTGACTTGTTCACTTTAAACTGAAGAATGCAATGTTTAGTCAACATGCTGATAGTTTTAATAAAATTGTTAATCACACACAAAAAATAAACAAATATATATAATCACTTTAAGCTGAGTAATGCAATGTTTAGTCAACATGCTGTTAATCACAAACAAAAATTAAAGAAATATACTTCCATGTGAAAGGGATTTTAATACTTGTCTTCTGTTTTCTGGAATGTAGATTTTTGTAATGTTTTAGTTTTTTATGACAAAGTGCTGATTCATCGTCACCTCTCACCTGAAACTGACCTTCCTCTGGTTCAACAAGCGAAGGGGATTATGCAATATAACAGTCAACAAAACCCAATAGTCAGTCTGAACAGTAGCTTTCACTTTTTGCAGCGAGTATGCAAAGAAAGTCCACAATATATCATAATCTTCATTTTTGAACAAGGGGCAGTATTATTATTGATTTATTTGGTAACACGTTACTTGATGGGTGAGTACATAACACATTCATGGCAGGTTTCATAAAATACTCACCAAAGTATTCATGACTGTTTCATAAGACATGACTCCACCTTCATACCCAACCCTTCATAAATGTGAAAGTTAGAATGCCGATAACCTATCAAAATAAAAGTCCAGTGGTCTCAAAGCAGCACTGGCATTTATGTTTGTCACATCTGAATATTTCATGAATATCTTATGAAGTCTACTTCAAATGTCACTTTACTATACAGGTTGCGAAGTATTCATAATCATTCATCTTACCACTGAGAGGTAAACTAGAGCCGAGCAATATTTGTAGACCCTGATGTATCTGATATTACATATTTAGGTAACAGATTAAAAAAAAAAATAATAATAATAAATAAATAAATCATGTTTTCTCCTGTCCAATGGTCTCAAAGAAGCATTAAAGCAAGACCTGTTACCTGATCAAGTCAAATCAGAGTAATGGACAAATGCAGTATCAGATCATGAGCAAGCATCTAATTTAAATGTTTCATAAAAAGTATCTCACCTTAGGGTAATAATAATATAATTTTTTATACCTTGCCCACATTCAAAAGGGGAATGTCCAACTGTGCCGAGGTCTACTTCAAATGTCACTTTACTATACAGGTTGCGAAGTATTCATAATCATTCATCTTACCACTGAGAGGTAAACTTGAGCCGAGCAGTATTTGTAGACCCTGATGTATCTGATATTACATATTTAGGTAACAGATTAAAAATAATAATAATAATAATAAATAAATAAATCATGTTTTCTCCTGTCCAATGGTCTCAAAGAAGCATTAAAGCAAGACCTGTTACCTGATCAAGTCAAATCAGAGTAATGGACAAATGCAGTATCAGATCATGAGCAAGCATCTAATTTAAATGTTTCATAAAAAGTATCTCACCTTAGGGTAATTATAATAATATAATTTTTTATACCTTGCCCACATTCAAAAGGGGAATGTCCAACTGTGCCGAGGTCAACTCAAAGTACTTTAAACCTATCTCTCAGTGTTAAACTCAGATAAGTGATTATGAATACTTTGCAACCTGTATAGTAAAGTGACATTTAAAGTAGACTTCCTAAGATATTCATGAAATATACAGATGTGACATGGTCAGGTGACAAAAATAAATGGTAGTGCTGCTTTAAGGCCACTGGACTTTTATTTTGATAGGTTATCGGCATTCTAACTTTCACATTTATGAAGGGTTGCGTATGAAGGTGAAACCATGTCTTATGTCATGAATGCTTTGTGAATATTTTATGAAACCTGCTATGAAATTGTTATGTACTCACCCGTCAAGTAAAGTGTTTTAATTTATTTTTTAATTTTTTGGGTTTGACTGGGTTTGTATATTCTAGGGAGGGCAGAGGGAATGACACGCCACTGTAAGTCTCAAGCGTACTTTTTTTATAACTTTTTCCAACAACACATACTATTATTAAACAAACAAACAAACACACACACAAACAAAAAAACGAAGCAAGAAAGAGTTAATAGTAGGCAACAGTTCACAAATTCAGAGTGTAGTAGTATAGTTTGAAAGCCAGGGCTCGTCTTGTCTCCTGGTTTAATCAATGGATCCTTCTCATTACAGATGTTAATTGTGGGTCGTTGAGTTGATGTGATCCAGAAAAGTAAATGCAGTTTGACCGCCACTCACTCCACAAACCACTTGGATCAGTTTCAATTATTTGCAATAAGTGAAACTCATTTAGGAAAAGGGAAAGATTGTCCCGGTCAGATATCCATTGTGTAAGGAGGGTGTGGTTACTTCAATGTGTGTGTGTATGTGTGTGTGTGTGTGTGTGTGTGTGTGTGTGTGTGGCATCCTCTTCTTCACAGCACCTATAGGCTATCTTTGTGAGTGTGTGTGCACTGCAGTCATAGGCTACTTGTCTCCACAGCTGCAGTCAAACACACTGCATCAATCTCACTGACTTGCGCAGAGGTGAAAGGCCTACTGATATGTTCAGAGATCTCCTTGCTGGTCACAAGTGACGTGTGGACATGGGACAGTGATGCTCAACCACTTCAATGGCCCACATTCACATTTTCTCCTACTGATTATGGATCGAACCAGCCTCCCTCCGTCAGTTACAAGTGAGAGGCCATGATCAGAACACACACTACACCAGGGCCAATTTAGGGGAAAAAAATCCTATTTGTAATCATTTTAATGACCATGTTGCATATCTACAGTATACATTTTTTGCAACACTGTAAGCAGAGAGGATTCATGATCTTTGCTGTAAGTATATGCCTATGGACTTGTTTCACACCTGAACATTCCGACATTCCATGGTAGTAAACTGAACATTCTATCACTGAAATGCATTGGATTTATGCCTCCTTCTGACTTACAAAAAAATAGGTAATAACATTTATAATATGTCTAAATTAATTTTCTTTCAAATAATACACATTTGAAGCACACAAATTTGGAGGTCCCAAATAGATTGAAGCTTCATGCACATAAATGTAAAACCACTTTTATCTATTCGGGACCTCCAAATTTGTGTGCTTCAA
The DNA here is from genome assembly GCA_027497455.2 of Sardinella longiceps. Lineage (NCBI taxonomy): Eukaryota > Metazoa > Chordata > Actinopteri > Clupeiformes > Clupeidae > Sardinella > Sardinella longiceps. The sequence continues at coordinate 9,630,449 of JAODXP020000021.1, read as the reverse complement.
ATTTGTATTATTTGAAAGAAAGTGAATCCAATGCATTTCAATGGTAGAATGTTCAGTTTACTACCATGGAATGCTTTTAAAACCTCGGAATGTCAGGTGTGAAACAAGTCTATAGATGCCGCTAACCACCACTTTAACAGTTTCTACACTCGTCACCTCTCACTTGAAATTGTCATTCCTCAGGTTCAACAAGCCAAGGGATTAAGCAATTCAACAGTCAACAAAACCCGATAGTCAGTCTGAAGTAGTCCCGCTTAAAGTAGCTTTCAAACCAATGATGAACTTTTTGCTGCGAGTATGCAAAGAACAGTACATAAACTAAAAAACTAGAAAAGCACTCAGAGAGCGCAGACCTGTGAACCAGAACACCATCTGTGACAATGTGGTCACAGATGGTGTTCTGGATCACTGATTGCCACTAAAATTTAATCAGTTCTTACTTGTCCCAATTTTGTCCCAGTTCTTACTTGTCCCCAACATTGTCCAAAAAATCACCCAAATCCGTGCAGTACTTTCGAGTTACGTATGTTGTACACAGACAGACAGACGGACACACACACACACACACACTCACACGCCGGCGAAAACATAACCTCCTTGACGGAGGTAACAACATAAACAGAAGGCCACAGCTGCCCTATACTCATGTTTTGTCATGTGGTGAGGAATCCAGGGAGTCACCAGCACTGGGGTTGGTTCTTATGTCCACTCCTTCAAAAGATAAGAGAGACTGATTGAGCAATAGTTACAACCAGGTAATGTCACCCAAAGCTGTGCACAGAGGAAACCTAGAAAGCACACAGACTGATAACACTGTAAACAGTTTGCTGCATCAGAAGTTATAATATGGTGCAAGTTTCCCTGCTCTTTCCCTCTCTCTATCCGTGTCTGTTTATCTTTCATTTCACGTTGTCTCTATTAAACACACCAAAGGCAGCTCTCACTTTTAATTACTTTTACCTGCACCTTATGTAACTACATTACTATGTGCATACTACATATTATTATGGGTAGCCATTTGTATTTTCTGGATGAGGAGATGAGACGGTTAAAATAAAGAACAAGGTCATGCTGACTTCA